>KV908530.1:159382-166882 GCA_002005505.1 Botryococcus braunii
ACGCGCACACGCACACGCACACGCACACAGGAAAAATGAAAAAAAGGGTCGGAACAAACGGCGGGGGGGGGAGGGGATAGGAAAAGCAGAAAAGGGTGAGACAGAAGCGATAAGCGGAACAAGAAAAAATGGCGGGAATAACGGCTTCACGGGCCACACCAAGATGAATAGCGAGCGGGCATCGATGAGGCGCTCCATCACAGTGCTTTGGTAGTGTAGTACCCACAGCTCGCTCCCTCGGGGGGGCACAAGGGCTCTCTGACGGCTGAAAGTTCCCACCGCGGCAAGGGCCGCTTGCTGGCCCACCACGGTAAGAGCCCCTGGCTCTGCCTTCCCAGCAAACTCCGCCTTTCCTGCCGCCAGGTCAGCCTCTGCATTACCCGGCCCCCCAGCTTCCTTAAGACACCAGACCAGGTTCCTGTGCAGGTCTGCAGCCTTTGGGGCCCCCAAATTGGGGGCACCTCCCACCTAAAACAAATGTGTGTGCATGCGCGCGTGTGTGTGTGTGTGTGTGTGTGTGTGTGTGTGTGTGTGTGTGTGTGTGTGTGTGTCGTCATCCAGAGATGAGGTCCATGATTGCTTCCCCTCTGACCGGTGTCACAAAGGGTGACGCATTCCCAAAACTGGGGAGACCGAAGCGGGGGAAGGGGGCTGCTGAGAGGCGTGAGAAGAGCTGCCTTCACTGGTGCTCGACCCCGGAAGGACGGAGGGGGGCGGGCTGAAAAAGGGTTTTTGATCCGTCACGCATAACACCTGCACCATGGGACACTGAGGGGGAAAGAGGAGTGCGAGCCTCACCTCTCAGGGCTATGTGAGCTACGGCGGCGGCGATAATTATTATCTTTATCGCAGAAATACAAATAAGTAGAGCTCCTTTTTTTCGTGCCGCCGCCTTTTTAACGCGACGCTTGACCACGACGTCCCTGTTGCTGCACGCACTGTCGTGGAGGGTCTCCACCTGAACGGGCAACGGTACGGTCTCGGAAATCTCCGGAGAGCCGACCGAGTCAGAGGATGCGCTGCGCCTCCGTAGCAACCCTATGCCACCGTGGCCAACTTTGCTTGCTTGTGTGGGTGTCTGCAACCCCGTCAGGGAAGTCGTATGTCATCGAGCTTGTGGGGGGGGGGGGAAGGGGGAGGGAGAGAGGGAGGGATGGCGACAGACAGACAGACAGACAGACAGACAGACAGACAGACAGACACACACACACACACACACACACACACACACACACACACACACACACACACACACACACACACACACACACACACACACACACACAACAGACAGACAGACAGACAGACAGACAGACAGAGAGAGAGAGAGAGAGAGAGAGAGAGAGAGAGAGAGAGAGAGAGAGAGAGAGAGAGAGAGAGAGAGAGAGAGAGAGAGAGAGCGCGAGCGAGAGAGAGAGGGGGGGCGGGGGGAGGGGGGAGAACTAATCACGATCTTAGATGGCTGTGAGAGTGCTCTTCCCCTCACTTATGTCCAAAAAGCTTGAATGCCTTGGAATGTCGAAAAGTCCTCTAATCTTTTTGAACTACGAGTGTGCTAGCTTCCCCGACTACGTGCAGAACAGTATCTAGTGAACCTGGGTGTCGCATGAAAATAAACATGAAACCTCCTGAAGGTATACAAGTTCGGCGGAAAAACAACAGCGTGCGGGGGGTCTTGTTCACCGCAGTTTGCAGGCCAAAACGACGAAGATAGGCGGCGTCTTTGCCGCCTAGCTTCGGGCAGGACTGATTCAAGCCCACACCAACATCGACAACACGAATTGATAATAGCATTTCCAAATCATATATTTAGTGGTGCAGCTGCCTATCTGCGTCGGGATCAACCTTACCCGATCCTGATGCAACCCTGCCTTATCACACAGACAACTGGCGGCGCATCAAGCAACCTTGCACGCATGTAAGTCAAACAGACGATAATTAAAGATCCTTTTCATCACGAGGAGTTCTCGTGGATATGTGACGAAAAGAAAGCAATGTCCTGGGCCAGAAATAGAAAAACGATCGATGACGCACCGCAAGCTGCTCAGCAAAACATCACATCGGGCCAATATGTAGGAGACGGAGTTGATGAAAAGATACTCACCCTAACAACACTACTAGTGTCTTGCAGTCCAGCCGCTACTGCGCTGCCTGCATCTGGTACGTCATGCGCTTGCTGCCCCTCCAAGAAGTCAATCACTTCAAACTCCTCAGAAGCAACTCGCTCCATAGCCTTAACCATTACACCTTGCCGGAAAGTAAAAAGGATACCCGTCGGTCGAACTATCACAAGTCTGTAGCGTTCCTTCTATCCCCGCAAGGACAAAGATTTAGTCACGACGCAAGGATGCAGGTACTATTTAGTCCTGAGTTGACGCTTGTATCTACGTTTCATACCGGAAGTATGTGCCACAGTCTATTGCAATGTATGCTTCACATACGATCACACTTTTCGAGGACAAAAGCGATGATGGCAACGAGACCCATGGCGGTGTCCTGGACTCGTGAAAGCGTGTGGAAGGCCGAGTTGGCCCATGAAAATCCTGTGCCAGATTGTCGGCACAGCGACTGATGTAAAGGGGGGAACCGCTGCAAATGGGGAGGGACGCGCCGTGGCAGTTCGACTTCAAGGCGTGCCATGTGGGGGGAGGAAGGAAGGAAGGAAGGAATTGGGGGTTTGGGTCCCTGAACATTGGGCTGGTCTTTTTTACTCCACTCTTGTAAAGGAAGGAATTACATCAACCCAGCCCAAAGGGCTGATGAGATGGAAACCCAAACACCGACGCAGCAAGACACCGAGAGAAACCAAACACAAACCCTAAGAATCAAGGCCAAACACAAACCCAAAGTACCGAGTGGGGAGCCAAGAGCACAAAGGAAGGGCATGAAAGCCCCAGGACACAAAGGAAGGGGCAGGAAAGCCCCAGGACACAGCCCAAGAGTGGGCAAGGGCCAGCAAAGGGCAAGACACAAACCTAAGACCGAAACTGAAAGCAATCATAAATGAAGTTAACCACAGACTGAAGGTCATCTTGCCAGACGAACTGACGTAACGACCGAAAGGGGGAACGAAAAAGATGGGGGTAACGGTCCCGGATCGGCTGAAGGGCCGAACAGGAAAAGACAAGGTGGTGTTCATCACCCACCAAACCAGCCTGACACTGATCACACAACCGGTGGGAACGGGGGATGCCCCGACAACGACCAGCATCAATAGGAAGGTTGTGAACCCCCATGCGGAATCGATGGAAAACCCTCAACTTGGAAACACTCATACGTAACCACAAAAGCCTAGAGAGAGTGGCGCGGGACGGACTATTAAACCACCTAGAGTATGTGCAAAGCTGAGCCCGCTCAGACGGGCAGAGACGAGGAGAGACATGCAAGCCCTCCCAGGGTTGGCGGCCATGCCGACGCAAGAGGTCCCGAAGGGACGGCATATCAATCGGATGAGGGGCTTGACAATCTATCTGATAAGGATAGCCAACCTTAATAAGGGCCTTCATGAAATACCCAGCCCAAGTGGGAGTAGGGGTAGTGACGCCATAAAAGCACGAGTCGCGAAGAATCAAGGCATAAAGATGATCATGAGGCAAAGACACCAACGAGTTCCAAAAGGTGGCCATACGCTTCAGCCAGTGATGAGCGAGGGGTTGAAGCCCCAACTCAGCTAACAAAATCGGGGTGGCCACCGAGGGGCGCACCCCTAACAACATCTTCAACATGACCAAGTAACTAGACTCTAAGAGCTGAACAGAAGGGGCCGCAGCCGGTGAACGAAAAGAACGCCATCCCCAAATCTCACATGCATATGACGCCGTGGGCACAACACACATGAGAATCAACTTAAGAAGAAGACCTATAGAGGCCGCGCACTGCAGGTTACCATACTTACGCATAAGGGAGCTCCACGTGGCCCACATTTTACCATTCAGCAGGCCAAAGGTGCCCCCCACACCCCCAACCGAGGATAAAATAACACCCAAGTATTTCTTAGTATATACGACGGGAAGCGTGACCCCGTCACAAACCCACTGAAAGGAAGGGGGCGACTCGGGCGACGATGGAAAGACCATGACATCGGTCTTAATGGGATTAATACGCATATACGAAAAGCCACACCAATGAACAACGGCGTCAATGAGTTGTTGCAAGCCCTCTGCCGTTTCAGCAAGAAGTATCAAATCATCAGCGTACATTTGAGCCGGGACATGAGTCCCATCTCGAGTTTGGGGACCAACCCCAGGACAAGTAGCCCGAATCTGCCTAAGGAGCCCATCAGCATAAACCGTGAATAACGTGGGACTAATCGGAGACCCCTGGGTAACCCCAGCACCCGAAGCGTGGAAAGATCCAGTCATGCCCCCAGCAACAACCGTAAACCGAACACCATCATACGTGGACCGTACCGCGCGGATAAAACCTTCAGCCACCCCTAGGCGCCTGAGGGCCTCCCATAAGTAATGCCGAGGAACACGATCATAGGCTTTAGATAGATCTAAGAAACAGCAATACAACGGGGCAGTGGGCGTAGCTAAGTCAACAAAATGCTGTAGAGTAAACAACGCATGTAACGTCGAGAACCCAGGGCGGAAACCACATTGCTCAGGACAGCGAAAGCGATTTTCTTCTAAATACCGCACGAGTCGGGTGTTCAACAATGAGGCATAGAGGCGAACTAAGGGGTCTTGCACAGCAATGGGGCGATAATTCGTGGTATCAAGCACAGACCGGGAGGAGTCTTTCAGGACCGGGGTGACTGTGAGGATGTCATGGTCAGGGGGCAGACACCCCGCGCCTAACATAGCATTCAAAATTGCAGTGAGGGATGGGGCCAATAAGTGAGGGGGAGCCACCACCTCCGGGGTCCTACACTGTTGCGCAAACCGAAGGAACTCAGAGGGGAACCCACCAAACCCTGCTGCTCTACCGGGTTTCAATGCCGACAAAGCAACTTCCACCTCTACGGGAGTGAAAGGCCTGTGAAGATCACTAAGGACCCGCACAACCTGGTGTGGAAAAGCCACCTCTGAGAGGGGTGCATGATCCACCACCGAAGAGCCCTGGAGGCCTGCGGCAAAGGATTCCCATGCAGAGGGATGACACAGAGGACCTGGGAGCGGGGGTGGGGAGCCATTGAGCAGGCGCCAAAACCGGCGGGGCTCCGTATGGAACATTGCAATAATGTCTTGAAGCTGAGTCAGGAGCCAAGACCTCTTTTGAGATCTCACGAAGGAATGGTACCGGGAGGAGAGAGTGCCGGGGGAACGAAGGAAGATTACATCCAACGACCAGCCACTAGGGCTGAAGAGGACGGCAGTACAATGAATGACCCATATCTGGCCAACTGAGGTCGCACAGCACTGTTCTTCAGCGTAGCAGGCACGAAAACAAAGTCTCTAAGTAGGCTCAAATCTCTCACTCTTTGACAATCTTTGACAAGCCATGAATATCTTCGCTGGTTTACTTTCTGGCGAGAAACGCCCACGTTCCTACTCCTGATGATCCCCTTGAGACCACCGTCCTCGCTGCCTTAAAGAAGTTTTTGCCGTGTTGTCCTCTTCAGCCCTAGTGGCTGGTCTTTGGATGTAATCTTCCTTCCTTTTTCCTTCCTTGTTGCGCAAATGAGTGAAAAAGTTGTCGATACGTTGAAGGCCACCATTGAGGTGACAGTCGCAGCTGCCGTGGAGTCGCTCAAAACTGAGATCGGACAATTGGCCGGCAGGGTCCGCACAATCGAGGAGCAGTTCACATCTTTGGGCTCCAATATTGATTCCATTCTTGAGGCGAAGGCTGAGAGCAAGGTCGCGACTCGCGTGGGTACTGTTGATGAGACCCTGAGGGCCACCTATGAGGCCATCGACAACAACATGAATCAATTCCTCCTCTCCATCGAAACTCTGGAGAGGGAATTACGCTCTCCAAATGCAATCCTTTTCGGGGTTGCGGAGAGTTTGGGGGAGCAGCCTCTTGCTGGAGTTAAGGCCCTGCTAGGCGCTCCTTAGATCTACGAAACTATTCGTCTGGGGAAGCATTCCCCCCTGCTCCACGCCCTCGCCCTGTGCTCATATAATTTAATTCCGTTGCAGCAAAGCACGCGGCTTATAAGAAAGCCAAGGAGCTACGCTGCCAGTTCAACATTTCAATGGACCCCACAGCGGAAGGCCGCGCGTACGAGTCGTCTTCCCGAAGTCCAGACACTGCAGGGGGAGGGCTGGATCACTTTTTGGCGAGGAGACCAATTGTTCAAGGTGAAGGCGGGGGGAGTTCCTCTCAAGGTGCCCGTGCGTGCTCCTGCTGCTCCTGCTCCCCCCTCATCCTCACAGCTGCGGGCCCGACTCCCTCTACCTCCTCTCGGGCTGCGGGCTGTCCCTCTCCTATGTGTGCTTAGGAATCTGTTGGCCAAGTCCCTCTCTCTATTCTTACTTGGAATGTCCGTGTTATCCGAGTCTAAATATGAGCTCCATGACTATGATCGTTTCTTTCGCGCGTTCGATGTAGTACTGTTTGCAAAAGACACTGCAGAAATACATTGACCCCAACCTTTTCAGGGGCTATCAGCTTTTCTGTTCTCCACTTGATGTTTCTCATAAAAAGAAAGGCTATGGATTGCTTATTGCAGTTAAGGTTAGTTCATTGTATAGTGCTCAACTGTGGGCACATACGTCATCGTCACTCTGGGTATCTTTACGGTTCATACATGGCACCCATCCCCCCGTCTACTTAGGCAATGTCGTTTTCCCCCGCTCTGGGTCTCCGTTACTTCAGCCTCTCCCTCTTCCCGCTCGTTACGATGAGCTCTATGGGGTTTTGTTCTCCCTGGCCAGGGCGGACAAAAGCATATGGCAGGACGAGTTCTTCTCATATGGCGTCGTGCCATGCATGGACGGTTGCATCTTTGTGGGGGGTGACTTCAATGGACACATTCTGCATATGTTTCCACATCTTCCTTGGCTGATTTAGGCCGCTTCTATGGTCAAGATACCAGTGGCCGCCAACTTGTCAACTTGGCTGAACAGACTGAGATAGTTATCTGTACCGGCTGTGTCTCAGGTGACTTGCATGCTCCTCTCAAGTATATAGGGCCACCGCCCGTACCTCTGCGACTAGGCCAGATCATATTTTGGTTTCCTCGTCTCTCCATAAATGTATCCAGTCTGTTACGTTCGCAACTGCGTTGAAGGGTTCTGACCATTATAGTATCACCAACTCCTTTGCCTTACCCATGAGTTGTGCGACTATTTCTGACAGTTTGCAATTGGGGGTGCCCCTGCGACAAGTCCATTGGAAAGGGGGTTGTCGTCTAGCTTATGTGCGTCACTTGGAGCTTGCTGCTCCCGCCTTGGGTCGTTGTGCTGACTTAGCGTTGGCTGGGCACGTGGAGCAAGCGATGGATACCTTATCCCGGGTCTTAGGCGATGCTGCTCATGCTGCAGACATGCGGATGCATACTGTTCGGTTAGGTTCTCAAGCCAGGCCTCGCCCCCACCAGCCGTTTTA
>KV908530.1:171882-189382 GCA_002005505.1 Botryococcus braunii
TGTGTGTGTGTGTGTGCGCGCGCGCTCGCGCGAGCATGCGTGTGCGTGAACTTCAATTAAAGCGATACGGCACAATCAACTTATTTACAAAACACGTTTGCAAAGGACATGCAAATTTCATACTAACTACAATGGTTTCTTAGAGCTTGGCTTTCTTTGGTATTCCGCTGGGCTGCGTAATCCTTGCAGGTACCCATATTTATGGGTACCATTATAATAATTTGCAGGTACCATCGTAATGAAAATGAATCATTACGGAAACTGATTACAATGAAAACTATAATTGCAGGTACCATCTAATGAAAACTGGTTGTGAGAGTGCTCTCCTGACACCACCTCCAAAGATGTCATGTCTGGCTTGTTCATGTACGTTGTGTGAGGCCCCTTCAGCTAAAAGAGGTTACTGGGCCAGGAATGGTTCCTCAGAATCAGCCAGCACATCAGGCACGTGATGTCCCAGAGCAGATGCAATATCACATATCGTGGGCTTGTCCATAGCCACAGCTTCATTGCATCTGACCTCGGGATTGCCTTCACTCCTTCCTTGGTCTCGTTGGCACTAGTCGTGGCAGTATGTTCCTCCGGCTCACCTACAATGGTGTCATCGCCATCAGGGCGATCACCGCTGCGTTCTTGCTCGCTTTTGAGCCTTTGGACCTCCTGCTTCAATGCTTCGCACTCTTTCCGTGCCGCAAATAGCAATGACCCAAGGTAGTCGGCATTTGGCTTTGGTGCGCTTGCCTGCACAGAGACCTCTTGGTTATGGTACACATGTCTTGGAAGTACCCTTTTACCGATAATCATCGTTTTGAAGCAGTCCAGGCACCAGATCATAACGGTGGAACAGCGTTCTGCGGCTTTAAACAAAGTTCGTAGGAAAATCATTTGGGATCTCATAAAGACAGGGAAAACATTGGGCATCTCATAAACACAGTTAAAGAAATCCTAGGAAATGGCCAAGGCAGGTCCGTGTCCACTCCTTGACGCAGTCACTGGCAGGCACATGCACGGGGGTGTTCACTATGCTTTTTTTCTTGCGCTAAAGCAAGGCCACATTCCAGGTACCCTTTGAGGTACCCACATTCACACACATTCACACCTTGGTACCCTTTGAGTACCCACATTCACGCATTCCAGGTACCCTTTGAGGCTCTAGAGATCTCCCTTTGATACAGCATTTCTCTCCCCACCCTATGGGGCTAGGGATAAGAGTGATGCAGCCTCATATGAGAGTGTGTGAGAGAGAGAGAGAGAGAGAGAGAGAGAGGAGAGAGAGAGAGAGAGAGAGAGAGAGAGAGAGAGAGAGAGAGAGAGAGAGAGAGAGAGAGAGAGAGAGAGAGGAGAGAGAGAGAGAGAGAGAGAGAGAGAGAGAGGAGAGAGAGAGAGAGAGAGAGAGAGAGAGAGGGACAGGGGGGGGGGGGGGGGGGAGAGACCTCAAAAAGACTAGGGATACAGGATTTGGTACTGAAGAGATTGTTTGATTATTACTTTCATGTACTGCATGAGATCATACGGCCCCGGGGTAACGCAGCAGCTTACCTCGACAGTGTTGACAACCCCTTTTGCGCGGATGCCGAAGCGGAGAGATGACAGCGTTTCCGGACCATTCTCAAAACTTCCACAGCAGCAGATTATCATGACCGTCTTTGCGTTTCCTCCCAGTGAGTCCTGGCAAAGCAGAGCCTCGCTTTAACCTTCAAGTTCTCCACAATAGGCTCTCTAGCACCAAAGCGGAGACATCTGACTCTCAGGCTGCAATGAATGCTCTGTATCAACACTTTCCCACATTTACATGCATACCAGCTGATCAGCTGTTACACTTCGATGGGTTCGACTGGACCATAGGACAGATTCAAGAGCACCTTCGAATATGGGAAGTGGCAGCAACATGACAGTCCAAACACCGCAAGATTTAAATCATGAGGAGGCAGGATGGGATGGTCTCTAGAAGAACGATGATGTTTTGGAAATATCCCATGCTGTTGTCGTTCCTGGGCATTGCTTCTGCTGCTATACCTACACAGGGTCTGACAATGTGCGTGTGTGTGCACGCGCACCCTTGCTCGCTTGCACTTCCCATGCACAGACACAAACACAGACACAGACACAGACACACAAACACGCACACCCCCCCCATATACACACACACACGCGCGCGCGCGCGCGCGCACACACACACACACACACACACACACACACACACACACAGACACACAGACACACACACAGATACACACACACACACGCACGCACACACACACACACACACACACACACACACACACACACACACACACACACACACACACACACACACACACACACACACCACACACACACACACAGCGAGTTGCTGTTCTGCAGGCAGTCACATGTTCAATCCCACACTGGTGCAACATCAAGCGCCCTCGCTCAGGCGCCCGTCAAACGCATGTAGACAAGAAACAAGGAAAACATGAACAAGTTGACATGAGGAAATGAGGAAGAGGAGGGCGATGCAGAAGTGGATGATGCACCTGCAGCACTCTGGTCAGCTTGCTGTCACGATAAGGAACATATGACGGGCGACTGCTGCTGGGATCGTTCTGGGTCAAAGCATTCACCACATTACCCAGAACACTCAGAGACTTATTTATGAGTTTGCCTTCATCAAAAGTTTGACCTTCTGCACCGGTCCGATCAGCGCGCTCCGAGCCTGCCAGATCCACCAAACAAAGCTTTCCGTGCGTTTGCGTCCCATCGAGCGAATGCCTTTCCACAAGCAAGTGGACCTGCGTGGATGCGGCCCTCGCGTGTTATCAGCGTCTACAGGCCACTTTTGCTAAACGACTGCCCTTCGATGTAACAGAAACGCCCCACCTTCCACGTCTTACCCATACCTACTGGCCACCACCATGACAATATCCACCAGGCTGGATTCCTGTAACCCCATTTGCAACAAACCCTGCTTCTACTGCAGTGAGTTGGCAATTGCAGTGTTTCTGACGCCTGCGTGTAGACTTGGAAGGCCTTGAAATGGCCTTACAGTTATGACTGTACAGAGTCCGCATCAGTTACCCCACCAGCTACAAGGATGGAGACCACCACTTTTGTTTGGACAAGGTACCAGGAGGTTGGGTATGGGCTTACCACGCAATGTGAACGGCTTGAAGATGCATTCATGCCTGTTGCGGCTACAGTACGGTTGGCAATCCCACTGTTCATATGCATAATGAGTTCCTCCTCACTGTGTACCGGGATCTCTGTGGCCCCAGCTACAAACACTCCTCTGACTTTGTTCTTCAACACCGCCAAGTTGTCTGCATTCTGTCCAGGTGGGGCAAGGAGGTCCCTGATGCGCTCACAGTAGATTTCCACCACCGAAAGGGACACCTGCATGACATGCTATAGCTTCAAGCTAGAGTTGAACTGTAAATCGAGCCGGAACTGGACATGTGAGGCCTGTGTGAGGCCCCTAGGGTCTCTTTTGCTGTTCTGATGTTAAGATCTTTTGTTACGTGAAGTAAGGGACTGTAATCTTGTCAGCGCCCCTTGTATTTTAAAGTACGTAAGCTTGTCTTGCATGGGCTTGGACACCGTGATCTCGAGGGTTTTCTGAAGTGTAAGCTATCCTTGAATAAAGACTTCGTAAAGACCTGGAAGTGTCAAAGGATAGTCATGAGAAACTGCTAAACAGTAGGAGAGACCATATGCTCTTAACTTGATATTCTTAGTGGACCGTTGTTACCTTGTAAACGTTCCCGTCAGTGTCCCGAGAAATGCAGTCAGAGATCTCTCTCACAGCCCTTGGCACTATGCCCTTTCCCTCCTCACAGCTGATGTCTCCCAACAAAGTATGGGTTTTACCAGCGCCCGTCTGCCCTGCAGATTGCATACAACTTGAGTAACAGAGCTTGAGTTATTATTTACTACATAGTCAGTGACTCCATACCATAAGCCATGATTGTCCCGTTTCTTCCTGAGAGAACGGACTGAATGACAGGCCGGACTTGATCAAATACGTGATCCTGCGTCGCGCTCGCATCGAATACGTGATCAAAGGTGAACTCAAGGGCTTGAGATGCATCATTCCCCCTGTGCTGAACACTAGTCGGGGCGTGAATTGCACAACAACTATCTTGCCTCTCGCGTCCGTTTAGCGGCCTGAAGCGAACGATGACCCTGGACAGCCCAATTTCAGTACTAATGTCTACACAAAATGACTTCTTTACTTTCAATATGTTATGAAACAGATCGAACATCCAGAAGCTGAGCTTACCTGGTATGAGATTGTGAAGCCGTCTCAACTTCGGAGGGATCACAGAGAACCTGTTCGACAAGTTCTCCCACACCATCTCCCGTTGAATCCATATTTAATTTCTAATGGTTTCGAAATTTCTTTGGAAAGCATATTTTCTTCAAATTGATGTTCATGTTTTTGTCGCAAGATGTCGCTGCTATTAACTGTTGGATGCTTTTAAAATGTGTACCGGGCAGCTATTGGTGGCAGTTGCTTCCCGGTACCCATGGGTACCAGCTGCAAGTTTGACACTGGCAGTGTCCCTCCCCTGGCAAATTCCTTTCCCTTCCCTCCAAGGACAGGCACCCACACTTCTAAGGAGAAATTTATGTATATCAGTCTGTGGCCCTGACGGTCACGTGCCTATCCAGACATACTGGCCGGGGTCGAAATAATCACGGGACAAACTGCCAACACAGAGCCAACACTTTCATTCCAATGTGGGCACTGTGTTGGCAGTGTGCACTACACACACACTCCCCCCCCCCCCCCCCCCTCTCTCTCTCCTCTCTCTCTCTCTCTCTCTCTCTCTTCTCTCTTCTCTCTCTCTCTCTCTCTCTCTCTCTCTCTCTCTCTCTCTCTCTCTCTCTCTCTCTCTCTCTCTCTCTCTCTCTCTCTCTCTCTTTCTCTCTCTCTCTCTCTCTCTCTTTCTCTCTCTCTTTCTCTCTCTCTTTCTTTTTCTCTCTCTCTCTCTCTTCTTTCTCTCTTCTTTTTCTCTCTCTCTCTCTCTCTCTCTCTCTCTCTCTTTGTGTGTGTGTGTGTGTGTGTGTGTGTGTGTACGTGCGTGTGTGTGTGTGTGTGTGTGTTTGTGTGTGTGTGGGTGGGTGGGTGGGTGTGTGTGTGTGTGTGTGTGTGTGTGTGTGTGTGTGTGTGTGTGTGTGTGTGTGTGTGTGTGGTGGTGGGTGGGTGTGGGTGTGTGTCCTCTCACCCCGCCCCCCCCCGGGGGGGGCTCCAGTGGAGTGGGTGGAGACTCTCCACCACTCCCTTCTCCTCACACTCTCTCATACAGTTGTTTGCTTTGCAGGCACGGATGGACCGCCAACACCCCCCCCCCAACACCCTGCTCCCCGCACACACACACACACACACACACACACACACACACACACACACACACACACACACACACACGCGCGCGCGCGCGCGCGCGCGCAAGCAACCACGCACATGCGCGCGCAGTGCGGCAATGGGCAGGCTTTTCCACATGTTTTCTCACACAAAATCAAGACATACATTCTCACGGATGAACTGAACCCTGGCCTATCGGCCTTGCTGGCCAAATTTCGACCGCTACCCACAGACAATGAGGGAAGATGAAGAACTGGACTCCTCCAATGAACATTGCAACACACTGCACGCACAACTGAAAACGACATTCTTAACATGTGGCTTTCCCCACATATCCGTCGCCACTAACGTATATAACATGTACTTCTGAAAGTGAACAAAGTCAACAATACAGACTAAGCATTCCCCCACGTAGCCCTGGCTCGTGTTACATGTTTCCTCCCTCCAGACGATAACTTTTGGCTGCATGCAGCCAGAAATAGCTATGAGAACAGTTGGCCCTGCCAGCTGCCCATGGTCTGCCAGCAGCGCTGATGGTGTACCGATGCTTATCTAGCGTATGTGGAGGGAACTCTGGGCTGAGGGCAAATTAGCAAAGATGGTTCTGGCAACGCAGGACAGCTATACTTGCATGAAGGCCCGACGTTATCATCTGTAGTGTACTTACAGAACTGACATATATGGCTATATAGTCGGTTTAGATTACAATATCAAGCATTTGCAAAGACATGCAATGTCACAATCGGAGTCCATCACTATATTCTTGCCCTCACTCGTCTGTCAGTGCTCCACGTGCAAAAAACATTTCTATCCTTGCAATAATACAGAGTCAGATACCCGCACAAACTCTGCATCGCCACAAAACCACAACACTCCACAACAGGAGCTGCCTTTTATGCTTCAGATCCCAAGCTTCTTCCTGACTGGGGCCAATGCAAATAACATCTAGGCCCCGGACTTGAGGTGATCTCCAAATGCACATCACAGGAGCCTCATGTTATCAGGTATAATCTCTGCACAGGTCACCAACTGCCTAGCTATCAACTAAATACAACGAGGTTTGTCTTATCGTCCACAGACGAGCCTTCATGACCACCTATGTTGCTTTGAAGGGAAATTCTTTTAGGGGGGAGCCACGAAAGTTCATATGAGAGCCCGACAGGCTCGAGGTCTTACCATGGGAGTTGAATCCCATTACATAACATTGAACGAAATCCAAGTTCCCTTTCAACATCAAGGGGGACATCATACGGTAACTCTTTGCGCAGAGAGCCCTCTGCCGTGCACTCTGGCTGCCAGCATTGATCGTAAGTATACATACGTGGTACATGTCACCACCAAAGCATCGCATGCATGTCACCGCTGCAAACACCACCTAGATGCCACCTTAGCAGTACAGTGAGCAGTACACTCTGCGTGAGTGTACTCACGCACGAACTTCCTAAAGGAAACATATATCCCCACTGGAGCCTTTTTCTTCGGGCCATTGGGTCCACATTGCGGAACCAGTGACGCTGCATTTGGTAGAAGTCATTCTTACAAGCACACTCTGAACAGGAGTTATGCACGCAGGGATATTTCTCCATCTAACTCGAGACCCCTGCAAGCCTGAGCTCACCGGCTTTTTGGGTTGGCAGATGCCCTGAGAAGACCGGAGTGCACACGGCCACGAGGAAAGGGTCCGAGGATTCCACCGGATTGCCCACGGGAGTTGGATCGTCCCAACACCCATGGGCCGCCCCGTCATAAGATGCCTTTTTTCAGGTTTGAAATCCGCCGGCGAAACACCAGAGCGATCACACCCAGCCCCACGACGACTAAGCCAATCTTTTGGACGCCTGCATGTTCGTCAGCACCTGCCATGGCTCCCAGGTGCTTCCTGCCAACACCACACGAGCCAAAACATCAGGCCGGCTTCCCTCCGAGTTCTATCCTCCCCCAGCCTGTTTCGACTGTCCATTAGGCAAGAGACTCAGGCACCCCCACAGATTTGAGCCACAGAAGCAACTGCATCGTCTCCCATCTGCCCCAGCAATTGTAAGCAATATTGGCGCCAATGAGCCAGATGATAACGATATGTTTAGCACTTGCATGCCACAAGCGGAACGATAACTAGATGCTTTTCATGTCGAGGTCTTGTCTCCATCGCGGGTGTGTGTATCTGAACGCTCTGTATCCCCACATGCCGGGTAAGACTACGTGTGTGTGGACTAGCGGAAAGAAACACATTTAAAGAACATGAGACAGCATGGGACACAAGTAAATAAACACATTTAAAGAAACGAGTTTAAAGAACATGGGACCGCATGGACAATAAGATGTCTTTCAATGCAAATGTTGGAACAACTTAAGCGCATCACCAGGCAAGTACCTTCCTGGGCAATGGTAACACAATATGTGGGAGGCTCACCGACTAAAATGGTTATTGGATCCGGAGAAAGCAGCATCAGATGCACCATAGTACTGCAGCAGAAACTTGTAGACCTCTTCCTCATTCCACTGTGGATCTCCAGCCTCAGTAAGAGTGCTTTTACGGCAAGCAGGGCAGAGACTAACCGGTGGCCAGGGGGCTTTCGGAAAAGCAGGGTCCCCATCGCCTGATGCAGCCTCCTCTCCCAGTAATCGCTTGTTGACCTGAACTCACATTTTCAACATTATTGCCCAACACCAGCATGTTTGCAATGCATTTGGCCTTCGAGAACCTCAGCGATTACACGCTCGTGGCCGACCAAGTTTTAAGTGAGCAACTGTCATGGGCAGGTCATAGCGGCAACAAAAAGAAAATACTGTTTTGAAGTAAGTGAATAGTCTGACAACAATAGCCTGATTAGGCAGTACAGAACAGTTAAGATATGCCAGCCAAATGGTCCGACAGGCATGAAGCAATGCCCCTGTCTGCAGGATATAAACCATTGAAGATTCGGGATGTTCCAGAAAAACCGTCTTTATGCTTATCAGAAAAGACCATCATCCATGAGGTTTGAGCCAGGGAAGCCTCCTAACCCAGATGACGTGGTGCAGACAGGACGCTTACTCTGTTGTGTGACCTCCACAGCCACATGACTGCATCCCTCCTTGAAGTCACGGTCACTGCTTCAGGCTCAGAAGCCATGGCCACAAAGTGGCGGGAACAATCAGAGCACTGAAAGTAGTGCTTCACAAAACCCCTGCATCTCAAGTTGTTAACTGTGTTAGAACTCATGCAGGCAATGGGAACTTTCCATCCGATCACAAAGAATGAAAAAACAATGCAACCTTGCATTGTTTTTTCTTTCCAAAAAGGGGGGGGGGGGGGGAGAGGGAATAAGGGGTTGACACAATGCTCCTCAGATAAAAGTGAACTTCTCAACGGCCCTCACTTTCAAGCAGGATCATGTTAGCATTAGGGTCGCAGCCACACAGAGTACTGAAAGGGTAGGCGCATATGCTACTAGTCCTGAACATGGTAATTCAATGCAAGGTGTTGCCAAATGAAAAGAGAAACCTTACAGGGTCCTACCACTGCCCACTCTCATACGGCATGCCACTCACCGCACAGCTGTCAGCCAGAAGGCTCCTCCCGTTTCCTCTGGGTGAGCTCTGGCAGCCATACTATGGAAAGTCAGCCAGAGACCACACGTGTATCCCCTACTATCTGGTTTGCTTCCCTTGCAACTGCCCCAACCCTGCAGTGCCACCAACAGAATAATTGTCAACAGATGCTCAGTCCCTATCAGGGTAGTCCCCAATGGTTTGACAAGGGTTCCTGCTCTATACCATCAAAAACAAGTTCAGTTATAGTTGCTTCACAACTATTTTTTTTTTCACCATCTCCATTCTCGATGAAGTGCAATGCTTATTGTTATCAGTTTTCATCAACATATCACTTCACTGTAAAGGAACAGTGCAAACCCATCTGTATTCCCGATGAAACGCAGTGATATGCAAAATGAACGATTAAGGACTGCAGCACCTTTGGCCGATACAGATCTGCAAATCCACTTGACTAAAGCCACCGGCCACTAACACATAACTGTGACAAGCCACAGACTACAGAGCAAAGATGGTTTTCACATTCTCCTCAAGAACCTGATGCAGAAGTCAGAGCCGGGACAAAGACAGGATGTGCCCTTCCTGTCACATTGTCTGCCCACAAAGAAAAGCAGGGTTACACAAATGGTAGTCAGGGTACAGGGCTACATTGGAATTTCCCTTGACAGGCATACTTGAGGAGACCGGGAGTTCAAACAGAGAGGTGCTTTTTGGATCCCAGGATCTGGCCCATCGTCTCTCTCAAGAGGCCAAAGCTCAGAAAACTTCTCTGAAATGCCCTTTGCCCCTCCCCGGCAGCTGCATCACAAAAGCATGAAGTTCATTAGAGCCATCAGATCTACAAGCCTGCAGGAATCTTTGCCCAATGCAGATATCTCACATCTTTGAAACTTGACATTGAAGGCGGACAAAGTAGGTGGCAATTAAACCACAGAAGTTCTGCAACTGCAAAATCAGCTGTAAACATAGTATGGTCGCCAACTCAAAAGAAAGAAACAAAGGAATCGGAGTAGGAGACAGCCTGGATAACATTCTTCAGGAAAACACCCTGTCCTGGCATCATAAGGGCCCTCTAGAGAGCTCGCACAGTAGTTTCCTACAGACAGGCCGCAGAGGAAAGGGGTCAAGCTTGTAAAGCACCATCACCGTGGAAGGGGATGACTTTGTGCAACCAAGTCAACGAAGTCCAAGAGAGCTTGCCGGCTATCCAAGCCTTTGAGAAGCGCTGGTGTATCCAATGCATATTGATATGCCAGGAGGGTTGCTGAAAGTACATCCTCCAAATCCACCTGGAAAAGACGAGAAATTCTTCATGATTGCTACCTCCTATATAGCTAGCAGGTTCCTGTCCACAACACTCTGCAAACCCCTGCAGCCTGTAGACCGGTAATGATGAGAAATCAGTGAATGAAATGCAGACCCTGGACAGAAGTGTAAATTCTAAATATTCAGGCCATGCGGCACATGGCCCTGACAACACCCTAATTTCACAGTAATATCCCCAACAAAACTGAGAAAGGAATTGACTACTATGAGACCAGCATGAACACACCCCTCTGATCTTTGAGGAGGATGGTAGAGCCAGAGCTTTTGCTCCATTGCTTTCTGGTTCGGTACTCGCAAAATCTGTGTTATAGACCCTGTTCGCACAAAACACAGTAAGCAGAACTTTCAAAGCTGGCCTTAACCCCATTGGAAAGGTCAGTCATGTTTGCATCATGATAATTCCAATCAAAACATGTGTAGGCATGCTTACCCATTTGTTTGGCTCTGAAGCCACTTCACTATTGAAGCGGGATCCCTATCTCCATCAAACATGATGGGCTTCTCCAGGGCTCCTTTAATGAAAGCATGAGGCTTCCCAAACTTCATAGTTGGAAATCTATCAATTTCAAAGGCTTTACAAAGTTCCCTCTGCACCAATGCATCAAAGACGTTAAATCTTGAAGAAAGGCCGCACTTTCAGTGGCTCCATCTGCTGGGCCCACCTCATTTGCACAATCAACACGTGCAACAGTGATAACTGGATGCACACGGGGCTCCGAGTTAAAATATTGGGCAACTTTCTCATATTGCGGTTGGAACCTCTTGCAGGCGGGACACCAGTGAGCATAAAATTCCATGAGGACCCCATTATCTGAAGGCCAGGATTCCACTGTTTGATAGAAATTATGGTTTGTGAGCTCAATAACCGGTACTGCTCCAGGTTGTCCTGCTATTGAAGGGAAGATCTGTAGAAGACTAACAATGCATACAACCCAGCTTAAGATGGGTATCATCCCTTGTAACTAAGAACCATATGCTAATTGGAAATTTGAGCCCCTTCTGCAAACTTGGTGCAATATCAGCTAACTATCAGCTACATCAAAATCCGGTCCCATCTAGTTGATCCCACGGGTTACCCGTGAGATCCCAAACAACTGCCCCTAATAGCAAAATGACCAAACACCTTTAAGAGACGATGTGATACAACATCCATCTGTCTATCATCCACGGATGACTTCCCTCCCGAAGATCAACATGCGAAGAGGACTCCGCAATTGAGCATGACTAATGAGAGGTACAATAGACGAAGGGCCAGGGCGTCACTGGCAGTACCGTCTCTCCTTTTAGATCAGTTCGGCCCTGGCGACTGATAACACAACATGCCGCCAGCCTGTGTGCTTCAGAAAGGGTATGCAATTTTGTATGAATGAATTTCTGTCAACTGTGATCGATTCTGCTACTCAGAGAAGGTGAGTTTATCTGCCAAACTTAAGCGGCCGTGAAGTACCAGATGATCCCTGTCGTGCAATCTGGATACGAGCTCTGTAGATATTTGGAAGATTTGATCATATACTAGCTATTTTCAACAATGTAGCTATATATAGCAATGTCTTCACGCGGTGCTCGTATGTTTGAATGTGCAAATCGCAACGGCATACCTCCCTGTTAGTGTCGTGTCGAATTACAATCTCACTGAGCATTTGCAGGTGAAAATATTCAAATTCAGGCATATATAACGATAATGACTCAGCACGGAAGCAAGGATCACAAGACGTATTTGGTTAATCACGCGGAAAACCACCGACGAATACTTCCAAGCCTTTTCAACAATCCCGAGGTGAGGCCCGAGCGTGCTGTTGGGATCGAAATGATTCTTCTCGAACGAGTTTACAACTAACATGGATGCAACGGATGTTTGCAGCACAGTGATGTTGTCATCCTTACACAGAGGAATGGGATTGCTGACGGACATTTTCTCTGTCACAAAGTTCTTTTATCCCTGCATTCGAGCCATTTCAGGGCACTCTTCAAATCTGGTAGGAACTGATGAGCTTTCGTAGTGATCCACCTTATTTCATATTAAGGACAGCCGATGTAAACCGTACTAATGAATTCAAACTCGTGGACACAGGGATGTTGGAGGCAACCAGCAACAAAGTTGTCCTCGAGGACTTCGATGCTGATGCAGTTCGAAAGACACTCTTATATTGCTACAACGGGGAGGTCCTGCTGGACGACTCTGATGTTGAAAGTGTCTTTGTAGTGGCAGATTTCCTAGGCATAGCAGATCTAACACTAGCTTGCGAAGAGGTAAGCACAAAAAGTGGGATGTTCAATGAGATTGAGCCTTTGCCTTTAAAAACTGTGGGACAGAGTGACTGAGTAGCATGTGGCTGTATGGCATTACATCTCTCTCGGTTCTTGACAACATCCCGGGAATATGGTAATGCACTTTAATAGGTTGCACGACTTGGTAGCACTTATGTGAACATTCGTAGTATAAATCCTTCAGCTGCAGTAGCGATGCAAGGGTGTCACCTGACAGCCCTTCTCTCGTGACTTGTGCAGATGGTGAAGAAGAGGGTCGGACCTGACAACCTAAGTCAATACCTTCTCTTCGCAGAACGCTACAACCTTACTTCTCTCATTCAGCTTTGCCATGCTTTTCTAATTGACAACTTCTGCAAGGTTGTCCAAGAGAGTGATTTTCTGTCCCTTCCATATGAGAGTCTTCGAGTTGCTCTACAATCGGATAGTTTGACAATCAACTCGGAGTATGAGATCTATGAGGTGCGTCTGCTACACCTAAACTTATAAATGGCTTATATATGACTCGTCTACGAAGCAGCAGATGCATCTGGATTCAATTGCAGTCTGACTTTACATTGTCTAGCTAAAGCTGTTCAACTGTCATTTACACTTTCATATTGCCCAGGCTGTTGTGCACTGGTTGCGCCATGACCCCGAACGGGAACATCAAGCTGTAGAACTGCTACGTTTGGTGCGGTACCCAACCATGCCCATGGAAGACTTATGCAGGGTTGACGACCCCACCATAAGCAAATTACTTGATCTGCAGGTTCCACCCTCTTTGCTCGGAGACGGCCTCTGTAGGTCCTCCACAACCTCAACCCTTCCCTGTAACAAAAACACTGAAATTGCCCTTGACTAATCAATCACACCAACTCATGCGTGTACTTGTTGTTTACTTTGCCTTGTGCTTGGAACGATGGCTACAATGTCCCCAAGGCGATAGGTACAGCTTGCAGTTCTTGTAGGTCCTATGTTCACATGCGCTTGGCCATGTAAATTTCGAGGTACACATGCATGTGTCATGGGATGTGCGAGTCAGCCTCACACGTAGTCCCATATGGACAGCCTGGACAAAATCATCACTGCCTGAACAAAACATGTCGCTGAGCTTGTTCACGTCATTGATTTACAAACCAACCCCTTGCCTTGACGTTCACACCATTTTGCACCTATTGGTGGAAATGGCGCAATGCCAATTTCAGGCGAATAGGTAAACACGCAGGGGTCTATGAGAAGGGGTCAAGCTCTGAGAGTTTCAGGTTTGCAGAATCTCGTGAATAAAGCTTTCCGCCATGTTGGCAGCCAGAATATTGATGTCAATATTGATGTCAATACTGAAGCAGATTCCACTTACCGGAGGAGGACCATGCAAACTGGGCGAGACTTTGAATTCTGCATGAAGGAAGAAAAGTGGACAGTCCCTACATCTGGACACTATCACATCAAAGCCTCAGGGGCCAAAGCATCGGATGGGATGTTCAAGTAAGTAATTAGGATCCAGACTTGTTGGAGGCCTTCTAATGCTCTTAGCTCTTAGCCTCTATAGACGGCTTTTCCCTATCGATAGCAGCTTTGTTTTTGGTTAGCAGGAGACCCGTAAGGTCGAGCAACGTGGGTCATTTGACTAAGCCTTAAAGTGATAAAGCCCTCATATAAGGATTTCAACTCCATTGCAGTAAGACCTGCTCGCATTGTTGTAGACTGCCCCATCGTTCACTTAGTAAACTCATGATATGCCAGATCTGTTTGATGCTGAAAATTCAATGAACAACTTCTGCCAAGAGTTGGAAGCAATATCATTAAGATATACTGATCAATAGTTTCTTCTGCAAAGGAAGCTGCTGCAAAAGTCGTTGAGGCGTTTCGCGAGAGTTTACAGTTCTAAACTAATTTCATTCGTCTTAAACGCTAGCAACTTCAAAGATCTTTAGCGCAGCAAACGACCGTACTGCAAATGCAGACGTCATCAGGCATCTTTCCCTGTAATCACAGCTGATCATGCATGCTTAGCAGAATAGTCCACTTTGCCTATGCTTATCTCGATTACTTAAATATGGCTACAAACAGCTAGCTAGCTAAAGCTTGGACCAGGATTGTCACGAGCACAGAACTGGCGGGCTCGGAGCCAATATTTCAGCTGTTTTCCAACTTGAGAAAGGCCAACGGATACGTGTCTTGTGTGGAGGCATGTCGACATGCTCGAAAAGTGGTAGTTCTGGTGGCGGTGGAGGAACTTTTGTGACTGTTGAAGGAGAGGATGAGCCGCTGATTGTTGCTGGAGGCGGTGGAGGAACCAGGTAACCAACAGCAAGTTGTCAGCCAACAGGCACAAGTACCTTGCCCATATTGCCCATGTTGAGCAGTAGCTAATACCAGGACTCTGGGCTGAGCCTTTCACTACAATGCATCATGTGAGCGGAATGCCATACATATGTATACATGTTTATACTTTGCATGGTCATGGCTAAAGCGCTTCTTATGAACAGCTCTTTCCCTCAAAGTCGAACTCTAGAAACTCATAAATCATCATGAGCATGCATGCAGGGGTGCCAAACATGACTGGGATGGTCAGCACGCTTCTCTGCAACCTACCGGCACGGACGCCAGAGGGCAGAACCTCGAAGACGGGGGTAAGGGAGGCAAAAATGGTGCAGGTGGGTTGGCCTGGGCCTGCCGCAACACGAATTACGTAACATCTGTCTTTATGCGCATGTGTACATGTCTTGCATGAACATGTTCCCACGAGTTTTCCCCACAAGATCTTCACCCAATTTACGAATATGCAGGAGGAACAGGATCATCATTTCTGGGCCTCGGTGGGGGCGGCGGTGGGTTTCGCCTTGACGGCACTGATGGCAATGCATCCAGCCAGGGAGGGAAAGCTTTGAGTCGTAACAAGGGCCCAGAAGACTGCGCACTGTACGGAGGTTTCGGTGGAGGGGGAGGTGGCCAAGGCGGTGGAGGGGGAGGCGGATATTCAGGTCAGCACCTCTTTGTAGAACAGTATCTTGGACTCCTCCAAACCTCTGTCGTACACGGCATATCAAGTAGAGCCTCGTCAATTCTAATGCATCAAACATACTGGAATAGATGACGCCTGCATGGAAAATCGTTAACTCGTTGTTAAGATAGAACATGAACCTTCCAGCATGTCGGATTAATGCCAAATACGCATACTTGGATGTATCTGGTATGTCTCAATACTCAAGTGTTTTTAAAATTAAGAGTGAAGCCTATACAATAGCATGGTATATCCCCTAACTGTCTTGGAGCTCTGATGTACAGTGATTTCAATATTGATGTACATTAACTTCACTTCACAAAGATCTTAGGTGAAGTAAACGCTGCTTAACGTCAAAGTCCCTGTCTGGGACAGGCGGGGGCGGAGGCCAAGGTGGCGGTGGTGGCGGCAGTTTCATACATCACGATGCAATGTACGTCACGAAAGACATCGGCTGCACTGGCAATGGAAGTGCAACCATCACCTTCTCCGCCAGCTTGAAGGGCAGATTGTCATCGATATCCACTAGAGCTGGCAAGTCAGTCTCAAGACTTCCAGCAGGCTTGCATCGTTGGCACTCAGCATTATGTTGAGCATGTCCTATCATTGTCAATTCCATTCTGGAGTACCTCCAGAATGGAATTGATGACGCCAAGGCGTGCAGCCAAGTGCCCAGCAGACTTAACATCAAGTAAAGACATCCAAGTGAGCTTCATCATATGAGGTTGCAACTGCTCAGCCATCATCACACATTTCAATCCAATCCACGTCTCCTGACGTGACACTATCCCAAAGAGCCAGTGCCAGTGGAGATGCCAGCTTAAATACTAAGGGACCCCATAACAGTAAAGCCAGTGGAGATGGATCCCTCTTAGATACTAAGGGACCCCATAACGGGGCATACTTTATAATGCTTTCTGTGTTGCAACACACATGAAAACTCCCGCGAAGTTAGATCGGCAGTTAGTTAGGTTCATGAAAAGTGCAGCAGATTGACACAGCACACATCTGTTTGCGTATATCAGTGTTTGCCTTAGGTCCATTCCCCATGTATATGAAAACTAAACTCTGCATTACCTTGAAAAGACGAGATTGAGTCGTACTGTAGGCACTCGGGGGTAGGGGGCGTTGGTATCTAAAGATCCACGCACAAGACGAGCGGCACAAATCCCGATCTTTGGCAGGCTTCGCACCTCGTGATGGCATTACCCCCCAGGTTTCCAGGCTTCCGGCTGAAAATCAGTGGAAGAAGAGGAGGCAGCCTCTGATGGTCGTTCACTACCTGTTTGCTGGTGGCCCTCCTTCGTTGTTTTGCTTGAACTCACACTATCTGCCTCAGCATTTGCATTGCTAAGGGGGCGTCCATGCTGCGTCTCTCCCTGCAGAATCCCCGGTGCACAACGCAAATTTGCTTGGAAAAAGATGCATACCACATGTATTGAATAGTAATTAGTGCTCTTAAACAGCAATGCAAGTTACCCTAGTTTGCGTTGTTCCGATAACGTCCAGAAACTGACAGCTAGCTATGGCGAACATCTTGATGAAGTAAGGACCTCACATGATCTGTCACAAGCAGGTGGGGGGGGGGGGATAACAGGGTGGAAGGGGGTGGGGGAGGCAAAAGGGGTGAGGAGAGGTGGAGAGAGTTGGGGAGGTTCCTTAAAGACTACGAGGGAAGGGAAGGAAAGGAGGCTCAAAGCTGTAGTCTTCAACCTGGGGAGCAGCATGGCTAAGAAGAGAGCTACCTTTGCTGTCAGCTGCTGGACGAAGCGGTTGAGGTCAGGACCCCCAGCTGGATTTCTTAGCCCCTCAGCCTGATTCCAAGCCCAGAAGCACAGATCACTATCTGAATACATCCTATCAGTGCATTGCTTTTAGGGATGTCGACAAGTGAGAAGTCAACTCATAAAGCCACTCACAAGTTTTGAATGGTCCAGGATAGGATGGGTCATAATACCGTAGTGACCGTAAACATCGTACTAAACATATTTGATGTTCAATATTTAGGGATATTTAGAAATTCAAGTTTCGGGCGTCCAATT
>KV908530.1:194382-206882 GCA_002005505.1 Botryococcus braunii
CGCCCCCTCAGCCTCGACAGTACCCCTATTGCCACCACTTCTCCTTTTACTACTATTCCCTTCAATGTAACTCCTGATGCAGCTAATCATTCTGGCATCTTGATTTGCGTCTTGATGCCTCTTTCCCTTAAAGCAGTATCTGCCAGTGATTCATGGGTTATGGAGCAGGCTGGGTTTATGTTGGTTTCTGCTATGCCCTCCGCTTGTGATGTTTCTTTCTGTCGTCCCTTATGCCGAACTGAGTGGCAATGTGCAGGTGCATGTGCCTGAAGGCTTGACCCTGCTTGAGCTGGACCTGATCCGCTTGGTGGCTCAATTTGTCGCTCGCAATGGCAAAAACTTTCTGACAGGTGAGATGAGGCTGTAACTTTGCTAGGCACATAGTTTTGATTTAAGTTTCTTCTCATGTAGTTTTTCTCTGGGATTTCCTGGCTATGCAATCTTGAGTGATGCGCGGGGTTTGACAGACCATTTTGGGAGAGGGTCTATTTTTTGCTTGCATTTCTCCGGTGCTGTTGGAGAGAGGCTATCAAGGTTTTGAAGAGGCGGCACGCACATGAAGCTTCAAAACAATTTCTCGGAACTGCTGGATATCACGAGCTCACCCAAGTGTGGTTTCACCTCCTTCGGGCTGATGTCTCCATGACTGGGATCGATTCGGTTTCTACACGACATACTTGTGGTGTTACTGTGGGTAAAGGTTTATGTGCAAGTTGATTGCGGTGGCGCTGGCGTTGGCGTTGGTCATGATTGCATGACCACCGCTGATGTGGGGATTGTGGGGTATGGAGTCGGGGATTATCTTGGCCCTGGAATGCAATCTGGCTGACCCAGGGGGCCATGGCTGCAGGGTTGGCTGGGCGCGAACATACAAATAACATGTTCAACTTCTTGAAACCGACGCACAGTCTGTTCGGGTTTTTCACATCTCTGTGCGATGCCTACTCGCGCGTCCTCATGCCAGAAAAGGGGCTGGAGGAGAAGCTGAGGAAAGACCTTGATGACAGGTATTCGTCATCATCCGCCCCTTCTTCAGTCTGTTGCAGTTCTGTTAGTGAAACTAGCGGGTCAAAAGCGGTGCCGAAGCTAAGCAAGGAGCTGAAAAGCTAAACAAGGAGCTGAAAAGCTAAGGAAGGTGCTGAAAAGCTATAAGCAAGGAGGCAAGGCTTTCATGAGAGATAGGAAAGCGGTGCTGGAAGGCGTCGCACGGTGGCAGGGCTTGCTTAGCGATGGGGAGAAGCGGCGCTGGAAAACATCGCAAGGAGGGAGGGCTAGTTTGAAAGATGGGAACAGAGGGTGCTCGAAAGCATTGCTAGGAGGCAGGGCGGGCCTAGGAGATGGTAAGGACAGTTGGAAAAAGTTCGCTCTCAAATGGCTTTTTCGTCAAACTCTTTGCAGACCAATTTCCTGTGAGAGGGATTGGAAGTGGCTGCGGCCGACATGCATGCCCTGCTGTTTGCTTTTGCTGCCACGACATATTCTATGCTAGTGGTGGAGACAGGGGTGGGGGCCTGTACAACCCGTAGCTAGCAAAAAGGGAATCGCTCTTTGACGGAATTTGAGTATTTTGCCTCTCTGGGAATTCGTTCATTCTCGTCAAATGAAGTTCGATTCACTACTCGTTCCCCTTGCCTGGGACGTGTGTTGTTGGTTACTGAGGGATGGCGAGGCTCTGTTCACAGGTTGGGCATCTTGGAGAGATGTTTGAAGAGGCTGGAGTGGGAGAAAGCCAAAGAGAAGGAGAGCAAGGAAGCGTCCGACCAGTTGGAGGCGGAGCGGCTTGCCATGCAGTCCATCGATTGGTAAGGGCCCCGCCTATTTCCTCTTTATAAGAAAGAGTGAAGCCTTTTGCACGCAACCGCCCCCCCCCCCCCCCCCCCAACAAAAGAAAAGGGGGAAAGCAGTGTCCGGTCCTTTGCGGGGGAAACAGTGTCCTGTCCCTTGCGGGGGAAACAGTGTCCTGTCCCTTGCGGGGGAAACAATGCCCGGTCCCTTAACGCGAGAAAAGAAGCGTGTCAGTAACGATACTCTCAAGTCTTGGCCAGAGTAATGTGCCCGCATCGCGCTGAAGGCAGAAGTCTTTGCTAAGCAGTCCATCGTCTAGTGTGTACCTCGCCTCTTTTCTTTTCGAGGCGTGCCTGCTCCCCCATTCCCTTCCTGCTGGCCACGCCTGGAATGCTGTTGAACTGGAATCTTTTAAGCAAGAAAGAGATTTGCACTATTGAGCAATTCATCGGCTTGCATGCACCAAAATGTTTTTTCTTGTTGAGGCTCGCCACTCCTTTCTGCTTCTCGCTATGTCGTATGGGAAAATAATGAGGAATAGGCGACGTCTAGGGGAGGCAGATCGCCTTTTGCCACAGTCCGTCAACTGCATGCACCCCATAGGTTGCCGACGTGACCATCCTGGCGATATATTTCTGTGCAGGTGGAGATGTGAAATGTTGCCAGTTGCCAGGTTGAATTCGAATTTTGCAGAGCTTGTTGTAGTTCATCGAATGGCACTGTTCTGGGATTGTTGGGTCAGGTGATGAGAGGGGGTTCTTTACACTCTGTGGGTGGGTGGGAAGGTGGGTGGGTGTGTGTGTGTGTGTGTGTGTGTGTGTGTGTGTGTGTGTGCGCGCGCGCGCGCGCGCGTGCGCGTGCATGTGCATGCATGCGTGTGCGCGTTCGCGTATATGTTTGTGTTGGGGTTGCTTATGGGTTCAGCTGTCTGAGCAAGGGAAAGTTGTAATGCCTCGTTCCCGCAGGTCGGGGAGGGTTTGGGAATCTGAGGGTTGGGGCATGTGATATTCTATGCGGTGGAATCCTGATGAGGAACATTTGCAGGCATGAGTTTGTGGTGGTGGAAACAATCGATTTCTTCGATGACGAGGATGCTGAGCTGGGCCCACCTGTGACGCAAAAGGATATTCTGCTTCTAAACAAGAGCCACCCCGAGGAGGAGCCCGATGACGAGGCAGTCAAGGCTGCAGAAGCCGCTGCTGCCGAGGTACAGCTCCCAGATCTTCTCTTGCCCGATGTTGAACCCATTCCCTTTTCGGGACTTGTTCTCAAACCCATTCCCTTTTCGGGAGTTGTTCTCGCTTTTGCTGGGGCCTGGTTGTGTTCTGGCGGCATGGTTGGAAGATGGCGGGCCTCTGGGGATGGGGTTAAGGGATGTCAATCGAGTAGTTTTCTCCGTTTCAGATTGCACTCTTGGCAGAAGGGCCTTGCAGGATGACAAGTGCTGAAAGGCAGGGAATCATCCTGAGGGATGTCCGAGCACATGCGTGTTACCGTGTAACGACTCATGACTAATGAGGTGGCGTTGGGGGCAAATGGGTGGGCGTGCAGATGGATGAAGAGGAGAAGGCGCTTCTGGCAGAAGCCACTGGGGCTGCAGAGGGGCCACCACCCACAGCGCAGCCGCCTGCAGCTGAGGAAGATGTCAACATGGAGGTTGATGATGACGAAGATGAGAACCGGCAGATCAAGGTGGTGGCTGACTACAAGAGGAGAGAAGTCCGGTGCGCCTTCAGATCCAACCTCCGCCCCTTGGTTGCCCAGTGCACACACACACACACACACACACACACACACACACACACACACACACACACACACACACACACACACACACACACACGCGCGCGCGCGCGCGCGCGCGCACGCACGCAGGCAGGCAGGCAGGCAGGCGCACGCACGCAGGCAGGCAGGCAGGCGCACGCACGCACGCAGGCACGCGCATGCGCGCGCGCGCGATCTCTCCCTCTCTCTCTCTCTCTCTCTCTCTCTCTCTCTCTCTCCTCTCTCTCTCTCTCTCTCTCTCTCTCTCTCTCTCTCTCTCTCTCTCTCTCTCTCTCTCTCTCTCTCTCTCTCTCTCTCTCTCTCTCTCTCTCTCTCTTGGGGGGGAGAAGGAAATGGAGAATGGAACCTGAGTAAGCCTCCGCCTAAGAGGTTTGCGGCACTGGTGCTTCAAGCACACGAGTGGGATTGCCTGCAAAGCCTGCAGGTGTATGCATGGGCAATGGAATGGGGTGTCCGCATGTACAGTGGTTAAGAGGGGAAGACAACAGTAGGGAAGCCTCAACACACAGGGTCCAAATCGGTTTGTGGTGCGAGCCACAAAATCCCGTAATCCCAAACGGGATGCACTAGATTGTGTGGACAGGGTTCTGAAAATGCACTGGCTTCTCCCTTTGGGCTGGGTTGATGTAATTCTTCTTCCTCTCTTCTTCTTCTCTGCTTTGCTGCTGCACAGTATGGCGGGGTGTTGGGAGGGAGCAGGGCACCGGGGGCAGAGGCCACGAAGTTTGTCAAGTCCCCCATCACAGGGGAGCTGATCCGAGTGGAGGACATGGCGGAGCACATGCGCATCAGCCTGATCGACCCACGCTACCAAGAGCAGCGCGAGGCTATGATGGCCAAGATTCGCGACACCACTAAAGCTAGGTTTGCCGCAATCCCTCCCCCAAGATGCTGTCCTTGTTTCTCAGCTCTGGCACATGTGCATGTGTGGGTGGTTGTGGGTGTATGGGTGTACTATTGTGGGTGTTGTGTGGTTCGAGCTCCGGCAATTCCGGCAGGAGTGATCTGTTGAAGTCGAGGCCCCGCCCGACTTTTTCCGCAGGGATGATTGCAGTTACAGCTGGCTCTGCTGCGTATGTCGTTTGGACATTCATCATGGTGTCAAGAGCCTGCGCGCGAACGTTTCTCATTGGTGTCGCGGCACTGTGGGAGGGAGGGGAGAGGGGACAAGGAGTTTACTTGCTCCACGCACCAGTGCCAATCTTGGGATGTGGGTTTTCTTCGAGGTTTGTCTTGGATATGGCTTTAGTTGCTGGATCAGGGGGTTTGCCCTGCGCACGCTTTGAATGCCAATGGACCCTTGTTGACACCTGTTCGGACTCACGAGCCTCCTCCACCAGGTCTCAACGCATGGCTTCTGAAGCTCGTTGCTTTCCCTCAAGGAGTTTTCTCCTCGCCCTCACATGGATCCCCGACCTGATCTTTGTCCAAAAGGTCATGCTCCAACTGGGCCTGTGGGGGTTGTGCATTGGCGGTTGGCAGGCCCGCTCGCAGGCCCGCGCACGTGGGGCACTTGGGAGGCGGGAGTCCGAGTAGGTGGGTGGGCCGAGGGGATTTCGGGGGGGATTGGCAGCCGGGTCGGGCGTTTGGAGAGGGCGGGGGGGGGGGGACATGCGCACATGCCAGTGCCGACAAGGGAGTGTCCTGGTGACACTCAATTGTGAATGACAAAAGTCTGAAGGGACCGGTGGTGTGGGTGCAGTGACGATGAGATTGCCTGGTGACACTCAGAAGGAAAATGCTCTGAGGGGGCTCGTGGGGTGAGTGCAGTGACGATGAGATCGGGCGCAACCTGTTGTTCCTGGCCCATAAGCGGCCTGATGTGTTTGGATCTGCGGAGGAGGAGATCCAGCAGATTGTGAAAAACAGCCTGTCGGAGCGGGACATCAGCGGCAGCCAGCGCAAGCCCGCTTGGGACGGAGTCACCACCAGCGGGGCCGCCCTTCAGAACCTGAAGGTGCTGGGACTGCCCCTGTTTGCATCCACTGGCTGCGTTTTTTACCTCTGCCCCCCCCCCCCCGGCCGTCACGCACACACACACACACACACACACACACACACACACACACACACACACACACACCGCACACACACACACACACACACACACACACACACACACACACCCACGCATACACAAACACGCTCGCACATTCACACGCATACGCACATGCACACGCACACATGGGTCAAAAGCTATCAAGTGTTTTTGAGAAAGGCGGGTTGTGTGAAGTTTTGATTTAAAGCCCAATAGGATTGTCACAAGGGTTTGGGGTGGCTGGCAAGGGTCCATGGAGCTGGGCAGGGGAAGATCAAGGGTTTCTTGCATCTTTACAGAAGGGTACTCTGGTGTGCAAGTCTCGTGCATACTGTTTGGATGGGTTTGTGAGGGTCAGCGGGCATGTGGTGTTATCTACCTTAGGCATTGTTTAAAGCCCCTCGTGCGGGCGCGCGCGCGCGTTAGTGTGTGTGTGTGTGTGGGTGTGTGTGTGTGTGTGTGTGTGTGTGTGTGTGTGTGTGTGTGTGTGTGTGTGTGTGTGTGTGTGTGAGTTTGCCATGATTTGCGTGCGCCTGAAAGTGTGTGAGCTTGCCAGGCGGATTTGAACTTGAGGGAGCAGCCGCAGCAGGAAGCACCCAAGCCAGTGCTGGGCCCTGCGCCGGGGGCTACCCTGCCCCCGCCAGTAGTGAGACCGGGGCCGCCCCCGGTGGTCCTGCCGCCGCCCCCGCCGCGCCCTGCTGTGGCTCCAACGCCCCCTGACAAGCAGGCGGAGCTCATGCAGCAGGCATCCGCCCACCTGCATGCCCGCCTGGCCCAGCAGCAGCAACAGGTAGGCGCCCTGCGGGGGCCTTAAGTGAGCGCAATTTGTTAACCTCTAAGCTTTTGGCTGGTGAGTAGTTGGGGTGTTAAGGGTAGTCTTCCATGTGCTTCCACATATGCATGCGACCATGTCGGGAGGAGGCCCCTTGGCTTTAGACGTTGGCCACAACCGCTGTGAAAGAAGAGGTTTGGGGATGCGTGCTTTAAGCGTCGAAAGGTGGAAAGCATGGAGTTGGGATAGAGGCTGGGAGTTGGACGGGGGGGGGGGGGCACGCAGAGTGGGCTATGGTGGTCGCACTAAGATACGGGCGGGCCGCCCAATTTCGTGACCCTTTGTGCTTGTTTGAACCTTGCGGCAAAAGCTTTCTGCCGGTCCCGATGCGTATTGATGCCCCCCTCCCTTTTTTTTTGGGGGGGGGGTGGGGGCGGGCTCAGGCTTGCGAAATCCTTATGTGTTGCGTCGGTAGCAATTCCCTGCCTGTCAAACCTCCATTGAGTCATGGGGTCCCAGAGGGCATGTCAGCGCGACTCACATCTGTGCTGATTCCTCGAACGTGCGTAAACAGGCAATGGCAGCAATGGCCTTCCGTCCACCTCCAATCATTCCCCCGCCAATGCCCATGCGCCCCCCTCCGATGCCCCACCACATGATGCATCCCGGGATGATGCCAATGGGCGCGCCCATGCCTCCCCCAGCACCGGTGCCCCCCTCAGCCCCACCTCCCCCTCCTCCTCCCTCCGAGGAAGAACGAGAGGCAAAGCGCGCCCGCACAGAGTTTGTGTTGCAGCCAGAGGACGAGTTCCTTGCCGCCCATCCTGGCCCTTCAAAGGTGCTGTGCCCTCCACACATTCCATCCTGTGCTCTTTGTTTTGTCTCCAGGTCGGTTTTGAGCTGTGTGACTGTGTGTGCATGTTCTGTGCTTGTGTGTGTGTGTGTGTGTGTGTGTGTGTCTGTGTGTGTGTCTGTGTGTGTGTGTGTGTGTGTGTGTGTGTGTGTGTGTGTGTGTTTTCACGCCTAACAGGGGACGTTATGAGGGGAATTGCTTGTCAAGGGGATGGAAAATAAGCAACTGAAGCATGTGGGTTTTGGCAGGTGCTGATCCAGTGCCCAGATATCGACGACAATGCAGAGTTGAACGGGCAGCTTTTGGCGGTGGAGGTAGCATCTCTGTCAGACAGCGTGGGAGATTTGAAGGCCCGCCTGCAGGCAGTCATAAATCTGGCACCAAACAAGCAGCGCCTCACCCGCGAGGGTGTTGGCTTCATGCGAGATGAGCTCTCTCTGGGCCATTACAATGTTTCGCCGGACATTCAGCTCATCCTGTCCCTCCGCACTCGTGGCCGCTAGCTCTTGTGCAAGTGATGGGTCAAAGGAGCCCAGTCCGTCGCGCGCATGTGCATTTCTGCTGCGCGTAAGTAGTACCGTGCGCGCGAGGAGAGGATGAGAGAGAGAGAGAGAGAGAGAGAGAGAGAGAGAGAGAGAGAGAGAGAGAGAGAGAGAGAGAGAGAGAGAGAGAGAGAGAGAGAGAGAGAGCTGTGCGTGTGTGTGTGGGTGGGTGTGTGTGTGTGTGTGTGTGTGTGTGTGTGTGTGTGTGTGTGTGTGTGTGTGTGTGTGTGTGTGTGTGTCCGAGCATGGGTCCAGGGTGTTTGCACACATACGCAGCCTCCCAAGAACACACACACACACACACACACACACACACACACACACACACACACACACACACACACACACACACACACACACACTCTCACTCACTCTCAGACTCACACTCACACTCGCACACACAGGAGTTGTGGGGAGTGGCGCGTCACATGGAACATAAATTTGGCTGTCGAACACTCTCCCTGAGCTTTCTGCGGCAATGTCTTTCTGTGGTTCTGAAAAAGCGAGGGCACTAAGGAGTCAGGGGCGTTGAGGATGCTGGTTGCAAGCACAGTGGCTTAGTGGGGTTCAGGAAGACGTTGAGTCGATATGCTTGCATGATCGTTGCAATATGTTGTCCACCCTTATTCCTCGGGGCCCTGTCGAGCTGACCATAAATCTGGAACTACTGCATCCGTGTGGCAAGGGGAAAGATGCTGCTCACAAAATATGATACCCTGTACAGTACACTTATCCGACTTGTCCTGGTGAATCTAGTTGATAATCGATAATGATGATGATGATGATCAGACATCTTGCCTGTTGAAAAGGGGCATCGTCGTGTCAAGTCTCAAGACTGCCATCGATAGATGGGATATCCCAGACTGAAGACAAGTGCAAGGGCTTGCAATCGCCAGTTCCGATTAAAAGATGGTTCTGGAATTGTCGGTATGTCCATAAATATATCGCTTGCAAGCATAAATGTTGTTTACAAGCAATTGCATGCCCAGATAGTTTTAGTTGTAACGGGAATGCGTGAACTACCGCTGTAGCTTTGGACTGTACGCAAAAGGTGGATTCCTTTGCACTGCAACGCTCTACCACAAGAAGGCATGCGGCCGTGGGAACTCACGTCTGTTGCCATACATCGAGATCGACCCTGCTGGTCACGGAGGGCTGTTGTGCGACTTGTTTCTGATTTCTGATTCATACCGGAGCTCGAGGTATTTATTGGGTATGTGCATGATATGTAAATTGCCCTAGAGCGCGCAAAGTTTAAGCTCCTCTTCGTCATTGTTGCACTCCTTCTGGCAGCTGCAATGGCACGCGCGCGCGCGCGCGCACGCGCGCTCACACACACACACACACACACACACACACACACACACACGCACGCACGCACGCACGCACGCCCGCCCGCCCGCCCGCCCGCCCGCCCGCCCGCCCGCCCGCCCGCCCGCCCGCCCGCCCGCCCGCCCGAACGCACGCACGCACGCACGCACGCACGCACGCACGCACGCACACACACACACACACACACACACACACACACACACACACACACACACACATTTTCGATGTTAAGTTCTACTGCCCTCGAGTACGCCCTCGAGAGAATCTTCTTGTGACGCTTAATCATTTATCCTCCTGCTAAATTTTCTTTCATTTATAAAATTGAACACCTAGGCCGAGATTGATACCAGAAAGTTGCGGTTGCATAGCACTGAAAATAGACCCCTTCAGCAAATGTTGACGTAAAGCATTCAGTACTCAACCTGCTTTGCAACTCACGACTTGATAAGGCAATGACCTCACACCCTTTATGAACTTTAACGTTCCGGTTTAGCCTGCAGGCCGTCTCCTCCTCGATAACGACATTCAACATCACCCGCCCCATTCCCTCATCCTTCATATATGTCCTATTGGTTTGGAACCGGCCCTTGTCGCGGACGAGGCGTTCCTCTATCTGATTCACTTGCTCAATATAAAACACATGCAAATAGTTAATAAACATGAACCCTGTTCTTGGCGTTCGCTTTCAGCTGGAGTAGGCCAGGTCAGGGCATGCCAGTGAGGTCCGGGCACGAATTAAGGAACTAGGACTTTCGCGGAACTCGATGGGTATTGCCGCACGCCACCATAGATTAACGTTACTAAATGGCTGAGATCGCCAACTACAATTTTACGGGGCATGCGCATGTTTGCATATGCGGAGCCCTTATGCATTAATGTAGTACATACCAAATTATTTACGTCTATGCACATTATTTTATGGGAAAATACCGGAAAAGTATGTTTTAGTGTATACATGTGGCCATGCATATGCCCTCGAGGGCTTGAGCTCAAAGGTGTCGACAGGTGACAGATGTCACCGTCATGACGTCAGGCCATAATAAATTTTGCATGCAGATCCTTTGCTATCTAAAAGTATTGAATTTCCGTTTCTAACAATTGTGCTTTGGCGGCAATTATCTCTCGCACCTCAGTGGGCAGGGCTCCGATTGCCCGCCACAACCGAAGTGATGGTGAGGCCCGTCCTTCCCGCGCCAGCTTCGTCGCTTTGTAAATGGCACGGCCCAGGGCCGCCAGCCTTTCCTTTCGCACTTCAACCAGCTCAGGCAGTGGTGCAGGCAACGGGGCCGGCCTACACCAGCGTGCCAAGTACATCACGGTCCACCAGTCGATGACCTCCATATTCAAGTGCTCGTATGGGAATGATTTTGTATCCGATGGAGGAGAGCGGAGCTTTTCGGCTCTGAGAGCGACCCCTCTGCATACCCAAGTCTTCAAGAATGCCTCCAACCGAGGATACTGACGCGCCGTCTTTCCTACGTACAGCAGAATGTCTCGCTTGAAGACACTGCCGCCAAGATCATAACCGCACTCCTTATTCGGTTTTCTTGGTTCGCCAGCAGACTTTATGTGCTCAAAAGCGCACTGCACACACTCCAAAGAGTTGGACGCGATGGCTGCCACAATCACCCACATGTTCCAACGGGCTCCCCTTTCCAAAGCAAGTCGCAGCGCCCCTGGCTGCCCTTCCAGAGCTGCGGCAAGACTTGTCTCAGGATGCATAGCGGCTCCCATCTCGAGTACAAAATAAAGCATTTCCACACCGTCCTCTGCAGCAATTATAGTACATAAGCGTCTCACTTCAACTGGATTCGGGCGCCCGCTTTTTTGTACAACATGCTGCAAGCACGCGAAGCTTTTTGCAAAACGAGCTGGGTGATTTGCGGCATCGCGTGAGCGGCGTCTTTCATAGTCATTGTCATACAGAATTTTGACGCAATCCAAGCTGTCAGCAGCCAAGGCACAGTGCATAGCTCTGTGCCAATCTCGGACTTCTGGGGAATGTTTCAGACAGAAATTCAAGACCTCGGGATTCCCGGCCAGCGCAGCTGCCGCCACCTCAAAACCTGTCCATTTGTAGCCATCCTGGTGCAAGGCCTTGATAATTGTATGGTCGGGTGCACTTGCCTCGCATGGCATGATCTCTGAGCGCATGAGAAGTACAGACTCCGCACATGCATTCGGTGAAATATTCCTCAATGAAGCGTCATGCATTTGCACAGCAAATTCGAGGCATGCCTTTTGGCCGTTTTCAGCTGCAGCTTTGGCAGCTTCAAGCCAATCATCATGGAGCCCCCAGCTGCTAAATCTGCACAAGGGTTGATCAAACTGTTCAGATTCGTCAACAAAAGTCGCTGCAAAATATAAAAAAATGTGCCAAAAATATAGCCACTTCAAGAATATACACACCCAAGAAAAGTAAAGAGGTCATATATTAAGGCACCATGACACTTGCCCCTCTTGTAGTTCTCATCGATAGACCCAGAGCTATAGCCGGAAAAGCTATACAGCCATACATCCAAGCCGGAAATCCCATGCTGGCGCACCAACAAAAATGAGGTGTGGACTGTACCTTCCCCGAAGATCGTTCGTCGGAAACAATCTTGTGGGTGTTCAGGACTTATCCCCCTCAGCAAGGACCTCCACGGTGGCCTTTATGCCAACATAACGGCTAAAGAAACCTTTCTGAAGTCGCATTGTGTATAAGCAAGCCAAGCATGTAAATGCTGGCTATGCTATAGCCAGCATGTTCCGTGGACACGATCAGGCTGCCCCCCGCTCCCACGTGTGGACAACGGCTGGACTCCCACCCCTGCCCCTGGGTACCCGGGGTACACCCCAATCCCACTATCCCCTGAATCCAAGCTTTCTTTTTTACATTCACCCATCCTCCACCTCCTGAGGCATGTCAAGGAGATCTCTGGATCTCTATATCTCCGGAGGGGGGTAACCAAACCAGTGGGAAACGTGCGAAAGTAATAGGACCGTTGCTGAATCGAAGCAGTGTTCACAACCTTAAGCACCGTGTATACATGCATACATGTAGTATTACCATTATCTTATCAAACAAAGACTGGTGCGAACCCTTGAAGGAGATGAAGACAGTTAAGGTGGCCGGATGCAGCTGCGATAGTAGCAGGCGAATATTGCAGCACAAGTACGTCCGACGCATTGTACCCGAACCACTGCAACAGCGCCCCGAGGCATTCCGCATGGCCCAGTGCTCCAACTGACTCCATCAGCCTCGCGATTTTGTAAGGAGGAACATTTTTCCACCGACCTCGTACGCTAGTTAACTGGAAGTCAGGACGATTCGCGTCCGACCCGTGTTGGTAGACGGCCTGAAGCGTGTCCAGTCGGCCGGATAGGGCGGCAATTTCCAGCATTCTCCAA
>KV908530.1:218586-231086 GCA_002005505.1 Botryococcus braunii
AGATAAGTGAATATATCATGTGGGGGGGAGAAATTGCGCGCGGGGCAGGGGGCGGGGGAGAACAATTGCGGGGCGGGGCGCGGGGCGCGGCGCATAAGGCAAGCATCTACAGACTCCAGAACTGCCAGGCCTAATTGCTCTCCTTAACGACAAGTCGGATACGGATACGTTCCGATCGAGCTCTTAGTCTTATTTTCATGAGTAACTAAGGATTGTTTCAAACACTGCTATTTTTAATTTCATATTTTTGGTGATAATGATTTGTAATGCGTTTACACGATTCGTTCTTGATAGGCCGCGCAAGAATCTAAGAGTCGACAGGACTAGATTTCATAACAAAACGGCCATGCACTTATCTCGAGAAAAGCCTGATTTAACAAGTAAGTTCGCATGGCATTAACGACTATATGCTCCTTATAACGCTTTCTAAGGATGCTTTTGCTGAGGGACCTGCAACGTGAACGAAGAGTCGTGGCATTGATTGATCAACACTTCCTCGCTTTCAGTTCTAGAAGCTGAACCATCAACGGATAATTTTCAGAAATGTCGAGAGTCTTTTAACCGTCGTGGGGGACCAATTTTGCACCAATTATTGATTTGGGATTTCAGTACCTACCAAGGACAAAGATCATGCCCAGATTGTACCATGTTTGTACTTCCTGGGGAGCATCTTCCGGTGATGTGCATGAAGCCTTGCATCTGTTTGTAGATTTTACGCAAAGCCGGCATTATTTGGGTAACAGGACACGGGAAGGAACCCAGCAAGCGCCGGATGGGAAATGCTGATATAAATGTGCATTCTCCTACTGGTTTTCCGCACTGGAGGGACCTTCCTTGGGAGCTCCAGAAGAGTGTCTTGGCCAGCCGCGCTCTGTCCCTTCATGACCTCGCCAAGGTGGCTCCGCTGGGAAGGGTGTTCAAGGAAGTGTACCGTGAGCGCTGTGGTGAGGAGGAGCAGTGGCTTGAACACGCAGCGGTGTCTGCGCTTGGCCGCCAGCGTGTTGACACCTGGTGGGCTGGGTCTCATGCCCACAGTTGGGGCCTGACTCATCAAGCCAGTACCATTTGATAAGGAAGCATAACCTCTCAGAGGGTGAGCCTTGGCCGCAGTTGAATACGTCGCCACCAAGTCCTAGCATATGGTTGCAGCAACCGGCCCGCTTCCTGTCGGGAGTCCTACAGAACCTCGAGTGGCGATTCGAAACACCCACTTCCGGCGAAAGCAGCCTACAACTGCTGGAGGAGACGGAGCCGGGCCGTTGGGACACAGTTCTCTTCATTTTTGTTTCTTGGCGTACTGTGTACTGCAATATATCTCCGCGTCTTGCCGCCCAAGTCCTTCCGTGCCTTGGGTTGGTTTATCTGGCCTACAAGAAGGCTGCTGAGTTTGCGGAAAGTCCGCAGCATCCAGCCGCAGGATGGGATGGGCGGCCGGGCAATGTCTATATAGACCAGGGGCTCCCAGCATGGAGCGACGCGCCGGGGGTGCCCCAGATGTCCAGCGCCCCCTCGCAGCCATTAGCATGCGGAGTCAGGATTCTGGACACTGCAAATTCGGGCTCTTCTTGCGGTGGGACGGGTGAGGCCCTCTCGGGACGGCTGGACTTGTCGGTCTCGATGTTTGGCCATTGGATCATTTTAATTGGCTTGTCAGCAGTGGGACAGACTTGCTGATTATAGACTGCCCTGGGGCTGCGGTGGTTCTCCGCTGCCTCAAGCTATCTTTGACTGTTGGGGGCCTTCCTGTCCCTGATTCTTGTTGTACCAGGCCCGCTGCAGATGGGGAGGCATCCCCCCAGATGTGGAGGCATCCCCCCAGATGTGCAGAGCTTGTATGTTGAGTGCAGTACAAGGTGTCGGGTCGGCAGAGGCTGCAGTGACCCTCGAATCCTGTTGTACGGTGTCTTTTGAGTTTTCTTATTCTGCTAGCAGCATTGATGTGGTCCTTGCCTTAGGAGGCGGTCTTTTCAAGACGTTTGAGCTGGTGTCCTTCGAGCAGGCGGACTCCCCGTCTGTCGTACACCATGTTTGATGACATGTCAATCTTCATATGGGTGCCTATATTCTCATTTGCGGAGGTTGCATATTTTCTCACTTGAGTTGCATGCTCACTCCATTGTTGTGCATGCTCACTGCATTGTTGTGCAGGAGGGGTTTGTTCCGTCACTTGCATTTCCGGCTTTCAGCAGAAAAGATGTGGTGAGGGGCTGCTGGGGACTGCTGCATCTACCGGCGCCGGATGCATGCGCTCGCAAAGCGGCCGCGCTCCAGCGCCCCGTGCCTCGTGGGGCCCTGCCGCACGTGCTGCCCAAGGGCACTCAAACCCGCAGCGCTATCCGGCAGGCGGGCCCCATGCCGCCATTGGTCGTGTCGAGCTCAGTCGTCTGAAGGCCTGCCTCGGATGCCTACTCCCTCCTGAAGCAGCTTCACAGGCTTGTCAGTTATGCTGCGAAACAACTGAGATAGCTTTAGGCGCTATATGTAGTCGCTATGTCATGTCAACATGATCATCATCTCAACAAGTCAATCATTTAACAAGCTTCATTAACTTGACGTGTTGCATTCATGAAGGCGCTGCTGGTGCCTTAAGGCGGGCACCGGTGTCTACTTGGCAAAACCTGTTTTCTGCGATGGGCAACTACAAATGTGCACACGTGTAGGAAATTTTGGAGGATCCATGGGACACGGCGTTTTGCGACGGCTTCATAAGACTGAATGGGGGTCCCCACCTGACACGGGTGGGGCCGGATGGTGCCTAGCGCTGCAGCGGGTTTAGCTAGCAATTGTGCGGGTGGCTGACGGCCGGTGACCGGGAGGCCTTTGAAGGCCAAAACGCTGATGAAAAAAGCGGCTGGGGAGATGGATCTCACAGTTTGTGTACAACATGGCCGTGCCGTTTGCGAGTCTTGTAAGCCCTAGCTAGGTTTGTGGGGCAAACGCCCAGCACGGGCGCGCATGCCGTGTGGTGCTAAGGCTTTCTTTTCACGTGGGACGTGTTTGGCTAGGGCTTTCATCGTCTACATTTGGTATAATCTAACTCATGGGACACGGGTTGTTGTAGACACTGGCTGATATGCTCATTCGTCATGGCATCAATACGTAACACGCTGCTCTGCTCATGTGATATTGTGGATTTGACACTTGCTGGCGCGCCAGCGTCACAGATGACACTGGTTTTGATATGCTGGAATGATCGTTTGACATGGATTGTATTTTCGCATCTCCAGTAGTGTTTGCTTGTTGTGGTTGTCATGTGACATGGTAGTAAGCTTACGAGAAGGGCACTGACACAGGTTCAATTGAGTTGTCACTGGATAAGGCCCTTCTAGTGAGTCGCTTATAACTGTTCTCATGATGTCGGTTTGCCTAGTCATTTGCAAGTGCTCAGTCATGTGACATGGTAGTTAGCTTACGATAAGGGCACTGACACAGGTTCAATTGAGTGGTCACTGGATCAGGCCCTTCTAGTGAATTTATAGCTGCTTACATGATGTCGGTTTGCCTAGTCATTTGCAAGTGCTCAGTCATGTGCAGTCGCGCTCTACTCGATATGTGGCGAGCTCGAGATCAGAGGGCTTCCTTGTATGCTGATCAGGAAATGGGCGTGGCAGTCCATAACTGTTGCCCACCAAGCTTGGCGGTCCATCTCTTTTGCCCTACATGCATGCCATGTGGCATTGTAAAAAGTCGCCAGGTGGTTCCTACTCCTGAGGAAACGTTATACTTGTGCCTACTTCAACTACTTTTCCGCTGCTTGTTTTCACATGTATGCAAGTAATTATAATTAATCAGCGCTTTAACATTCTTCAACAGTGGATATCACTGTATATCATGGTTAGACCTGCAACATCGATTGTTTTCTGGAACCCAGAAATTCCATTATACTGATCTTCATTCATGAACAGATTATTGAATTTATGCAGTCAGGGATCTTACGCTGTAGTTAATGCGTTTCCCTTTCCTTAACAGCATACGTCAAACATAGTAATTTACACTCTGGAAAAACCAGTCCCTTCCCTCCCTCCATTTGTGCGAGCGCGCGCGCGTGGGCGGGCGGGCGTTTGTGTGTGTGTGTGTGTGTGTGTGTGTGTGTGTGTGTGTGTGTGTGTGTGTGTGTGTGTGTGTGTGTGTGTGTGTGTGTGGGTGTGTGTGTGTGTGTGTCTGTGTGTGTGTGTGTGTGTGTGTGTGTGTGTGTGTGTGTGTGTGTGTGAACCTGTACACACCGTAAATGTTGACATAGGATGTACAACGTTCCCCACGACTTACTCTTAGACATGCATAGCCGACTCCACACCACAATTATAGCGATAATCAGAAACCTTGCAACCCCTTCACCGTCTCGCTGCGACATGAAGCGAGTCATTGATCGCAAAGTGTCAAATTGTTCAAATTGTTGACTTTATCCAGCCCACCTGGTCAGCAATATAATTGTAATACCCTAGTTGTCCAAATTGTTCCGTGTGATCACATGAGCTCATGTGAGCCTTCGAGGGTTCCCGCAAATGTATCTTTCCTCTCTCCACGCCGCCCTCCCCCCCCCCCACCCCTTGCGGGCTTTTGGCCTTTCCCTTCATCTCAGTCCTCCCTTTGTTCTTGCAGTACCCCCAGAAGGTGCCTTTGATCCGCCTTTCATCTCCTCCACGCCCCTCCCCCCCTTGCCGGCCTGTCCTCTCCTCCACGCCCCCCCCCCCCCCATTGCAGGACCTTCATCTCCTCCCACCCCCCCCCCTTCCCCCTTTGCGGGCCCTTCCTCTCCTCCACGGTCCCTCACCCAGAAACGGTTGACTACTAGGTCCAAACGCTCAGCACGTTTGATAGGGAGTGATGCTCATCGCGAACCAGACTTCGCGCGACACGCATGGGCGGGCCACAGTAATCTACTACTTAAACTAGTTAAGAGTAGTTTAATCGGCGGACGTCCCTCTCGGGTCACATGTGGCGAAGGCCGTGGAGAAGTCCGCGCCGACGGCCCCAGTCGGTTGGGTGGACTGTGCACCAATACGAATCCCCTCGGCAAAATGTATGCATTGACGATGAGAACACTCACACGTTTTTCTATGGGAAGTGACGGGCACAGCTGGGCGACTGAGACGCGCAAAGTGTGAAGGTCTCGCAGTCAATCACCGACGTGCACGGCGATGGAGTAGTAGCAGGTGCGAACCGCCAATGATAGGAAAATTATGTTCCTATCATTGGAACAGGGCTGGGCCGGGCACGCTCAGGAGTTACATGACTCCCAAATGAGGCGGGCAACGTTTCGGTTTATTCACGAATGTATAACATCAGAATTACGTAAGTTTACTTCAATAGGACTCAGTTGAATTCAGGAAGATAATCACAAAATATCCGTACATGACTCATACTTTAGTAGTACTATCTCACTATCTCTCTCTCTCTCTCTCTCTCTCTCTCTTCTCTCTCTCTCTCTCTCCTCTCTCTCTCTCTCTCTCTCCTCTCTCTCTCTCTCTCTCTCTCTCTTTCTCTCTCTCTTCTCTCTCTCTCTCTCTCTCTCTCTCTCTCTCTCTCTCTCTCTCTCTCAGTTTGTGTAAGATAGCGTTTCCTAAAAAGTCCAATTGTAGCAAATCGAATTATAGCTATGTACTTGGAGGAATGCCGCAGCATAGCTGGCGTTAAGATTTGCGGCTTCAACAACAAAGATGTCGCAGGGAAGATTAGTGCAGTTAGAAAGGCGGTAGGGTTGAAGGGTGTACACAGTGGGAAAAAGAGGAAGGCAGGGGATGCCTCGGATGAATAATGCCTGATGCGTAGCATCCCCTGCCTTCCTCTTTTTTACCATACCGGTCTTAACACCACAAGCTTGTGACCGACACTCATGAGTGGTTATGATATTTCCTAGAATGTGGGGGAGGCATGGTACAGGATTGGCAACTTTCTTGCCTGATTTCCAGTGGGCAGCATGGGGTATACGCGTTGCGACTGACACTAGAGTACTCATATGAGACCCACGTGGGTCTCATCCTAATAAGGACTCGAATGGACTCACAATGCATATCATTCTTAAGGTACAATGGTACTGCACTGGGGTAGACCTGTACTGCAGGTAAGTGTCATTCAGCTGACTGACACTTGCTCAATCATGAGTAGGTATGATCTTTCCTGAACTGTAGGGGAGGCATGGTACAGGATTGGCAACTTTTCTGCCTGATTTTCAGTGGGCTACTCAGGCACTTGTGAGCCGAGTGACAAGTCTGTCAGACGATCCCACACGCTTCTCATCAGGAGTGCCAGCTTATATATGTATGTCCAAAGCTTAATATAAGTGATTTTTGATTCTAATGAATCCTGAATGAGCCCCCCCCCCCCCCTACTGACTTTTCAGCCAAAAAATTGCCGAACCTGTACCATGCCCTCCCTCAAAGCGTTGAGGGAGGGCATGGTACAGGCTAGGCAATTTTTTGGCTGAAAAGTCAGTAGGGGGGAGGGCCTCATTCAGGATTCATTACAATCAAGCATTAATGTTCAATATTGAGGGAGGGCATGGTACAGGTTCGGCAATTTTTTGGCTGAAAAGTAAGTAGGGGGAGGGGGGCTCATTCAGGATTCATTAGATGCCGTGGTTTTGAAGCACTTATGTGTACCCAGCTTTATGTAAATGAGATGTTTCAGAATACTCTGAGAACTTCGCAGCCACTTCTCATTCGATTAAGAACTATACCTGAACTGTATATGACGTTTCTGATAAGTTCCAAACTTGCAAGAGTACTGGAGACCAACTGAGATGTATATACGATGTTTGAGAAGTCTATGAGATATCCCATACATGTCCTGACTGTGCATACGGCAAACCATGATGTTTTTAAGAAGATTTTGAAGCTTTTGAGAACTTCCCATCCACTTCTCACGACCAGTAGGAAGTTGTTGCGATGATTGAGAACTCTTCAAGAAGTTTGAGAAGTTCTGAGAAGTCTATCAGATGTTTCCATACACGTCGTATACGTCTGTACTGCCAGCCAAGACGATTTACACGGTTTATGAGAAGAATTGGAAGTATTTGAGAACTTCTCATGCACTTCTCACCACCATTAGGAACTGGTTGCGAAGATTGAGAACTCTTTTGGAAGATTAAGATGTTTTCGAGAAGTTCCTAGACGATTCAGACGTATATGAGAGGAACTCGTCCTGCCAGTGTAGCTTCAGTACGCGCAAAATCTCGAAGTCCGCCCGCGGCCGCTCTCCAGTAACGTGGAACCGGAGCCAGTCAGGGCGCATTGATCTAAATCCCCTCACAGCTCCCTGCTTGATCCCTGCATGCAGATTTATGCTTGTTCTCTCCAGCCAGTCGATCAAACTTGAAACGAAAAGTTCCATCTAGATGCCCAGATCTGCAGATAGCTCAGCCCAGAGGGCAATCATGTGGGCACATATATGTGTAGAGGTGTACCAACCCATGTTTCACTTTACTCTTTAAAACTATATGGAGCTGCTGGACTTGCAAGCCAATTGGCTTCTCCTCTACACTCAGGGTAGCCTAAGGAGGATTCCAAAGGTAGTACGAGCGGCGCAATTACTTCATAAATCGTTCAGCTTCCAGTAGCTTCCTTCATCCAACCCTCCCAACAGCCCCATACCTACGCACGCACACTTGTAGGGAGGAAAAACTGTTAGGTTTGGTCGTTGAAAGAATGGGTGGGTTGTTGTTCTTATCCGCGGAATTCCTTATCCCACCTCCTTATTCCCATCTCCTTATCCCATCTCCTCTCCCATCCCATCCCCTCCCTCCCTCTCCCATCCCATCACATCCCTCCCTCCCTCCCTCCCTCTCCCATCCCATCTCCCATCCCATCTTTTATTTCCACTCCAGCAGCATCTACATTTGTCTACCCCGTAGGCCATAATGAGATGTGCTCAAACACTCTCCTCTCTTCTCTTCGGGGTAGCCACGCTACCCTAGCCTACTGGGGTAGCCTAATCAGGACTCGAGGGGTACGCAGACTGTACACGTGCTCTGGTACGCTAAGTTGTACGGCCAGCTGCAGAATCTGCTGGGTAGATTCTCATCGAGTCGAACCGGGCAATCCTTCGTGCGAGAGGCACATTCCGGTTTGAATGCCATAGTTGCAGCCATCTGCGTTAGTTTCGGCCTAGTTTCGAAACCCCCAGAATTTTATTGTTGTCGCCAAATCTCGTCTCGTGACAAGCATCAGTCTTGTATCCGTGTAAAATGGTGATGAGGCCCTTGGCTATGTCTCCAGAAGCGCTATGGTAGCTTACGCCGAAACTTTTCAAACTGACAACCCGTCTGTGTCGTGCAGGCACCTGTACCCTCTACCATACTAAAAGTTCATGCCCGTCAAATTTATGACTCGCGAGGAAATCCTACAATAGAGGCTGATGTACATACAGAGCTGGGCGTATTTAGGTCAATGGTGCCGTCAGGGGCGTCCACGGGAGTGCATGAAGCCGTTGAGCTGCGTGACGGTGGCAAAGCGTAAGTACAAATACATGTTGGATTCAAAGGCAGCATTGGGGTATTGTGCAGACCATCAACGTGTTTGATTTGTGATCGGATCTGCCCCGACCTACTGAGGAAAAGGAAGATGCAAGAAAACATTTCATTACCACAGAGGGCCAGCAGATATCACAAAATGAAGTGCTTTGATACAAATTACCACCTTCTCTGCAGGTGGATGGGAAAAGGTGTAACGAAAGCTGTCGCCAACGTTAATGACATCATCGCCCCCGCAGTCACGGTGAGCAATTGCAAAAAGACTTGCTATGGGGGAGGCGGAATCAACGATAATACTTCAAATGACACTCATTGGACTTCATAATCGCTGTTTTGGTGTACGCAGGGCTTCGACCCCACTAAGCAGAAGGAGCTCGATGAAAAGTTGATTGCCTTAGATGGCACAGAGAACAAGGGCAACCTGGGTGCCAACGCTATTCTGGCAGTCTCTATGGCTGTATCAAAGGTAAAACCTGTCTCATTGCATCACATGCAGAGCTAGGGTGTCACATCAGCAAAAGGGGCCTCTTCCTCCTCCTCCTCCTCCTCCTCCTCCTCCTCCTCCTCCACCTCCTCCAGTGTAGTACTAATAATACGCCAGATGCTGCATGTAAAATGGGGAATGGGGAGAAGGGTGGGTAATTCCCCCTCCTGTCCACCTTTCTCAAATCTCATTGTCTTCTCATGAGAAATAAGTGCCGATAAATCAGATTTTCTTGCATGTGAATCTCCCATTCCTTGGATCAATGGCTGATCAGTCGTCACATTAAACATATTAAGAGCACGTGTCATTGAATGTTGGTCTTATTGTTTTCCATACAGATTGAAATTTCAAACTAACCTGCATTGTTTTGGGTCATCCACATGTCCAGAGTCCTTCATTCAATACCTAAAACGCCCCTCACGTGTTTTGGACGGTGTGATGTTGACTTATTGGCGTCGGGGTAGTAATTATCTTGTACTCTCAGATGGCAGGCACTAGTCTACATGGGGAGAAAGACGGAAATAAAGAAGGAAAGAAAGAAAGAAGGAAGCACAAACGAAGGAAGGAAGGAAGGAAGGATGGACGGAAGGAAGGAAGGAAGGAAAACCGGGGTGAAGAAACGTGGTCTGCGGTTGGGACACACACACCCATTTAGGAATCATATGTGAGAGTAATCCTAGGATCGCCTGCATGAGCTGAAGATTTACAAACCGAGGTAGCTACAGTCGTCAGCATTGGGTTCCAGGCGTCTAGCGAGCATACATTTCATTTCATGTAACTTCACCTTTTTTCCGTTCATTTCACTTCATTTTCATCTCATTTTCACCTTTGGTGCGGGCTTGGTTCTTTAGGCAGGTGCAGCTGCGAAAGGCGTCCCGCTGTACCAGCACATTGCTGACTTGGCAGGCAATAAGAAGCTTGTTCTGCCAGTTCCCTCTTTCAACATTCTGAATGGAGGGGTGCATGCCGGAAATGCTCTTGCAATGCAGGTGCGGAACGTCCCATCCCCTGTACTCCTACCCCCCCCCCTCTCTCTCTCTCTCTCTCTCTCTCTCTCTCTCTCTCTCTCTCTCTCTCTCTCTCTCTCTCTCTCTCTCTCTCTCTCTCTCTCTCTCTCTCTCTCTCTCCCCCCCCCCCCTCTCCCTCTCTCTCCCTCCCTCCCTCCCTCCCTCTCTCGCTCCCCCTCTCTCCCCCCTCCCCCCCCCCTCAACACACACACACACACACACACACACACACACACACACACACACACACACACACACACACACACACACACACACACACACACACTCTCACTCTCACACACACACACACACACACACACACACACACACACACACACACACACACACACATGCGCGCGCGTGCGCGCGTCCCCCCCCCCCCCAACACACACACATACACACATGCACGGGCGCGCCCCTGCAGAGTGTCAGGCACATCAAAGAGGAAGCCCATCTACAGTGGAAGTGAACCATCGAACACAAGATTTGTCGGCCACACCCAACCAGGAAAAAAATTATGTCGATGAGAAATTGAACTTTGCAGACCCACCAATGCACCCTCATGCGTTCACCTACAGGACCGCACACCGTCACAACAAAAAGCCTTTTCATGCTGCTGGTCGACGTTTGACGGGATTTGAACCCATGTGCAGGAGTTCATGATCCAGCCAGTGGGCGCAACCACCTTTGTGCAAGCCATGCAGATGGCCACTGAGGTGTACCACACCTTAAAAGGCATCATTAAGAAGAAGTACGGGCAGGATGCAACCAACGTAGGAGATGAGGGTGGCTTTGCTCCCAATGTCTCTTCTCAGGAAGAAGCCCTTGACCTTGTGGTGTCAGCCATCAAGGTCTGTCCCTCCTACTTCTATACCTTGTGGTGTGAGGCTTCTACTTCTAGCTACCTTGTCGTGTCAGCCATGTACTTGTAACTGTCTTGCGGTGTCAGCGATCAAGGACTGTCCGTCCTACTTCTAACTATCGTCCCTCGCAGACAAATAGTGAAGCGAAGTGAAATGTTACCGCTTAGGTGGTGCTTCAGTGGGGATGTGTGGCTGCTTGGGTAAACCAGAGAAGTATCGTTTGTCCCAGCCTTCCTATCCAACCTCCAATGGAAGGGGTCTTGCGGCCATGTCCGTAAACGATGCCTTCTTCTTGAGACATCAAACGAAGGAGAAGTGTGGTGCTTGTGGTAGATGCAGCAGGCAGGGATGCATGCATGCATGCTAGCATAGGAAGAGCATGTTTGTGTTGGTGTTGCAGCAGGCAGGGATGCATGCATGCATTCATTTGCTCGCATGAGAACCGCATGCCTGCACATTTGTGCAGCCGACAAACAAACAATAAAGACAAAAGAAACGCAGAAACAGCTCATCCAAAAGGCAGCCACACCAAGAACACATCACAAACAGCAAAAATCATAAAGAGAAAACAGAAGTGACCTCGGCGTGAATTGAACACGCAACCTTCGGGACTGGAATCCGACGCGCTACCATTACGCCACGAGATCAATGCTGTCACCTCACCCATTTTTCCAAATTATGTAGGTTGGCGTTAGACTCTTGAGGCGGGAACAATAGAATAGTAGCGCACATCACCAAACCCAAATGCATTGGACCTTGACAATCACAAAAACCAGATGCGCTGAGCCCTGCTCAACAAGAGCAGGGGTCAGGAGTGTTTGACGGTGCAAAGCAGTGTACTGTCAAAAAACAAGATGCCCTTGGCCCTGCTAAGTAAGAGCAGGGGTCAGGAGTCTTTGACGATACACTGCTTTGTACCGTCAAAAACCTAATGCACTGGGCCCTGCGAAGGAAGAGCAGGGGTCAGGAGGAAGTTCGAAGTATCGCTCCAGAGTCTTTCTTTCTAACATGTGAACACTCCTCATGAATAATCAGCTCATGCGCTACGCGTTCATTCATCCTGCTGGTTCGGGCTTATGCCTGGCCGCTGGCAGGGGTCCCTTGGGGAGCGGGAGAGGGGCACCAGGCGATCAGAGTGTTCTCTGCCATGTACGCGCACACACACACACACACACACACACACACACACACACACACACACACACACACACACACACACACACACACACACAGACACACACACACACACACACACACACACACACACACACACACACGCGCGCACGCACACGCACGCACGCACGCACGCACGCGCACGCACGCACGCACGCACGCACGCGGGCATGTCCCCCCCCCCCCAAAAAAAAAAAAGTCACCCACCCAGCACCGCAAAAAGGGGATCCATCTGACAAGTAATTGTCGGAGGGCGACGACCAGATTTTGTTATCTACCCCAACTAATGTAATGAACAAAATGCCGCTTTTTTATTTTTTTTGGTGCAGGGATATGATTTCCTCTTAGTGTGAATAACAAACAAGGAGAAGAAGGCAAAGAACAAGTTGAAGTGGACCGTGCATACATGCAAGAAGGAGGTTTGGTTGACAAGTGGGGCTGGAGCAGGCAGCGGGGTATGAGGGGAAGGTTTTCATGGGCATGGACCCAGCCGCCTCGGAGTTCTT
>KV908530.1:233586-241086 GCA_002005505.1 Botryococcus braunii
GTGCATGCATGTGCGTGCACATGCATGCGTGTGCGTCCGCGCGCGCGTGTGTGTAGGGGGGGCGCGTTTGCGTGCATGTCTGCATGTGTATAGGTGTGTCATGTGTGCGTCTACGTGTGTGCGTGTGTGTGTGCGTGTGTGTGTGTGTGTGTGTGTGTGTGTGTGTGTGTGTGTGTGTGTGTGAGTGCACGCATGTGCGCGTGCATGGTTGGCCAATCAGCGAGCACATCTACGGGACGCGGGACGGCACAAAGGCAGTGCCCAGGTCAGACCGGGGCTGCCACATGCCAGTCCGACCGCCTGCGCAAGGCCCCTCATCGTGTGCTGGGGACGATGCACAGGTCGGAGCGCTTGGCGAAGTACAACCAGTTCCTGCGCATTGAGGAGGAGCTGGGGGCGAAAGCCGTGTACGCGGGCAAAGACTGGAAATATATTTCTTGGTGATCAAGATTTTCTGGTGGATATTTTCCAAGTGTCATCTTGCTCCCCACCCCCCCCCCTTGGTAGGCTTGTATCTGCAGCGAAGTCATGGCACAAGGGATCCAGATTGGATGTACGTCATTTTTCCATCTGTAGCCAGAAAGATTTTAGGTTTTGATTACTACGTCAGAGTAATTACTCTGCCCGTTGTCCCAGTGTACTCTGGAAGTTGGTAGCATTCGGGGTGGCAAGCTATAGCTCGGAGGTGGCGCCGGTTCGATACCCAGAAATCATTTCTGGAGGGAGTGAGCGCTTTTTGCAGGAGATAAATGCGAAATCAAAGTCACAACACTTCCTAATTTGTGTGGCACTGCAGATTTCTATGCATGTGCAGAGGCCTTGGTCATGGGCCCGCTGCGGGCTTGCAATGTTGAACTTGCAATGTTAAACTCCTAAAACCGGGGCTGTAACTTACAGCCTTAGTAATTCACAGGCTGTTAGGCATACCAGTATGTGTGGAAACTTCTAGTTAGAACATGTCAACAAGGAAAAGGCATACAAGCACTTGAGAAAGCTTCTGCACCAGTGAGAAAAGGCGTACCAAATGCGTACAAAGGAAAGGCATACGAGCGAGTGAAAGCTTTAAGCACTAGGTATACCTAGTGCGTCCTTTCTACGTAGAAAGGAGCCATTGCGATGGAATCAGCTGGCCTAAGGGGTATTGAACCAAGGCCAGGGGGCATCGGAACTTGTGCATGCACGGATTGGATCCAATCCATGAATGCCGGAATTATAGGCATGATGCCCAATAATGCAGTCATGTATTTAGTTTGAAGAGTGAAGCTTATCCTAACAGCACACCAGAAATCGTGCATGCGTGGACGCAGTCAAGTTGTGGAAATGGAGGTGGTTGGGCATCCCCAACAAATTTAAATGTTGCTCCTCTTGTGGCTGGACAAATGTAACATTTAGACCAGCCCAATGTTCAAGGACGCAAACCAAAGTGTTTCAAGCTATGAGTCAAACGCGGCGAGCAGCCAGCTGGCGACCCACAGCAGCCGCAATAATGAAACTGACCCGTCGAATAACAAAATATCCCTCCACATCTTCTTGAGCAATGGTGGCTTGGTTCAAAAGCCCCTGGAGCCTCAGCAACAAGGCCAGCGCATCAGCATGAAACCCTCCAAAAGTTTCAAAAGCGAAGGGTTCTAAGGCCACAGGCGGCTGCTGACGCGACAGCAAGACAGCATAGTGAGTCTGCTTGTCTTGAGCAGCACGCGCGGTGGCCCCACCCGGCACGAAAAGCAACATGTTGGCAACGGTGAGTGGGAAAGAGCCAACGATGTCGATATAGAGGTCACGCCCCTCCTCCCACGGAGGCGGAGGTCTGCACGACGGCGCTCCTGGCCAGGGACAGGGCTGGGAAAGGCGGATTCCCGGGTGACGCGCTGGCAAGCAGAGGTAAGGACAGCGTCAAGGCCGTTACGAACGAAGTAATGCCGGCCGACAACTGCCACATCCCCCCCTGAGGTGCAGTGGACAGCATGGTCGCCCCCGACATCCAACTCCCTCAAGCATCACGGGCATTGGGAGCCCTGCTGGAAGATGGGGATCAAGAGCTGATATTGAAGGCGGCAGCGGAACGACTCAGGAGGCATTGTTTGCTGCAAACGGGGAGCTGACAGAGCCAGCAGCCAATCAGACGCTCCCGGCTGTGTGAGAGATTGGAACACAGCACGGTCACGATCCGAGCGAGCAGGGTCATCAAGAACCTCCCGGTATGCGCGCTGAGACAAGGGTTCGGACAGCCGGGCTTGCTCTTTGCTGCGGACAAGATCCGGATCTTCGAAGAGCGCCGCATCTAAATCAGGGACATGGGCGCAGTAGTCAGCCTTGGCAGCTAGGGCAGCGTGGACAGGAGGGGCAGTGGATGTAACGAGAAGACGGTCCTGGAGGGGGGCCGTCTGCGTGACGGAGGCAAGATAGGCACTCTCTTTTTTTGCAAGAGTGGAGTAAAAATTACCAGCCCAATGTTCAAGGGCTTGAACCTTCTTCCCTTGCAAGAGTGGGTTTATAAGAACCAGCTTAAGCTTTCACGACCCCAAAGTGTTTCGAAGCTTCCCCATGAGCCCAGCACTAGTGGGACAAATAAAGTATGCCATATATATACACATAATTCTTGTGACATGCATAGCCATTGTTGGGCGTATTTAATACACTGTAGCAACGATATTAAAGCTTTTGGCTGGCACATTTCTACGTGGAAACGTGGAAGTGTCCCAACTAAAGGCCTTTATGTGCACGTTCCCGTGTTGCAGTCGGAACCGAGTGGCGACTGCAAGCAGGCCTCTCCCCAAAATGCCATGTAATGGGGTCTGTCTGTGTAATGGGTCATGCTAGCATGCTAGCACGACATCAACCTAATAAATGTTAGAGTGGGACTGCCTTGGAAAAAATGTGCTGGGGAATGTGTGTGTGTGTGTGTGTGTGTGTGTGTGTGTGTGTGTGTGTGTGTGTGTGTGTGTGTGTGTGTGTGTGCGCGCGCGCGCGCGTGTGTGCATCTGTGCGTAGGTGCCGCACACACACGCACGAGGGAGAGATCTCTCTACATGTATATTTTCTCTCGAGAGAGACATGTATATATAGCGCACATGAAATGTGTCTTCCTCGCCATTATCTGGTAGGGCCACAATATAAGCCGGCCTGGGAGATCAGCGGCGTCCATCGACGATATCATACACACACGCCCCAACCCTTGCCAGTATCGCTCCAGCAGATACATGACTAACATATTATTATCTGATCATTACCACGTATCTATTTATGTATCTGGATATAAGATTCACGCGTAGATCTTGCTAGAGGCGGTCTAGCATCAACATGCTCAACGAGAGGGCAGATAAATTGACTGACTCTCGCCGGAATGTCAGCCGGACCGGTTCAATGTTTCCTTTGTCGGGCCGAAAGCATGATGAGGTTGAGAAATTCCCCTCAAGCGAGTGCTGCAAGTTGGCAACGGTGAGTGGTGACGAGCCAACGATGTCGACATAGAGGTCACGACCTGCCTCCCACGCATGGAGGCGGAGGTCTGCGAGACGGCGCAGAGGTTAGGACAGCGTCGAGGCTGTTACGAACGGAGTAATGCCGGCCGACAATTGCCACATCCCCCCCTGAGGTGCAGTGGACGGCATGGTAGCCCCAGACATCCAACTCCTTCAAGCAACACGGGCATTGGGAGGCATGCTGGAAGATGGGGATCAAGAGCTGGTATTGAAGGCGGCAGCGGAACGATTCAGGGGGCATTGTCTAGGTCCCATTCTTTCTTTCTTCTTTCGTTGGGCAATGGGCAGGGTTGCCGAGAGACAAGGGTGCCGGGGTCGGGACCCTCGCACCCGGCAACTGGCAGTGGGGGACCCCAGGAGTCCCTTTCCGGGACCTAGTACCGGCGTCGGTGTTTGTCACGTGCCGCGCAAATTTTCGCGTGCTGCGGCAAGATTTGTCGATCTTCGGCTCTGTCCGTCTAGGCTGCGCTTTGTCGTTTCGGTAAGGGAACCGACTTGCGATGGCGGCTTGGAACCGTACATCAGAATCTGTACTGGATTGCTTTTTTGATCAGCGCTGTTGCAAGTTTGGGACCTGAGGTCATAGCCTTATGGTCTGCGAAAGATGATCAGCTATCCGTCGGGGCTCGGCCGTGGCTCACCTATAAATTGTCTGGTTTCAACGCCGTTTTCTAGAACGCAAGCATCTGAGTTGGAGCGACGGTCCTTTATGCGTCAAGCTTTCAGCAGATTGCGGGTGATTGGGCGGGGGCGACGGTGAGTTCGTTGAGCGTATGCATGATAAATTTCCTTCTACTATCTACAGCCATTATAGGAGTCAAGAACCTAAAGTTACTGTGGTAACACTCAAGCAAAATTGACCATCAATTTAATGGTATCCTTGAAGTATTATCTCCTTGCAAGACGTTGCCCTTGTGGGTAAAACAAGAAGATTTCCTCAAGTTATCGCTTGCTAGCCAAGGTTGTTGCTTTGAAGCTTATGAAATATTCAGCTTCTGGGGCATGTTGGTAAATCAAAGCTTACAATCCCCGCATCTGCTTCTCTGATTGTAAGTTTTCTTGTCTGGGGGCCTAGGTCTACGAAGCAGGAAGTGACCGCAGGTTTTCGGAATGCCGCTGAAGATTACGCTTGGGATCGTCCTCATCATGCCCACTCATACTCCAGTCAGGGAGAGATCCATTACACTCCCCCTCCAGAAACAAAAGCGAAAATGGACAGCAGACGCCGCCAGGCAGAAGAGCTGAGGAAGAAGGGAAATCGAGTACCAACCATCTGGGGAAATCAGGAGCGTGCAACAGATGGCCAAAAGGTTGAAAGAAAGAATGGGAAGGAGCAACAAACACCGCTTGCAGGCCAAACCTCCACTCACAACAGAGCAGCAAAAGGAGGGGCGCCGGCTCATGCCCTGCCACGCACAGGATCATCACCCAATCGTACACTGACCCATACGTCGGTTGCTGCCCCGAAAATCTTCAACGTGGTCAATACTGGCACAGGGAAACCGAGGGGAGCAACACTTGCCTCCAACAACGGGAATGCTGTGGCATCAAATCCCTTGAATGGGCCAGTTGGACGGGGGGGAAGAAACCATGTCCAAGCACTTCCGGGGATAGAAAAAGACCTGGAAAGTTTGGGACTTGACAACAGGGTGCTTGTGAACACGGGCGCGGTTCCCAGCTCTGCCGCTCCCTCCCAGGAGATGATGATGGCGGACATATTGTACCCTTCCTTGAGTCGAGATGGCCAAAACGGGGCGCACATACAGCGCATGTCCCCAGAGAGCAATGGTTTCGGCATGCATTTAAATGGCCATGCATCCGTTCCTGTTGAGATTATGCATGAGCATGATCCTCTAAATTTGGTGGTGGTTGCGCAAGCCTTGCCGGGCCCAGACATTTTCGCAAACGGTGATCTGGGACTTAACGGTGCCAAATCAGGAGACGGTCCCCCCGGGCATGCCCTGCCTCCCCAGGGGACCGGGAAACCGCCGAAGGGCGAGCCTTTTGGGGTCCAGAGCACAGCTTCCCCCGGCGAGGGCAGTCGCAGTGCAGCCAATGGGACGCCGCCACATCATCAGGTGAACGGCAGTCGAGTGGCGCTCGTGGAGGAGGGGCCAAGTTTCAACAGGCGTGTGCCGTCCAAAAACGGTGCGAACGGTTCGGAAGGCGTTTCAGGGGCAGTGGAGGGACCTGATGCGTCTGCAGGGCTTGATGCTCCCCTGCAGGGGGCCCTAAGCCCCCTGAAGGAACCTCTTGCCGGGCCAGCTCAGGCGCCGGACCATTTGGCTCCCCTGCGTGAGGGCGGCTCTACCTCCACCCATGGGACCCATGGGGACAAACCTGGGGGCTATGCCTTGAGCGTGGACGCCCTCAGCCGGGATGAGGGCGCCCAGCGTGGTACCGAAGGCAGTGGGGGCTCCAACCGCACGGCTTCTTTGTCAGGTCTGTGTTTTTGCATGCTAGCTTTTGATTTCATCGCCACAGGTGTAGGAGAGCTGGAATGTTGTGTTGGTTTTCCTCAGTTATCACATTTTGGTAAAATGTGTCTTGTATGGGTTTTCCGGCCTTTCAATGTATGAGCATCGGTGAGGAATCTGTCTCTGTCCTCATGGGATAGGGCGAAAAAGCCAATGAAACCATGGGGCAAGAAAGCAGTGGAAACATCTGGGGACATCCGAGAGGCGAACACACACACACACACACACACACACACACACACACACACACACACACACACACACACACACACACACACACACACACACACAAATAGGCACATTCACGTCGCCCACCCTTCCATACACCCTGCAGCCTTATCCGCCAGGCAGCACCCCACATCCGACGGCCAATCACCTACCATAAGCCTCTCGCGCACATCCACGAGAGCATGCACCTCTCACCGCTGTGTCCTGGGGCACAGGTCCATCAGCAAGCAAAGCAGTCCAACAGATAGATGCCAAGGGGCAGGGATCTATCCTCGGGGACGCCGGCGGGGTACCGGCCGCCACCGAGGCGGCGTCCCAGGAGACCGATATGACCTTCGATTGGGCAGGGGTAGGGACCCAGAGCCGGCCTCTCCCCTCCAAGGGAGCGTCTGAGGCTCCCAACCTGTCGGAGGGCGCGTCAGGGATGCCAGGCCCCGGAGGAGTCAGCGGTACAGTGCAGCATCCTGCTGGAAGTGACGTGGCTCCTTTGCAGCCTCAGGACGACACTTTGAGTTTTAGCGAGACAGCCGTGCATGCGGCTGGTGCGCCCCCGGGGGTTGACAACCGGCCGCTTGGAGGGGCCGCAGCCGAGGTGCTGTCAGAGTGGTCACATGGGTCCCATGTGGCTGAGCGGGACATCCTGGCGTCCGAGCTGGCGCACCCTGGCCATCCAGAGGCTGTGACGGGGGCGGCCGATGACGCGGTCGCCACTTCCCCCGACGTCTTTGCGGAGGAGGGTGAATGGGTGCGGGCGCACCCACTCACTGTGGACGAAGAGTACCACAGTTTAAGCAGTGGGGCCTGGGAGGCCGGTTCTCCCTCCACTGGGCTGGGGGGTAGCAGCAGTGCGGGCTTGAGGGCGCCCCCCCCGGGAAATGCCGTGCGGGGGGGGCCGGCGGTCCACATGCAGTCAAGCGTTGACATCTCGGCCATGCTGTTTTACCCGAGTATCATCCTCAGAGCGCTCACCGAGCGCCGGGACCTACGTCATGAAAGGCGGGACGCATCTTTGGAAGTTCTTCAAAGGGAGGTGCCGCACATGTACGGTCCCGCGGAACCGCAGAAGCCAGCCTGGAGGCGTCGGGTAGGGGTTGATCCTGAGGTACTGCCGGGGGTCCCAGTGGGCTCCGGCGCGGGAGTCGGGCCGTTCTTGCCCCGCGGTCATGCGCTCACCGAGGCTGCTTTGGTTGCTGCCCCTGCTCCTGAGCTGGTACCTGGGGACGGGGTCCCTGGAGGGCCCAAGTTGAAGTGGCAACTCCACATCCCTGCGGCTGCGGAGCAGGTAAGTGCACTGGCGGAGGACGCTGAAATGC
>KV908530.1:251086-278586 GCA_002005505.1 Botryococcus braunii
CACTTTCTCGCACTTGTTTTTCCTGCAACCTAGCTAGTTCCCAACCGACTCACAAATCCCTCCCCCCCCCCCAGGGTTCCACCTCCTTCCCCCTGCCCGGGCCGAGAAAACTGGGAATGTGTGTGTGTGTGTGTGTGTGTGTGTGTGTGTGTGTGTGTGTGTGTGTGTGTGTGTGTGTGTGTGTGTGTGTGTGTGTGTTTGGTTGGGGCGTAGGGAGGGGGAAACTCAGTAACTCAAGTGAGCTCTGTGGCTTAAAGATCAACCCACAGCTGGGCTTGCATCCGGCCTTGCACCTGGCTCAACACACTCTCCCTTCCATTTTTGCTTCGTCTCTATCGTGCTTCGTCTCTATCTTGACGGCCTTATCCTTGATCATTGAACGTATTCCAGCTTTGACAGCCTTCTCCTTGAACGTTGCAAGTACTCCAGCTTGGGCAGCCTTCTCCTTGAACGTTGAACGGACTTCAGCTTTGACAGCCTCCTCCTTGACTGTTGAAAGCACTCCAGCTTTGACAGCCTCCTTCTTAAGCGTTGAATGTGCTGGCGCAGGTGAAGGAGTGGCAGGAGAGGCAGAGGAGGGACGCGCGAAAGCTGGGGCGGGTCCTGACGCTGCTGGGGCGCACCAGGCCCCTCAAGGACGCCCTGGACGCCGGGCGGGCCTCCCAGGGGGCCAAGAACCACGCCCTGCGAGCCGCCATCAACACTCCTGTGCAGGGCTCCGCTGCTGACGTGGCGACCGCAGCCATGCTGGCGATCGCGCGGGACGATACTCTCCGGGACCTCGGCTTCAAGATGCTTCTCCAGGTGGGGTTTTTCTCCACATGCGCACGCATGCGTGCGCGCGCGCGCGCGCACACACACACACGCACACACACACACACACACACACACACACACACACACACACACACACACACACACACACACACACACACGCATGCCCGCACAAGCACACAGACACGCAGAGCAGCGGCGGCTGCGGCGGCGCCGATAAGGACGATGACAACAGCAGCAGCGGTCAGTATAAGCAGCTCCAGCAAGAACAGGGAAGAGATTTGGGAGGCATTTCAGAGTCAGTGGAATTTGATTGGGTCGGGCGCTGGATGGCGTCAGGTGCACGACGAGGTAATCTTGGAGGGTCCGAAGGAGAACGCTCTTGACGCGCAGCAGCGGCTGGTGTATCTGATGGCGCACCCCTTCTATGACGCGGCCAGCGGCACCTACCACAACCCCCTGCGGGTCGAGCTGGTCGTCGACTCCAAAATCGCGGACACCTGGTACGAAGCCAAGTAGGCCGGAAAGCCAAATCGGCTTAGGGCATCTCGGCCCACAATGTGGGCTGCCCCGCAGAGCAGACCCTATGCCTGTGTCCCACCCCTCAAACCTCCCTTCTCCGGTGCTCTACCCCCCCCCCCCAACCGGGGGACATTATAATGATGGCAACGACTTGGGGGGAACAAAATATTGGAGGGATAAAAATGTCGGCGATTCGCATAAGAGGCACTGTCCTTTCGTTTGTGTGAAATCAGAAACACGGGTTTGGGCGAGGATTCTGTGGAGGGTGCCCCGTTCCGCGAGTCGAGCGTAGGATGCCTTTTGGCTCGGCACGTCAAGCAATTGCAACAATGCTACTGTTGAGGATGACATGATTAAGGATGCTCTTTTTACTTTCTGGCGGATCCCCATTTTTCGGTGATTTTGAAAGCTTTAGGATTCATGCAGGACTGTCTCGCCGGGCTACTTTACGACACTGTGCATCAGATGCAGAAGTAATGATTGAAGCAATGCTTTTAGGTGTATAGGAGATTTGGATCTCTAGTTGCAGAGGGATCAGGTCACGTCCACACCGGGGAGGCAGTTACGATCAGAGATCTGTCCTGAAGGTCTTTCATGCGCTTGCAGTCTATTCAGAGCAGAGCGCATTTGGTGATTCACGAGACGTATAGTGTTTGGTGTGCGAATACGTGCAGGGTGAGTCTGGCAGGAAGACGGTGTTGGAATTTGATTCGTTGGTGAGTTCGCCCTCGCCTCATGGCCACCGGTGCGGGCGCTTTTGTTTTTAAGTCAGTGTTCGGTGTGGCCTCGTTTGGTTGGTGAGGGAGGTAAAGTGCAGTTCACAAACACTTAATAACTCCTCAGCTTAGTTTCAGTTTGGATTGCCATCAGCAGTGACGGCTATGTCATGTCGGGGTTTCATACCAAACTTTGGTTTTGGGAGGATGCATTTGAAGAGTGTAACTGCACTCTTCATATGCAGATAGACGGGAGCCTGTGACTGCGCATATACATGTATGTCGAGGTGAAGCAGGAGTACGGGGTTAAGGCAGCAATCAAGGCCTAGGCTGCGTTGGGCTTTTTCCTATTGGCCGACAGAAGAAGGGTGTTGTTAGACCACCTTAACTGAGGTCTCCGCAAAGTCGTAAGACAATCTATGGGGGCTGACGCCTGCCTTCATCATCAAAAGAAATTGGACCAATTTTGAGTAGGTAGTGGGAAGGAGTCAAAACTGATGCATTCGTCCCTTTTCATGATGGTGGAGAGCCCGTTGTATAGCTGACAGCTGGTGTCGGAGACGGGCGGACTTCCGAAGAAGTCCCCCCGGGAACTTGATCGAGTCCGTCCAAAGCAGTCCAGCGGGACGTAAGATCCTTGAAACGCTCTGCCGGAAGCGTTTGAGTTCTCATAGTACATTAGCGTACATATCCTATGTCATGGCGTCGTGATCTTGTAATTTACATTCGATGCCCCTGTCATCACGGATCCTTACATAATTGATATAAGCCAGCCAGCCACCCAACCTTTTATGGGGCACCCATGTCTGGTGGGTGGCCACCCATCTGATAATCGATTAGTGTGATGTCTGCCAAGCATCCACCTCCTGACCTCTCCTGCCAGCAACCCCCCCCCCCCCCCCCGGGCCCAACTCCCCTGCTTTCCCCAGTCCAGGAGGCATAAGAAGAGAGGAGCCCAAGTACAGTTTTTGAGCTTGCACGCGAGTTTCAAGCCATGCGCCCCTTAAGGAATTATAATTAATTCCAGCTAGAGTTATCCCAGGAGCTCGATGAGATCACATGCACTGCAGCTGACAAAGACTGCAGAACAGTGCATCAGCGCTCTGTATACAGCTAGGGTTATGCAGTATGCCTTTAGATGCATCACCATATGGTAATTGTTGGCATCATCAATTAGATGCATCACCATTGGGTAACTGCTGGCATGCCATTCGAACTTTAACTAGAAAATGTTAACAACGTTGGTAAATGAGTTCATATTGGTAAATGGTAAATGTTGGCATGCCGTTCATGTTGGTAAATTGTAAATGTTGGTAATATTGGCATGCAGTTCTGCGCAGAACTCGTAAAAATGCGGTTCTAATTTTTTTACTGTATATATTGTGGAGAAGTTCCTTTCAAGCTTGGCCTGCGTTGAAACGTGGCTGTCACATGTGAAATAAGAGAAAATGAATGACTATTTGAATTCGCATAGTTTGCATACTTGTCTTGTCCTCCGACGTCGGAGGTCTGCTTATCCAAGTGAGCTCGTTTCCACATCGAAAAATAATGTCCAAATTCGGGGGTCTGCAACGCTGCCATGAAGCGTCCACATCGTCACATCGTGTTTCGTAAACACCGTTTTCTACACAATAAATTACTATTGAAAGGCATTTGTATGGTTTCTCGCTGACACCTTCCTTGTATGCATGGCACCTACATAGGAATACCTTGACCGGATGCATGCCCCTTTTAGGTATATACTAATAGTGTATACCTAATTAGATGCATATGTACATCTAATATATATTAGGTATAAATTAGGTAGATACTAATAGTATTACTATAGGCATATATGCTACCCTAAAAGTTCTTTTTGCTGGAAGCCAAAGCCCGAGTTAGAGCCCTCAAAGGGCATGCCACAGACTCAATTGCCAGCACTGCCCCAGAAGCTTCTGAAGAAGCGTCGGAGGGGATCCAGAGTAGACTCCTTTGTAGATGTATGCGCCCGCCAGAGCTGTAGCCAAAAACTAGCCCATGCGTGCAAAAAGAGGCCCATATGGGTCTTGTGCGGGACCGCAAAGGTGTCCATGGTCTCCAAAGAAAGTGCATTGAAAGCAAGTCGACTGGCAAGTTGTGACAGCTGTCAAGGTACTCCAGTCATTTGACCTTGCGTGCCATGTGCGGAAAAGAGGTTGCAATCTCGGAGGTGAGGAAGACGAGGAGGAGGAGAAGGCTGAGGAGGAGGAGAGGAGGAGGAGGAGGAGACGGGGGGGGGAGCTTTTCATGCAGGAGAGGAAGACAGACTTCCATAGGAGACTCCAAGCAAAGAGTGGTACCGTATGAGTTGTAGTCGCAGAATGTGGACTCGGGACCCCGAGTCGGGGCAACATAATGTTAGGGATTGCGCCTTCATTCAAGCCGAAAGTTTGATTTGGCGTTTATCCCCCTCGAGTTCGTGTCTCATCCTTGTAACACGCCGACTATGCCCTGGTACTTCCCTCACCTTAACGTCGATCATCTCCGCAGGTGCTTTTGAGTGGCCAGTGACTGCAAGCTACATCTCGCAGCATGGGCTTCGTTATCACGGCTCGGCCAATATGTACAGCTGCGCCGTCTGCGCCCATCAGAATACCAGTGGTGGCTAAATTCAAAGCTGTCAAGCTCAAGACGAAATCACGGCCAAAGAAGGTGCTTCGTTATTGTGTAAAATTGCAGATGAACAAAGGCTGTTTGGGAAGTTGTGCACGGAGGGTGCCGTGCTACGGTTGTTCATCGCGTGTGTGCTGAACTGCCGTCTTGAAAAGTGAAAGGGATTTTATTCGTTTATTCTTTTTCTATAGTCGATTCGGGACGCTGATGGGTCTTAGCCTTCGAATATTTGCGCCTACTGACCTGCTGACAGCAGTGCAAAGGGCACAACCAGCTGGGGATAGTATTCAAAGAAATATATAGAATAATTTCCACTGCCAACGTTTGTTCTTGTGTTGCAGACATCTCTTTCTGCCAAAAAACATGTTGGAGGGCAGGGGAAATACCCTGAACTTCCACCGCCCCCGCCTCAGTATGTGGTAATCCAGGTGCGCCTTCTTTTGATCTTCCTCTTTCTTCTTCGTACTTGATTTGTAGAATCTTTCTTCACAAAAGTGCCGTGCCCATTACAGTGGGAGATGCATTTGTAAGGCCATTTTTGGTTGTGCAGGGATCATGAGAAAGGAGTAGAACATAGCATGGCTGCAACTCTGGCTATGCCTGGCATTGGCAAACTATGGGAGCCAGTTGCTGGCTGGCAAGATAAGTAGGGGGAAAGGGATGTGTCAGGCTTTCATCACTCCCTGATATGTTTGGCGCCTTCACCTGGAAGGGAACCACCAGGCGGCTCAGTCGTTGTCATTGCGGGATATGTGTGGAGAGGCATGCACTCAGCCCGCATCCGAGTGGCAGTTGATAGATAGTGGTGATTTTTCAGTCAAAGGACATGGTGGGATGGCCAAGACGGCGGGCACGGTGTTGCAATGTATCCCAGCAAGTATAGCATGCTTTGAAATGGTGGCTTCTAGGCCCACCTAAGCACATCAGTATGTTAGGACTGGGCTGTTAACTTGCAGACTGTGAAGGGAAGGATTGTTGGCTCCTGGAGGGAGCATTTAATGTAGCTACGACAGCAAGAAGGTCTCCCTGCGGTCAAAGAGTGAGGCACGAAAACTGTCCCCAGACAGACATTTAAGCTGTCTTCTGTGGGGCTGCCATTTTGCTCGGAAGCTCTCTGCTTAAGTGGAGCCGTGGTTGAAGCGGGGCAGTGTTACATTGCATCAAGACGCATGGCAATGCTCCTGTGGGACTGTTTGCAGTCAACCTTCAACATTGGGGGTTATGTTTCAGATTTGGAGGCGGTTTGTACGTGCCACCACGATCCCTTACGATATTGCAAGTACTTGTTGAGGGGTAATAATGTGATCCGTAGAAGCGAGCAACTAATTGTTTAGAGGTAACAATGTGATCCATAGAAGCGAGAAGTGTTTCTTTAGGTCTATGGACACATGTATGTTGCTAAATGTAACAAAACGGGGGGGGATGTTTCACCTCATTTGATTCTGGGATGGTATTTTCTATCTTGGATGTTGCTGCCATTGCCAGGTCTTATATTCTCTCAATAGAACCTGTGAACAGCTTTGATCTCTTGCAGTCATAGTGGGGAGGGGCTTGGGGGGGGGGGGGGGGGGGTACCCTTTTGGAAACACGGCAGGCTGCTTTACAGAGGATAGTCATTACTGACTTGATAGCACTGCTTTTGCAACCACTGATTCAGGTGCCCCGGGAAATGTTTTTAAATGATTGTTTTACTTCAACGCTGGTATTTAGGCTAGCCGCTGGCACGCGTGGGGAAGAGTTCTGGTCTCAGCCCGGTTCCAGCATGAAGGTGTTCTTCCCAGTGGGCATTGGAGCTTGTGAAAGGCACAGCCACTGGGAACGGCCTTGTCTTGCAGGACTGGCCCCCAGGTTGCATGCGAGTCTGGCCTGGCTGCTGTGACACAGAGCATATACGATGAGCAGTCTATGGCGGTGGACAGAGTGCGCAGAGCAGGAGTAATGAGTCTATGACAGAGATCCAATTGCAGCCGAATATGTACTTCAGATGCCAGTCTGGAGTTGTTGCACTATAATATTTTCATGGGATCTACCATAGTTCCATTCAAAGGCACGTTGGTGTGCCTTGGAGGATACACCAATCCATCGTTGTAAGTGAACTTTATCTGCACCGATTTGTCTTTATGATACACAAGTTTCACAAAGCCGAAGATAGTCAAGTCTCAAGTATTTAAGGTCGCGACTCGTTCCATCTTGGTTACCGGTTCGGCAGTCACAGAGCTACGTTATATGTTGCGACCATTTTTCTTGGGTTGAAGATTGCTTCTCAGTTTCCTCCCATGTACTCATTGTTTCCGCAGCGGCCTTGGGACCAAACACAGCGGGGGTTGTAGCAACAGGGAGTTGTCTGTCGTACCTGCAAACCGTATTCATCATACGCAATCTGGGCGCCAGCCCGTACGATCAGATACCACAACTGCTCCTCGATAGCGCGGCCACGGTGTGTTGTGCTTGCAGAGCCTCACCTGCTCTACAACAGAGGCAATCGTACCCTACCACACGCGTCAGCCTTCGACGGTCTCTGGCTAGCTCCAAAAATCTCCGGCGCACAGATCGCGTATAGATTTCGGATCACTTGACCTCGAATTGCCAACTAGCGTGTATCAAAAATATAAGCTTTGAGAAGACCCGCTTCAAAGTTTTCTTGTTTAAACGAACGGGTTTCCGCTGTTCGGATAAGTAAAAATCAAAATGTATAGCGTTGTAGGGGGAAGCGGTCCAAGTCTCCTTCGGGGCACTGGAGTGAATGGAAAGAGACAGCATCGCACCCGTCTCAACACCATTGCTCAGGTGCAGTGATTGTAAAAAGTTTTGTTATTTGTGTGAGGGAGCGGTTCGCTAACAATTGGGTGTGTCGCCGTCCTTGCGTTGGAGGAAATCTCATACACGCATTGGTCCCAATGCTTATTCTTGAATGCCCTTGCAGAGCGTGCAAACACTTGATAAACCATCCACAACGTCAGTTCAGGCTGCAAAATCCGACACCGGCTCCGATGATGTATACATCGGTTTCGAAAAGGGGGATTACGCTCCAAGGATTGGACGGAAAGGACGATTCGTAAAAGACGACCCGTCAAAGTATCCCGATCGAAGCCCCTTTACAGGTGGATGGGCTGGTGGCGAGGCAGGCCTCAAGGCCTGGGTGCAGGTGAGAGCCCTAGGCCACTGAAGCATTATGCCAACCAACAGCGCACCCCCAGGTTATCATTGATCCTTGTCCTGTACATAGTATGTTAAGGACATATTGTGTTGAGCTATGACTGGACGGGTCCCCGGCAAGACGATATGCTATGCAAGAATCCCCTTACAGGGTTCCTATTCGCTCAAAAGTGGCTTTGTTGTCACTTGCCATGTAAGTTGCCCCTCCCTAAATTTTAATCTCTGGCCATGGGAAGAGGTTAGCCTGCAACGCACGTCTGGGACAGCTGGCAGACAAGGACGATCTTCACGGCATCCTCTCAAACAAGAACTCTGTGTTTTTTGTTGCAGGAGTATGGCAAGACTGCTGCTGCTCCACCCACAAAAAAGAAGGCTGTTGAACAACCACCAGCCAGCAAAGTTGCAAGGGCGTTTGGAGAACCCATATATTTGGGCTTCGGCAAAGAGTGAGCCCCTTTTCTGGCTTATTTTTTGTGTTGAAAGATATAAAATCGCAAATGTGCCTGTGTGAAACTCATTTCGGTGGATGCATCAATTCCAAACTGGTGGCCATATTCACTATTCATGCTGGCGCGTCCGTCTTCGTTTCTGGGCTGTCTGTATGGATGTCAGTGTTTTCTGGACTAGCTATATTGTACGTGAGAGCCAACCTTAAAAGTTGTGTCGTTCTTTGCAGCGAATTGGAAGAGCGGAAGGCAGGGCAGAGAGGGCGAGTCATTAAGGATGATCCTCTGAGGTACCCAGACAAGGAGACCATTGGTCCTTTGAGTGAGTTTCCATCCTGTCTGACGTCGGCTGTGAGCACGTAGTGCAAGTTCCCAGCGAAGCATGGGCTCCTAGCGTAGATGTCTGACATGTGCATCAACTGTGAGTGACAAGTGTAGCATTGCGATCCGGGAGGATGTTTTCCTCTGGTGTATGTTCTGTTGCGATCCGGGAGTATGTTATTTGAATCATAATTGGAATGCAAAAATCACCCCGAGTCTTTAGAGGTCCTTCCCTGCACATCTTGTGGCTGCCGGTTTCTTCATGTGCCAACCTCTCCTGATTGGGTGGTGTGTTGAGTCCTCTTCGAAGAAGGGACTGCTTCTAATGGCCATTGTGGCTGGTGTGTGTTTGAACATATTTTTGGTATCTCAGTGCTGCTTAAGCCCTTTTCTGTGGTTTGCAATTCAATTGCACCGTCCAAAGATGCTAGCCTGTGCAATATATGCCAATGAGCTGTACTGTCTGGTCTTTGCTGGCCAGGGGGCGAAGTCAAATACTGTGATGAACTCCGTGAGTGTGTTTCCACACAGACTTCGGGTGATCGTGGGACACAATTAGTTAATCCATATGCAACATATGCATTTACCGACTAATAAGTTAGTCGGTAAATAAGTACCGACTAGCTTATTTACTGTCGACATAACTTTGGAACTTGTGGCAACCGGATGCTGGAACCAGTTGCCCCTAACTCCATTACCAGCACAGGGGTTGTGTCGTGCTCCCGTCGTGTTTTGCCCTCACTTCCTATCAAAGCATTCGGTTAAACTTGGTTTTAAGGGATGGTCAATTGACGGCTGTTTTGTTGTGCAGCAGTTGTTTCTGCACAGGAGGTTGGGCACTCAGTACATTGTCTTGTGGGGGAGGAGAGGGAGAGGTTCTTTTTCGGCCATTACTCTCCAGAAGAGCTACTAAATGAGGGTGTGGGTCTTGCAGCCAATGTTGTTGGTGGATTTGCTGGAGGCGAGCGTGGCCTGAAGCTGTTTGTTGAGGAAGGAGACTTTATTATTGCTGACCCTGAGCAAGGTAATGCGCCGGCTTTGATGCTTTGACCGTGACTTTCTTAAATTCACCTGGTAGCACTAGTGCAGCAAGACCATGACCTCCAATGGAGGTTAGTTGGCACGAGAAAAGGTGATGTGTGCGCCTGTCCTGCTCGTACCGAGACAGATGTATCAGAGGGACATTTAGAGTTTCAATGCAAACCTGCTCCAGATCCCACCTCCCCGTTCACAACCACATGGTCTCCACAACCCCCGGTTGATCAGTTCTTGGCAGAGAGCACACCAGCTGTTGTTTTGAACTCCCAGTGTGAGACCAATTGGGCTTGGGTGGGGCGATTTGAAAAGCAGACAAAAAGCATTTCTTAATTTAATCATGTTGGAAATTCCTCTAGTTCGTTCAATAGTTCTTTTATTGCACAAATGGTTATAGCAACTGAAAATTTGAGCCCCGGTCAGCACATGCTGCTCCACTCCCATGGGGTTGTCAGATCTAGGTATCATAGCCTTGCAGACAATGACCGTTGCTGATCAGCAAATTTCTGCGAGTTCCTGCATTCTCTGCCAAGTGTCTGGTGGGTAGGCGACTGATAGGAGTTGTTTTTTTTTCCCTTTTTTTTTTATTTTTTTTTTCGTGTTTGGGGGGGGGGGGGTGGCCATGTTGGGGTCTTCGCATTTTGGCCGTTACAGCTTCTGCACAACACCATCAAATATTTTGCTGGGCCATTAAGCTTGGTGTTCCACGGTGATGCAGCTCGGAAGCAATTTTCACCCCTGGTGGTAGCGGCAATCGTATCAGTTGGGGTGACAGCAGCTGCCTTACTCTTGAACAGCGTAGGGGAAGTGGGAGAGCAGGTTGTCGGAGGCTCGACTCTATCTCGTATAGGGTCCGCCCCTGTCGATGACAACACCAAGACGCTTCTCTATGTAGCTCTGGGCTTTTTGGGCATGACAGCCACCGTTGCAGGTGTCAACGCTCGTTGAACCTCAACCGGCCTGTAGCTGACCTGTCATACCTCTCTCTGTGCCATTGTTGTCCTTTTTGGTTATGTGCTGGCTACTGCTTTGCATCATCATTTGAGCACCTGCGTGGGAGTCTCCTGCTTTTGAGTTGTTTCCTGTCCTTATATGTTTGAGCCAATTTCTGGGTTTTCCAAAGGGCCTTCTCTGGTGGATTGGAATGTTCATTATGGCTGTGGCTGAGTAGAAACCACTTCAGCAGTCGAGATGGATGTATTGCATTTGCTGGAAGGGAATGTGTGGTCTGGGGACGACCTGTCTAGACAATGTGGGCGGGGTCCATTTACACTGCCATTGTGGGTTTGACCAGACATGGACCATTCTTGTTCAAACCTTTTGAATGGGTATTAGTTTTGCACAGAAATTTGATGGCAGTATATTGAAAAAACTGAGTGGCAGAGGGTTTGTGTTGTGCAGGGGGACGGGCAGCAGTGTTGAAATTTCAGCAAGGAACTGAGCAGGCTCTGCAGAGAACTCTCGACCTCGGCAAGATTGCACTCTTCTGGGTGGCTGTTGCTATTGCCGCAAAGCTGGTCATTGATAGCTAGGCGAAGGCCGCCGCTCTTGTCATTCCTCGTGATCATTGAACAATCCCATTTCCGAGGGGGGCAGTCTTGGAGGTGCCCTTGTCATTCTGTATCAATACCATCACAGCGTAGGCCCTTCTTTGCCAGGGGCCACGGCATAGCGCAGGCTTGGGGATGCTTTCCCCTTTTGACTTTTAAGAGGACCTTGCGGTCGTGCACCCATCGGGGTAAGATGCTACACACCTAACGCAGATATTAAGAGGTAGTTTGGGTCCTATTGTTTTGGACTAGAGCTGACAGCTTCTGAATCGCAAACCATGTTGCCAAGCACCTAATTTGAAAAAGGTGGGCAGCGTCTGGGTTTGCACTTGAGACTCCCAAGACTGTAGTCTGGACAAAGTGACTTTCATCTGGCTACCTATGCATCTACAGGGTCTTTCAAAGAGTGCCAAGGAATTATTTGGGTATTGGGGCTTATTTGCTCCACTTTTCTCAAGGGCCCTGACCAAGCAGTGGCGCAAAGTTTCTGCTGGTCCATAACTTGGTGATGGCTTTCGCCAAGACTAAGAGACCCCGATGATCTTGTTTGGATGTCATGGCTTTCTTACCAATTTAGGATGCGTCCATAGCAACCACGTGGTGTTGCCAGTGGCGATAGGCATGTATCTATCCACATGTATCTTGGGGTGCGAACGGGAGCAAATTTGCCTGAATACGGCTCGGGAGGTGCTTCTGCTAAGACATTTATGCCTTCCCATCTCCTTTGTATGGACAAAGCTAAGTTAGTGGCTTCCTGGATTTTGATATGTCAATTGATGCTTAGCAATGCTGTCATGCCCCGGGTACATGGATCGCAAACGCAGGTTTTGTGGTTTCCATTAAGCTGTGGTGGTAGTGACAGTTCCGAGGTGATTGCGGCCCAAACGTTGTAGTTGTGTATTGACATCTGCCAAGCGATGCCAGCACATGGCTCGTTGCCGAGGCTGATGAGTTTTCAGAGAACCGTACCATTGTAGAACGAAGAAAACTGTATTGATATTCTGTATCGAGTAGGGTTATTGGAAGTGCAGACTTAAACTGCGTCATGAAAGGCTGAAGGTTGGAAACTGACTTCAACAAAACGTGGTCGAAGGATAATTTGAGTTAAGTTTCTGGGTGGTGAATGTGGTTCTTTAGGTGGGAGGGCATTAGGATGTTTGTGCTGAAGATATATCTGACAAATTTGGAGTTTTACGGTGACTGGGTTCATCATATGCTGGCCTTGTCAAAAGTGAGAAGACATGTGCATTTGAGATAACGTTTCAGTGTCAGTCCAGCTTCTTAAACCATCAAGAATTTGTTACATCTAGTTATAAACTTACGTAGGATGGACATGAACAAGGAATGAAAATTCGAATTCGTGGAGACTCTGTAACAACTCTTAACTTTTGACTTTGTGTGATGAAGCTTGCGAACATACACGGAGGCCAACTCCCCTGCCAACCATCCGAACGGTTCTGATATCTTCTTGCACGCCACATGGGCTGGGTTTTGACGACCAACTACTTGGCCCCATTGGACCAAGTCGTGAGCCAATCACAGTGGATATTCATGCTCTGTGCTTGAAGGTGCAGGTGAGAGGTTGTTTGGAGGGTTCATTTTGTGTGTATTTGGCCAACCACGAGGTGGGCCTCCAATTGTTTGTGGCGGGTTCGCCTGCAACACCCCAGCACAGGAGGTTAAGCCGTCTTGACCCAAACGCTGTCATGCTGTGATCTCCTACAAGAATGACGAAGGCGCTAATATGATCATCAATACTTCAATGACGACGAGCTGCTTTGGCTGCCTCAGAAGAGGGTTTTAAAAGTGTTTCCGACATTTATTGTAATCATGTCCATACCTCACTCCCTCAGATGTGTAGATGTTCGCCTCTGGTATACTCATATTCCATTGACAACTTTCACACCCTTCCACAGCCAAAGTAACCACTTTCTTGGGTCTAGAATGTTGTGAGTGTTCTTACCCACCCAACTCCCCTACCCGCAGAGGCAGAGGCAGGAGGGGGGAGAGAGAGAGGGCGGGGGGGGAGAGGGAGAGAGAGAGAGAGAGAGAGAGAGAGAGAGAGAGAGAGAGAGAGAGAGAGAGAGAGAGAGAGAGAGAGAGAGAGAGAGAGAGAGAGAGAGAGAGAGAGAGAGAGAGAGAGAGAGAGAGAGGGGGAGAGAGGGGGGGGTAAAGCAATTGGTGACAAAGTCCTGAACACGTTGACCACAAGAGGAACTTATTCGAAGTGTGCAGAGTGATCCGCGACAGTTTATGCTGCACTGCGGTATAGTAACAACAATGACGAAGTCACACCATGTCTTCCCACAGTCCCCTCCGCCCAACATGAGCATGTGCATGCCCGCACATACCTGATGCAGACAAAGCATTCCCATGCCGCAGCCGGTGCCATATGTTTATGGATACATGAGGCAGAGCTAATATAAATGCAGCAGACCTAGCAGCAGCGCAATTTTACCTCGACTTTCATGTGTTCAGGAAGTAAAGTTGTGTCATTACCTTGGCACTCATGTGTTCAGGGATGTCCCCCAGTGGGACCCGCTTGCGCTCAGGGGCTCTTGACACTCCCCACAATTTTTCCCCCCGGGTCGGGGAAGCAGGGAGCCGGTCCATGGTTTGCAGGCGCGGCGCAACCTGCACAAGCACGTATGTTGCTGCAACAGGACTGCGCCCGCTTCTCAAATTTTGCATCTCCCCGCGGGGGGGCGGGGCGGGAGGAGGGCCCGCACATGTGTGCATACGTGCGTGCATCATGGCGCGCGTGCGTGTGTGTGTGTGTGTGTGTGTGTGTGTGTGTGTGTGTGTGTGTGTGTGTGTGTGTGTGTCTGTGTGGGGGGGGGTGTGTGTGTGGGTGGGTGTGTGGGTGGGTGTGTGGGTGTGTGTGTGTGTGTGTGTGTGTGTGTGTGTGTGTGTGCGCGTGTGTGTGTGTGTGGGTGTGTGTGTGTGTGTGTGTGTGGGTGTGTGTGTGTGTGTGTGTGTGTGTGTGTGTGTGTGTGGGTGTGTGTGTGTGTGTGTGTGTGTGTGTGCGCGCGCATGTGCTTGTCTGTGTGCGTATGCGAGCATGCTCGCGCTCGGGCCGGGTGGGGGGGGGGGGGGGCAGGGGAGAGCGAGAGGGGGGGAGGCGCGGGGGTGGGGAAGGATACAGTGACAACAAAGAGGTGGTCGAACCGCCCTCCCCCCCCCCCCCTCCCGGGAACAGGCCTCCACAATCAAGGAAGAGGTAGCAAAATTGGATCTACTAGAGCGCAAAGCGCTAAGGGGGAGCCTACCAAGCTGGGGTCATAGGGCTCGAAAATTGTTGCAGGGTTCTTGTCTCGCAAGTTCAGCATCTCGTACTGCTGAGTCAGAAGGCAAGGGTTGAGAGCACACACCACGGGGCCTGCCAGCAGGGCCACCAACACGCACTCTAGGACTCGCATGGCAGCCTGCCTGTCCAAGTTACCTACATGTGGAAACTCATGTGGCTGTAAAGTCTGCTTAAAGAACGTATTGCTGTATTGCTCATTTTAATCCATATATTCATTATTAAAGGCAGGACATGTCGCTATGTTCCTTGTTTTATGCAGAAGAATGATAGAAGTCATTAATTTTGCCATCAGACCTTTTCAGTACTCAAGTACACAAAAAAGAAAATCCCATCTAAACTATCCTCAAACAGTTTGCGTGGCAAATACTGTTCTGGACGATAGTTCACTGTGCCTAAGAGTTGCTGGACACGACAAGTGACCAAGGATGGATAATTACGGCGGTCTTGCACTTTGTTTCTGTTTGATGTAGCGCTCTGACACGAAAGCTGGCATAACATTTTCATTGCTCTTAGCCTAGCTTGGGCTATGAAATGTGGAGACATTGGCAAAGCTTTGTTTGTCAGAGACGAAATCAATGAATGGCTTTTGATGTTGTTCCCCTGGATGTATTCATGAGAAAACGCGTGTGTGTCCCTGCGGCCAGCATATGCATGGGATACCTTGGGCCCCTGTGGAGTGGGGAGCAGTGCAGATTACGTAATTTAGGCACGACCTACTGCACGCGATGGTCCCTGTCAGGCAATTATCCAACGGAGTGTTTCCCAACCTCATTTGATCCTGCGTCACGCACAATTCCCTGTGAGATCAATGCCCATGGGCATCGATAGATATCCAGCAGCACGATACGTGCCTTCCTCAAACTCATGGGTAACTGGAGGGATGTTGATGCAAGGAAAGTTACATATTTCAAACTCACAAATGCACACAAGTGAACTTGTATGCATACCCACAACCAGATGCACATTCCCCTGCCCAGCCGTGACACATACACCCGCACATGCATGTAATACCCCCCCTCCCTTTTCCCCAGGCCTTAAACATCTGCGTCAAACGACAGGGGAGAAATCAGTCACCTGGATAATCCACCGGGTTGTCATGGTCGCCAAGCCAACACAGAACAAAACCTGCCATCCAACCTCCACATCATCATTTTTATCGTTTTGAATCATCTATACCAAATCTTTACATACACAGCCTCCCACTCATCATTGTTGGACACCGTCGTCATAACATCAGCACAAATGCCACGGCGAACACAGGTTAGCTAAGGCTCCTGACATGGTGCAGAGCTGCAAGCACGTGCACATGTCTCACTGCGCATGTCTAACACTGCAACAACTGCCCGCCAATGTCGGGATCGAAGTTGGCGACCCCATGTGGAGTCACTTGAAAAGTCCACATTATCATGCGTGCCGATGTCTTCCCATGTCACATGTGCTGATGCACATCAGTGTCTCGGGGCTATTACTGTCGCTGTCCAACTTCATATTGCCCGCTAATTCCAGCCCCTGGCGGGCGGGCGGGCGGGCGGGCGGGCGGTCGGGCGTGCGTGCGTGCGTGCGTGCGCGCGCGCGCGCGTGTGTGTGTGTGTGTGTGTGTGTGTGTGTGTGTGTGTGTGTGTGTGTGTGTGTGTGTGTGTGTGTGTGTGTGTGTGTGTGTGTGTGGGGTTTGTATCCACATCCACTCCAAAGAGCGGTACAGACATACAGCACTTGAAAGTCATGCTCAGAATTCAGTGTGCTGATTGAGTGTTGGCTGCCAAATATAAGTCAAATCTCACGACAGCGTCCTGGCCAGCTGTCTCACCAGAACGTCACTACTGAAAAAAGAAACTCCCTGAAAAACTGGAGACAAAGGATGTACCTCGAGACATAGGCAACAATTGGGATGACCCCGCTCCCATAATCTTCCAGACAGCGGGCAGGCTCCATAGCAGCAGATGTACCTCAAGAAGCACTTCTCTCATGTCAAAATCACGTTAAAGCCACAAAGAACTGTAAGTATTAATAAAGAACTGAACTGAAGAACTGTAAGACCCGTAAGCATAAATGAAAACTGTATTCAATCGTGGTCATGGCGACAGCGCAAACGTTTCCTGTGCATTCACCCTGGTATGTACTCAGCATTAAGTACTGCTGAGCACCTAAACACGAATGACACGCCACCACCTTCGAGTGCCTATACACCTATGGGCACCTATACCCCCCCAATTACATATTTCTTCAAAACACAATGCTACCGTCAAGCAACAACTAATGATGCATTACCTGACCAACGTTTGCACCTCTGTGTGACCTTGTGCATGGTAAGCATGGCTAGCGTACTTGAGCTTATGTAATACAAATATGATCTAGTTGGAGACCCAGAAATGCAAAGAATGTACAAGATTGGAAAGCAAGCTGATTCACAGATAACAATGAGCTATCAGCTGATCAATGCAGCATATTGTTCTAGATCTGCAAGTCAAGCATGCAGCTGAAACCGTCTCTTGGCTCATGAGCCCATGAGCATTGATGCATGTATGTATATACAGTTGTACACATGTGCAGATTACTACCATGGCCTACCCAGCATTAATCATGAGATCCAGCAAATGCAAGAGTGCGGGGACACATGCAGTGTAGCTATCTCTGCAATTAAAAAATACTATAGCATTTTACTGTAGATTGGCTTTCTTTTCACTTAGGGCTGCAGCTCTGGTGGATCCACACCTTCCAGTACCCATGTGAATCGTTCTGCATGAATAATATATACATTTGAATCATGAAGGAGTCAGGTTTTTGTTTTTTTTCGTTCTTGAAATCGTTTACAATAAGAGGAAGAGGGGGTTTCTGTTTAGAGTGTGAAAGAATCTAAGTCAGAAACGACACATACGCCCGAGTTCACATGTGTCTGTACAGTCGCAGCTGAAACAGGGTTAATGAAATGTGCTTGGGAGAATATTGCTCTGATACCTGTCCGTAACTTGATATCCCGGCTGTTTCACTACCTAAGGCAAGAGCAGGGAATGGGGAGTACCTGCGGCTGTCGTGAAATAGTGATCTTTGCCTCTGATAGTATGCAGCACAGCATGGGCTGGATACGACCAAAGCTCAAATTAGGCATACATGATAATTCATCAGCAGGAAATATCCGTATGCCCCTGCTGTACCCTCATTCTCGAAAACCCCGTCCGAAATATGTTGACGTACATCTGCGTACAAGGTTGACAATCCTCACAAGAGAACTGGTGCTAACAAGGAGAAGGACCTTGAAACTCACCAAAAAAGGGATTCCGCGAAATCTGCAACCCAACCCGAGACTTCAACAGGCATGCGACCCTGAAGGACCGGGAACTTTGACGGTCGTAAACCCCGCTACGCTGTGTAAGAAATCAAAAAGGTTCAAAAGACACCACACGAAATAAGTCAAACTTACATTTCAAACGACAGGGCGTCATATGGAGCGGAGTCTTCCACACGTAGCGATAGTGTTCTCGTCGTGCCTTCAGCATCTCCTCCGTCACGGGATCCCTGGCAGTATCTGGTGGTGGCGGGGTGAACGGTACGTTATAGGGGTGAGCAGTCATCCTAGTTTGTGGCCCATTTCCTTGCATGATGATTCCTCGGCAGACTCGAGCACGTAGTTCGGAGATCCTGTGGACCGACTCGGCAGGGTATTCCTTCGATTCACCACCTTTATGGGCTCAATTTTATTTAATAACCTGTATAATCTAGCTATATTCCATCGAAACAGTTATTCTCTACTGAAAGCCTTTCTTCTTGGTAATGTTCCAATGTCATGAAGAATTACAGGCAGGACGAGGTTTGGAATAACCGTGGTCCCCTGGTGGGGCCCGGGCCACCCCTGCGGTCCTCCGTCGGCACTCCGTCAGAATCTTGCTAGTTCAAATGCGGGAGCTTGTTGCAGGGTGTAACTCAAAGAGATTTCCATTGAAGAAAGAAGGAAGAAGAATTAGAAGCTACGCAAATCCTTTGTTGCCAACAGTGTGAACTTGTGAAGCCGTTTAACTTCCGTCTGAGCGCCGGGATCATTGCACTGGTGCAGGGGCCAAGATTCATTCATGTTACTGCCAGAGACGGAACTGCGGGGCTAGCTTTCAAACGGTATTTGATCCAACTTCAGGGCCCGCTCAGTTATAGCAAGCTTTCTAGGCGTCGCGTTGTGTATTGCACGGGGGTCCGCCTCAGGTCCTCTCGTTAGCCTCAGCTTCAGAAGATGGCTATTCAGACTTGTATATCATTTGAACAAACAATGGGGTGCCGTGTGTCACCTCCTTGTTTGTCCCAATGTTTAACGTCACAGTCATCGCTTCGAAAGGGGCCTGGGCCCCGCCTGAGTCAGCCACAATGCCCTCTCCAGTTGGAGAGACAGCCCCAATTCAAACCTCACGCACTTGCAAAAGGTCAGCTATGTATACTCGTCTTTACACTATGTCCCTCTGGTGAAGGACTTGCTGCACAACAGCCCTTGTTCGAACTGTGTACTCTGTATCCAGAATCAAAGTGACTTCCATGGGACCTCCAGGCTCGCAAGGTGCACACGCTTCATCCATTGAGTTGAGACCAACCTCAGACTTGGACAATGAAGGACCTAGTCTACCAAGTGGAAGCCAGCCACAGGGACCAGAAGAGAGTGACGGCGACGTTTCCGGACCAGACACACCAGAAGCATGGCAGGTATGAATGTAGGATGGTTGTCAACGCAGCAGGTCTGAACTTTGGCATTTTTTTAAAAAGTCAGCTGTCATCTCACTGCCTTGAACAAGTTTTGATGGTGCAATGCTGTGCCAGGAAGAAAGTGTTTTGATTGGCATATTGAACGGACCACGAGATGCCCCCCCCCCCTCTCTCTCTCTCTCTCTCTCTCTCTCTCTCTCTCTCTCTCTCTCTCTCTCTCTCTCTCTCTCTCTCTCTCTCTCTCTCACACACACACACACACACACACACACACACACACACACACACACACACACACACACACACACACACACATGCGCACACGTACTTTCTTGCGCGCTCGTGCTTTTCCCCCCTTCTCTCTCTCTCTCTCTCTCTCTCTCTCTCTCTCTCTCTCTCTCTGTGTGTGTGTGTGTGTGTGTGTGTATGTGTGTATGTCTGTGTGTGTGTGTGTGTGTGTGTGTGTGTGTGTGTGTGGTGTGTGTGTGTGTGTGTGTTTGTGCGTGTGTGTGTCGCCAGGGGTTGAAGGGGGGGGGGGGTGACGTACTCACAGAATCACTCTGTGGACCCTCTAGATACATAAAAGACATGGAGGGGATGACCTCGAGGGATGGAGCCGATGACATGGAAGAATAAAAGAACAGGTACGGGGGAGCGGAGGAGATTGAGAATAGTGAAGGCCGTCAGGGTTGCACAAGGCCAGTGGGCAGGAAGGGGCATCTCTGAGCAATTGGATTGAGTCTGTGGGATCTGACAAACTAGCCCCTGCCCATGTGGACCACATGGGCATGGGCTTCTCCGGAGCCTGGATGCCCTTGAAACTTTGTGAACGGTGTGAGCGTTTTTGATATACTTAAACCTCCAGAGTTTGATGTAAATGAAGTGGGCAGGGGCTGCCCCCTGCCCAGGCTTTGGTTGGAAGGTTCAAAATTTGTCTCTCTAGGACTTACACGTGCGTGTGCAAGAGCTGGGTGTGTTAAATCTTTCAAGTTTCAGCGTGTAGGATCTGAGCGCATCCTGGCTCGGGTCCTTTAGAGCTTTGGAACTTTCCCGCCGCTAGGCCGCTTCTCGGCTGGAACTCTCAAGGCCGCTTCTAGACCAAGAGCGTATTTTTGATTCATGATTGACTCTGCCTTGAAATTGGCTGGGCAGGGGCTGCTCTCACTAATTAAGTGTGATGTTACTTAAGGATTGAGTCTGCAAGATTAGACTTGAACGTGGATGGGCAGGGGCTGCTGTCCATTACCTAAGCGTGATGTGGATTGAGGATGGAGTCTATGGGGTTAGACGTGAAAGTGGATGGGCAGGGGCTGCTCCCACATTTCGTCATATTGGAAACCTCGGAGCCTGAGAAACAGGGTTAGTTTTAGTCAAAACTAACAATACATTAATTCTAAAACTTACTAAACAAACACAATAAAACAAGGTTTGGTTTAGTTCAACAAGGAACAAATCCAGAAATTCTTGAATGTAATATCCATACAAGGTACTACAAGATATATGAACGCACAAGCTTACACAATTGAGTCTGAAAGAGCTGACTCTTGGAAGCGCTGGGCAGGGGCTCCTCCCAGACCTGGATGTGTTTGGGCCTCGAGCTCGCAGTGCTTCCGATGCGGCCGTGCTGAGAAGGAAGGGCCACCTCAAAGAGCAGGATGCCCTCATAGAGTTTATCTTGGAAATGCACAAGACCCACACGGCCCTGGAGGTCATGCAGAAGATGGAACGCTGGATCCGGGAGCACCGCCAGGTCAGTTCCCTGTCTGGTCTTTGGCGCAGTTTGCGATTCCTCCCCTGGGGTTCTTTCCCTTCCTCCACCCTCTCTCGCTGTGTGTGTGTGTGGTGTGTGTGTGTGTGTGTGTGTGTGTGTGTGTGTGTGTGTGTGTGTGTGTGTGTGTGTGTGTGTGTGTGGGGGGGGGGGGGGGAGAGAGACAGACAGACAGAGAGAGAGAGAGAGAGAGAGAGAGAGAGAGAGAGAGAGAGAGAGAGAGAGAGAGAGAAGGGGGGGGGGGAGGGGCGGGAGCGAGGGAGGGTTTGCTGCTCTCAATCATGGATGCCGGGAATGAGGAGGGGTCTAGTACTCCTCTCTTCCTCACCCATAGTCAGTTATTACAGTTATTACAGCTGATTGAGGGTTGTGTGGTGTGCCAGACGCCAAGGCGAAGCTGGCTTTCCAGGATGGTGCCATCTATTGGATCTTTCTTCACGCCGTTGAACTTGGTGGATGCGTTCCTGGAATACGATACTTTCTTTGCACTTTCCAGAAGGCGGTACATTCCCCCAAATTTTGCGGAGATCCGGCACGTTCTGAACATTGCTCAAGTAAGCAGTCTGGCCTCGCTTTTGAAATGTGTGCGTGGTTGAGTGATAGCATGCACCCCATCCCAATGTATTTGCGGTCTCTCTCTCTCTCTCTCTCTCTCTCTCTCTCTCTCTCTCTCTCTCTCTCTCTCTCTCTCTCTCTCTCTCTCTCTCTCTCTCTCTCTCTCTCTCTCTCGCCCCCCCCCCTGTGTGTGTGTGTGTGTGTGTGTGTGCGCCTCTCACAACCCCCCCCGGCCTCTCTCTCTCTCTCTCTCTCTCTCTCTCTCCTCTCTCTCTCTCTCTCTCTCTCTCTCTCTCTCTCTCTCTCTCTCTCTCTCTCTCTCTCTCTCTCTCTCTCTCTCTCTCCTCTTCTATGTGTGTGCGCGTGTGTGTTGTCCCCCTCTCCCCCGCGCGCGCGCATACACACACGAACACACACACACACAACACACACACACACACACACACACAACACACACACACACACACACACACACACACACACACAACACACACACACACACACACATGCTGAAACTCACATGCGCTCGCACTCCCTCCTTCCCTCCCTCCCACCCTCCCGCACTCACTCACCCACACCCACACCCACACTCGCACAGTCCGGCTCAGGGTGGAAGCGCTAAACAACCAGCAAGTCCTTAGACCGTGTGGGGCGTTGGGCAGGTGCGGGAATCGGCAAAGGACTTACGGCTCATAACGTTTGATGCAGACGGCACGCTGTACGCGGATGGCATGCACATGGAGCATGACAACCAGATGATCAGGCACATCATCCACCTCATGCGGCATAAGGTGCATGTGGCCATCGTGACCGCTGCGGGGTACCCCGGGGAGGCCCAGCGCTTCGAGCAGCGCCTGAAGGGTCTTCTCACCGCCTTCCAGCAACTGCGCCTCCCCCCTGAAGTTGTCTGCCGGTACAAACGTTTCCACACGCTTTCTTTTCCTGCGGTCCAAAGTATCCGCCCGTGCAGACCCTGCTGGGCCTGTAGGCCATTCTTTTTACCTTTGTGTTGTCTGTGAAATGTTGCCTAACAGTCAGCAGTAGTCCAGATCCCATGAGACATTGACCAACAACCAGCAATGCCCCCAGATCCTACGAGACTTGGATTAGCAACAAGTGGCGCCCAGGATTTCATGCGGCAAGTACTTACAACTAGCTATACCCCAGAAAATCCTTGGGGAATGTTGCCTGTGTATTGGCCCATGTTCAACACTGTGCGGTGCAAGAGACCCTGCGATCTTTCTGGCCCCATGTTGCCATTGTCTGACAAAGCAAAGCCTGTGCTGGTTTTCCCCGTACTATGAGCTGCCTGCAGCTGCAAACCATTGGCCAAAACTTGGCCAAAACTTTGTGCAGAGTCCAAAGGGTGGGCGTGGGGGGGAGCAGGTTTCATGTGATGGGAGGGGAGTGCAACTACCTTCTGGAGGTGGGCCCGGACTGGCGCCTCCACTTTGTGGAGGATGCGCGCTGGAAGTCCGACTTCATGATGTCCTGGCAGCCAGGCGACATCCAGGGGGTGCTCAACTCTGCCCAGGCTCTTCTGCTGGAGTCTGCCGCTCGCCTCCGCGTCCCTGTGCAGGTGGGCTCCTGCTGGAAAACCGACAATTTTTTGGTGGCCAGACACAGAGGTTGTTTAGTAAGCGACTGTCACGAGCATATGGAGCTTGAAAGTGGCCCTGGCAGAGATTAAGTTTCGGTTAGGCCTCATGGAGAGTGAGACTTCTTGTGTGCGATTGTAGAAAGAGCGCAGATCCGCCCTCCCCCCTTCCATTGTACGGAAGTTGTGGATGGCCCTGATGGCGACGGGAGGTATTGTGACAGGTTGCTCTAGGCGCTTGACGCAGGCAGAGAGTTTGTGTATGGGTGCCTGAGGTGTGTTTGTTTGAGTTAGTTTGTCTGTTTGGGAGTATGTGTATGTTCGCATGACACAGAGTTTCGGACAGAGAGTTTGTGTATTGGCGCCTAACAAAGACAGAGACTTTGTGTATGGGCCCTGACAGAGACAGAGAGTTCGAGAGTGGGCGCCTGACAGAGACAAAGAATTTTGGGTTGACCCTGAGGGAGGTGGGGAAAGTATGGGATAGCAATGGGAGGGTGGGAAGGGGCCAGGAGGAAAACAAAGTCCCCATTTTCTTTTCCTTTTCATATTTGTGTGGTATTCAAAAGCAATGGGGGCGTGCGGGCAGGTGGTGAGAAAGGAGAGGGCGGTGGGGGTTGTACCTCTGGCCCCGACTGTGTACGAGGTGCTGGAAGAGATGGCCATAACCGTGCAAGAGCAGCTGTACGACACACCTGTGCCGTTCTGCGCTTTCAATGGAGGCAGCGACGTCTTTGTGGACATCGGGAACAAGTCTCTGGGCTTGGAGGCCCTCAAGCAATGCCTGGGCCTTCACTCTCCTCAGGTCCCCCTCTCCAGCCTATCCCAAGCTAGGCTTCAGGGTTTCAGGAGGAGAGGCATTAAGGTCGGAGGGGGGAGAAGAGAAAAAGAAAAGGCCACGTCATAAGCCAAAAAGTGTATAGGATTGCAACGAAAGGTCCCAAGAGTTTTGCCTCGCTTTTATCACAGTCGAGATCAGCCAAGCTTGCTCTTAAGAGCTGTGGGTCGCAAGACCTGAGGTTCAAATTTGGTCCACAGAAAGAGCCCTTAAACGGTAAGGTATTCTCAGAGGTATGGTCTAGGTCAAAGAAACGGCTGTAGATGTTCTCAAGCCATATTACTTGTCAAATAATGTTCTCATCCACGTGTCTCTACACCATGGACTTGCGTGCCACGGATGCACCAAATGGATGCATCGATGCTCGAAGGACATAGTTCATCCACGAACTGCATATACAGATCCACGAATAAACACAGTCTCAGGGATGCACAAATGACAATATCATCCACGTGCCTGCCTAGACAGACCCAGCAACAAACACAGACGCAGCAATGTAGCAATGCCGTCGTTTTCAACCATTGTGAACACAGACGGCAATGTCCATCCGGGTGACTGCCTCCACAGATCCGCAAGTGACACATTGGGTCTGTCCAAGTGATGCAGGTGCTGCATGTGGGAGACCGTTTCACGAAGAGCGGCAACGACGCAACCACACGGGACTGCTGCAGCATTCTTTGGGTGGCCAACGCGGAGGAGACCAGCTTCTTCATCAACATGCTGCTTTCGGACATTCGCGTCCTGCGAGAGCAGCCGTATCTCGAGTGATGTATATTGTAGCATGTATGTATACTGATCTGAGGCATCATGAGGCTGTCGCACCGCCGGCCGCTGGAGTGTTTCTTGCTTTTGGGCCTCACGACGGATGGGGTGCGGAAAGGAGCGTAAGAAAGAGAAACAAACTGAAAAGGGGCGGGGGGAGAGAGAGAGAGAGAGAGAGAGAGAGAGAGAGAGAGAGAGAGAGAGAGAGAGAGAGAGAGAGAGAGAGAGAGAGAGAGAGAGAGAGAGAGAGAGAGAGAGAGAGAGAGAGAGAAGGGGGGAGCGTGCGGAGCGAGCTGGGACTGGGGGAAGACGGAGACGCAATGTGTAAAAGCTTGGGTTGTAAGGTGCACGTCGTCAAGCACTGCATGTACTGCTAAGGGTAATTTAGCAATAGCTTGGCTTGGATCTTCTTGGAAAGGGGAGGGGAAGGGGGTGGGGGAGGGGGGGACCCACCCTGTGCCCTGTAAGTGCATTCATAAACTCCGCATGTGTCGAGCCACTCGGGGTGGCGCGGGAGGCCCGTCCTGATACAGCGAAATCGATTGTCACATACGTGCATGTGGATTAAGACCGACGGGGAAAGCCTGGCCCGGGCCTGGCAGATTTTTCGAACACGATAAGACATGCATCTGGAGGTTGAACTCGAAGGGCGATCTTGGTGATCCTGGATCTTGTCTAGTTCGTCGCCCCAAAAACAGTGTACTTGTTGATCAATCATCATGATGTTCATTACAATGTGCATGTGAATGGAAGAGACAAGACGAAATCTGGTTTTGGATGCTTGTTCAAAGTCGCGAGGGGTTCGTGTGCGCATCGATCAATTTAAAGGTCAGCCGACCGCTCGCCAGCCGTGCACCCTTGTCACTTTGCCTCAAGTCCTTCTGCTCCTTCAAATACTCATTAGTGCATGAATGCTTAGCAAGCGGCGGACCCCATTTGTCTAGGAAGGCTCAAAATCTGGACGGCCATCTTCCGTACTTAGGCCCGGGAATGAAGCCAACTGGCAAGGATGGATTGGAATTGTGCTTGTTTTCGGGGTAGCACCATGATCAATGGCCGATCCCTCTGCAAGGCCATTGCGCAAAACAGTATTTATGCATAACTGTGGGCAGTTTGCGCTATTAGAATATTATCGAATGCAAATTTGCCCGCATTTCCTTTCTGGTGCATACCTAATTAGGCTCTAACCCCGCAAACAGCATCCCCCAAAGCTGAGGGCGATAAGACCCTGTGTGGATGCGCACTTGCCCACGGGTGTGCAAGTTACTACAAGAGAGGAAAGACTGGTGAGGGCCACGCACACGCAACGCACTGCCCATTCATTTCAGGGTCTTATCTCCCCTGCTTTCAAGGATGCTGCTTGGGGGTCTTAACTGTTTACAAGAGAGGAATAACCAATAAGAGTCTAGCCATACCAATGACTCGAAAGAGGGCATGGGCGGCCGCCCGTGCCTTCTCTTGAGTCATCTGTGCGCCTCTCAAATAGTCCCTGCCCTCTCTCCCCACTCATCTGTGCTCCTCTCAGATAGTCTCCCCGTAGATATATCCTTGTCATCTGTACACATGTGCTCCTCTCAGAAAGTCATCTGCGCTCCTCTCAGATAGTCTCCCCATAGGTATATGTTTGAACGTTTCGACAGTTAACTACATCATTGCTTGATTCTCCATGCCGTCGGTTACTGTCAATTGACCCAATAATGACGCTCTTCTAGTCATTATTGGGTCGCGAAGGAGACGGCGGTGGCCACACACGCCAGTCTGTCGTTTCAGTATTGTGTAGGACCGTCCTCATTCCTTCCCCCTGTGTCTGTCTGTCTGTCTGTCTGTCTGTGTCTGTGTCTGTGTGTCTGTCTCTCTCTCTCTCTCTCTCTCTCTCTCTCTCTCTCTCTCTCTCTCTCTCTCTCTCTCTCTCTCTCTCTCTCTCTCTCTCTCTCTCTCTCTCTCTCTCTCTCTCTCTCTCTCTCCCTCTCTCTCTCTTTCTGCCCCGGGCAGGGACTTCTCATGCACCCTCTCTGTTCCTCTTGCCAGCCTCTCCTTGTTTACCTATTAGCGCAGCCCAGTCTTTTGCACTTTGCAAGATGCGGAGCAGCCATAAGACAAGGACCAGGACAAGGACAAGTCCATGCCTTTTTACTGGTCCTTGCATCTCCTCAAGAGCCAAGAGAAAAACCGCCTTTTTGGTGTGCAGTCTCGGCCGACTCCCGCCTGTGAGTTCCACGTGCACTCCTGACTTCAACCCACTCTAACCTGTCACTGTTGCCTTGAACCCACTCTCTCCTGTCACTCCTGCCTTGAACCCACTCTCGCCTGTCATTGCACTTCCGGATCAAATGGACTCTCGCCTGCTGGTCCACGTGCGCTATGTGACTCGAAACCGACTCTCGCCTGCCAGTCCACGTGCACCCTCTTTCCTCAAAGCGACTCTGATCTGCCAGTCAAAATGCACTCTGGCACTAGCCAATTTGTGGGGACCTGCACACGGGGTGCAGCGGTGCAGCTGTACAGCCCTATGCATGTAGCAGCCCCAGGGCTCAACAACGACTCTCAAAACAAACAGTTTCATAGCCTTTTCCAACAGGACGCAGTCATAGACTGTGGGCATAGAACACAGCCATAGACAAACAACACCATAGACAGGACAGGACAGGGCAAATACACATACTCGACGGGACGGAGTCACAGGAATCTGGAGTACAACAAAGCTATAACCGCCCTGTCTGTGTACAGGATGAAGAAGGTAGACTTCTGGGCTAGACGTTTACGAAGCCGTAGACTTTCGGGACCGGGCGATCCGATATGTTCCAACACTCCCCATACCTTCACCCCGCCCTCCCTCCTCCCT
>KV908530.1:283586-291086 GCA_002005505.1 Botryococcus braunii
AAATTAAATGACCGTATACTATGTTAAAAATGTAAGGCACCCATACTGGTAGACCCTTTTACAGTGTGACAACTCGAATTCGAGTCAATACAGTTCGTCATCCGATGTATCTGGCATTCAGCGAACCCATGCCCATGAACATCCCCCAAAAAGCATTCTTTTGTTCGAAGTCAAGGGAGAATTAAAACCGGGCCCACTGCAGGCCCTGCATTGGGAGCGAAGCTCAGATCAACGTAGAGCAAAACGTGATTAGACGTCCACATATGCCTTGCGGTACAGCAGCCTGATCCGAAAATTCCGATTAAAGCGACCGGCCGGCAAGGGAACATTCGATGCTATCGTGCCAGGAGGCAGCACGACACTCACTTCTTTCGTCTTTTCAGATCTTTCACGCCATCGTATATGATGCTAAAAGACCTTGTCTGGTCATGCCTATTACGAATGGTCTTTCTGTCGTGGCCTTCGTACGCGAAGCAGCTTCACTAGCGTCAGGGGTAGTACAGGACGCTGTCAACGTATAGCTTGGCCGATTGGTAGATGCCGGGCTTATACGTTTGATCTGTCTGGAATGGGCATTGGAGTGGGCATTGTGGGGCTACCAGCAGAAGCCTCTTAACGAAGGGGCAGTACAACGGTTGGATGCTCTCCACCTATGGGGGATGTAGGCATTTTGAAGAAGGAGAGGACTGAAAACTATATAACAAATACACTAAGGGCACAGTCTGCTACTTTACCTCCTGAAAAGCCCAGAGACAAAGACCGAGGACGTCTTGGAGGACCGACGATCACATCAAGAAGGACAGGCAAATGGCCCAACCTCCATACTGTATTTTGTTAATTTGCAGAAAACAGTACAAATGATTCTAGTCAATCTTCGTGCTGGGATTCTCAGAGCCCTAGTACAACCACTGTAGATTGGCAGATGTGGTCAAGAACTGAACCTTAAACTTCTGATCACCATGCTCATTCCTTCCCTCCTTCCCTTTCTGTAGCTGGTACCATTTTCACAAATGTGGCGTTATGAGTTTCAAACTTCTTCACTCTCTGGTGTAGCACATTTTCAATAATGTTGTCACTCCCATGCTGCTTATGACTGGCCCCTGCTTAACCCCCGGGCATGGACGGTATGTCCATAATATGGGAGGCCATCCTACTAAGATGGCGTAACACCGACCTTTGCTCCTGAGAAGCCCTACTGTTGAAGAGTTCTTCGTTGTGGGCGTCTCATGACACGAGTCATTCAATAAGAATCGTTGGCAAGGGAGGATTGAGGAGCACGGATTGTATTCCCAAGACCCATATGCATTGATTTTCACGCTTTCCTCATGGGCAGATTCTTTTCCTTTGTTTGAAGATCTTTCCCCGCTGTTGGGATTGTTCTACCTGCAGGATACTTGCTTTCCCATACTCTCACTGACATCCCTGGGAAGGTTTTCTTGCACTGCAGGAAGGGGGGGAGGGGAGTGGCTGTACCTTTTGCTTAGGTAAATGATGCTTGGTGAAGGATGTCCCGCACAGACACTCTGGAGGCGTTACCAGTTCATGTTGGCTGACCATGCAGTTACCTTGATCGGCATAAGGATTCTTCACCATTTTGACGTTATCATCCTTATTAGGCATGTCTTGATTTATTTGCTTTTTATTTGTGGTGAAGTTGAGAGTTTCTGATTTATTATTGTTTTCCCCTTTCTTCTTCTTCCTTCTTCGACTTCTTCTTCTTCTTCTTCTTCTTCTTCTTCTTCTTCTTCTTCTTCTTCTTCTTTTTCCTCCTCATCTTCTTCTCCTTCTCCTTCGTCTTCTTCTTCTTCCTGGGGGGAAGGTTGCGGGGGAGATGGTTAAGGCAGGATCAAGGGAGCACACATGTTGCGTGCTTTAGAACACCTCGTACAAGTCTGAAGTTGTATGTGTTTTGGGCAGAGCGCTTGATTAGAGAACGCTTGCTAAGGAAAAGTGTCAGCAACCAAAATCTACCAGCCTTAAGCCAAGGGGGGGAAGCCAAGGTTGTCAATGATACAACTGCAAAGACCAAGCTATTGGTTGTCGCAAACCGCCTCCCTGTCACTCCCACCCGCGACAAGGATGGGAACTGGGACCTACAGGTATGTCCAGGTTTGGCCAAAGACTTGATTCGAAACAGTTTGCAATGGGATGACTGTTTTGCGGAATGTGTTCTCAAGTCCCTGCCCCTCGTTTTTGTTCTTGGAGAGAGGTATCTCAAAGGGAAGCAGGACTGGCATATTTACCTGCTCTCACGTGACAGAGTACATGAAAAGCAGAACACCTGAAATGTTCAACTTAGATTGCATTGCGAAGGCCCTACATTTTTTGTTGCTTCTGAGGGTTGAGGGCTTGTCCTGCAGTCAAGCGCGGGGGGCCTGGTTAGTGCCCTCATGGGAGTTACAACATCCACAACTACATGGATTGGATGGCCTGGTAAGCCCTGTGAGCTTATGAGTGCTTATGAGGCCGTTCATCAGGTGGCTTACTACCTTTGGTTGCTGAAAGCACATGGAATATGCATAAACTGTAGTAGGCTGGGCTGTGCGAACTGGTGGTGTTCAGGAACACGCCTGCTTGCTCAGTCTGCGTGTGGGTTACGATTGGCACCATTTTGAAGCTTAAGGGTTTTTTGGAAGGCAGTTTGAGTGCCAAAGTACACCAGTCGCATTGGCATGATTATGTGGGACCCAAACGAATGCCTTGTCCTCTTGAAAGTCATGCCATTGTAGGGAATGCCTGTTGGTGTAGTTCTGATTTTGTCCTACAGTCGTGATTTAAGAACCCGGGGGGTGGGGGGGATATGTCGGATGTTCCAGCCTCATCTCAAAATTCACCTGCTCATACTATAATGAGACATGCCTCTGCTAAGCTATGTGAGAACCTGCAGGTAGTAAGGAAGGCAATCTTTAGGCCAGTTCCCCATTGTTGATTTTGATGGGGATTGGGTGCAGGGATCTGGGTACCGCCAGGAAAAGATCGAAACACTCTGACACAGATGCTAGCCAAGCGAAATTTTGTTCCTGTCTACATGGAGCCACAATTGGTGAGTGACATTAAAGAGAGAATGATCTTTAAACAGGCCTCTTCAGATGATTTGGCAGCTGTTCTTTCAGGGTCCCAAAACCCAGCTTTTGATATTCTGTGTCCTTGCTATTCTTGATGAGTTTACATATGCAGGCAACTGCTCATCGGCCTTCAAATGCCCCCATGATGGCCCTACTTCCTTATCTTGAAAGCCCTAATCAATCCTTAAATTGGCCAAGCGAGGCAGCCATGTGCTGCGCAACAGGCCATATGAGGGTGAAGCTGAATGTTTGAGAATAAAATCAGAGGGTTTACTTGGGAGTCCATGCATGTTGCGGTACTTAAATGCTGGTCCTTTGTTAATGGTCTGTATATCTGCTTATCATGCCTGCTTGCTTCAGGTAGGCAGAGCAATTGGAAAGGGTTTGCACCTATTGACATTTGTAAGGGACAGAACATTCGCACCGTGCAAAGAGCCGAGGACTCGCCAGACAGACTGGCATTGTACATCATGTCTCACCTGTGCAAACACATCTGTTGAATAAACCGCCAAGAGTCCATCTCGTTTTACGTCCCGATGGCTATTGTAGCATTGGATGGCAGCCTTTTCAGTTGTCCTAAGATTCGGCATCGGGATGTCAAAGGAGAGGGAACGCTTTTGTTCCAAGGAGCTAGTTATAATATTGGCAGCGGTGTGCAAACGTTGTAACTCGCAAGTGGATATGACCAATGGGCAGGTGGCCGGTCTGGCCCATTTCATGACACGGACTGGGTATTTCACTTGACATGGTAGCGTTTGTCACGCTCATGAGTTTGTGTGGGCTGCATATAGGCTGACAGCCACTACAACGGCTTCTGCAACAGTGTGCTTTGGCAGCTTTTCCACTATGTCCCGCTTAATATGGACACCAAGCTCAGCGAGTCACAAATGGTGTTTCACCAGTGGGAAGCGTACAAGCTCGCAAACATGGAATTTGCTAGGATTGTCATCGAGATTTACATGCGGGATCCAGACCAAGTGATATGGGTGCAAGATTACCACCTCATGCTTCTGCCGCAGATGTTGAAGAAGGCTCATGCAAACATGCGGGTATGCTTGGTTTCCCCGCTGAAGTGGCCTAACTTCGCATAACTTCGCCGCATTGATCAGTTCTGTGTCCCCACTAGTGATGCTTTTTTTACCTGTCCTTACTACGGATCCATCCTGACTATAATTGACGGTGGGCTCCTGTGTATCTCATGCGGTGGAAAACCTCAATGCTCTCAAGCAATAGATGAGGGCTTCAATGCAACGGATGTTCAGCATGCATGCCAGTTGCTTATGTGAAGATCTCAGTGTCACTCAAGGAGGAGTGAGTGGGATTTGCTGGCTTCTCCATTGAATGGAATACAAGTTCAGAGGTTGACAGTGGCATGAACTACTACACATGGTTGGCACCGTCATTGCTCACTTCAGCTTCTTCTCCAGCATTCGGCCTTTGTTGATGCTCAAAGTAGCTGAAAGAGATGCAATGCCAGTTCCTTGTCAAGCGGTCATGTAGCCTGTAACGGGCAGCAGACTGGCCATTGTTGTGTGAGTGAGTGTGTGAGTGAGAGTGTGTGTGTGTGTGTGTGTGTGTGTGTGTGTGTGTGTGTGTGTGTGTGTGTGTGTGTGTGTGTGTGTGTGTGTGTGTTCGTGTTCGGGCGTGAATGATTCCTTCTTCAATGCAGGTCGGCTTCTTCTTGCATACGCCTTTCCCATCATCAGAAATCTACCGAACGCTCCCGGTGCGGACGGAGGTACTGGAAGCCATGCTGAAGGCTGATTTGATTGGCTTCCATACGTATGACTATGCAAGACACTTCGTGTCGGCTTGCACCCGCATTCTGGGGCTTGAGGTACGTGTTTACCTTCTAAGGTCAGATGTGTGAGCGGACTGTGCCTGCCTGGTTCTACCCTTGTCGACCTGCAATGGGCGGCAGCAGCTCTTCTTGCCAGCCCTTCGTGCATAAGTATAAATCTTTTTTAAAGAGGACACAAGAGTCTAAACAACAACTACACAAGACTCATGAGTATTGGATTTCTGATCTCAATTTAAGGAGTGCTGCATGTTATTTTGCCAGAGTGGATGCTTTTATGGCACATGGGAAATGGGCGATAATGCCATGCTCGGTAATTTGCAACTGTTGTCGTGCTTAGGAGGTCGTCTAACTTCGACTCGCTGAAAGTGGGCCAAGTATTGTTCAAAATTTTTCGGCCACACTAACCTTGACTTGAGAATTTTGGAACTTACGCAGGGTAATCCGGAAGGTGTCGAGGAAAAAGACGGACGGCTGACTCGCGTGGCAGCATTCCCAATAGGGATTGATCCCACACGCTTTGAGTTGGCATTGGAGCTACCAGAAGTGAAAGGACATGTCAAATCATTACTTCAACGCTACCAGGGAAGAAAGGCAAGATCCGCCCTTCCTTCCCTGGAAGTGCCTGTGTCCTTTTGCCGCATTGGTTCTTTATTGGCTTCCCTCCCCTCTATGCTTCCCCTCTCCCTCCCCCCGGCCCCCCCGGTTCGCTCTGTGTGTGTCTGTATGCGCACGCGCGTGTTCGTGTGTGCGTGCGTGTGTGTGTGTGTGTGTGTGTGTGTGTGTGTGTGTGTGTGTGTGTGTGTGTGTGCGCGCGCGCGCGTGCGTGTGTGTGTGTGCGCGCGCGCATGTGCGTGCGCACGCGGCTGGTCAGAAATGTGTGCGTGCACACAGGTTGCACTGTGACTGTGTTGCAAATGGTTTCCCAGATACATATGTGAGGCGGACCTGAGACTACAGTAAATGAGGCTGTTTTTGCAGGTAATGTTGGGGGTCGATCGCTTAGACATGATCAAGGGCATACCGCAGAAGCTGCTCGCGTTTGAGAAATTTTTGGAGGAGAACCCAGAGCTTGGCTCCAAAACATTGCTTGTGCAGATTGCTGTTCCATCTCGTACAGACGTGCCGGAGTACCAGGTGGGTTCCAGGTACCCACCACTAGGGGGGCACAGAGTGCAAATTCCAGGGACTTGGTCGACATCATCACCATCATCATCATCATCATCATCTCATCTTCTTCCTCTTCTACTTCTTTTTTGGGGGGGTGGGGGGGGGCTTTCCCGCGTGGAGTTGCAGTACGTTCCCATCGCATACTAGTCATGATTTGGCCTGTTAAACAGAGGTTGAGGGTGGACTGAGTTACGCATACAACATTCATGGTGGTGTCTTTGTAAACCACACTGAACAAGCTCATATGTGGGGTTCCTTGGTGAACATGGAAGTGAGCACTGCCTTGGTCTGGAGCAGCCATTGGGCTGGTGGATAATTGAGGCATGTGCAGCTGTGACACCCTTTGATGGGTGGATGTCCCCTTGTGTTGCAAGCGCCTCCTATCTTATGGGGAGGGTGCTGGTGCAGCGCCTGAGGAGCATGGTCCATGAGATCGTGGGCCGCATCAACGGCAAGTTTGGGACTCTGACTCACAATCCTATCTGCCATTTGGACAAGCAGCTGGGATTCCACGAGCTCTGTGCGCTGTATGCGGTTACAGATGTCCTGCTCGTCACATCTCTTCGTGATGGCATGAACTTGGTGTCCTATGAGTATGTTGCATGCCAGAACGACAACAAAGGTGAGTTTGTTGATGTTAGCCGTTTTTTTAGCCCTTTGCGAGTCATGTCGACGTCGGTGCAAGTTTCGGGGGTTGCACTGATGTCTTTTCTGTTCGGCAATGTGGTTGTTTGATTTTCTGAGTCGCTGTGAGACTTGCATTGCTGTGATAATGCACAGAGCAACTACTGAACTGATTGTGGTTGTGAACCAATACATGAACCAATTGGTTTGGAACCCACTTTTCCCACGACGCTCATTGCGATTTTTAATGAACCAGTGCTTTATGAGCCCACTTTTCCAAGACGCTCATGTCTTTGAATCACTACCCCCTTCCCCCACATTCGCACTGTCTTCTTGATCGCCTACGACCTGCTAGGTGTGAATCCTCCTGTACAACTGTCATGACATTCTTCAGTGCTGGTGATGTTTGGCCTTGCCCTGCTGTGCTCAAAAGCTCTTCTAGCATCGGATGTGCTTATTATGTTCCCGCAGAGTATCTGGGTGCATTAGGGCTACAAGGTTAACTTTGTGGCGCATAATGTTTGAACCTGATTTGTCATTTTGCTTGGCCCTGTGTTCCAATCAGAATTGGCCGCTTCATGGGTGAACACTTGTGGCCTGTCCAGATCCAGCTTAAGGGGTTCTGAGGTACACACCAGCCACCTCTTCTGGTGTCAATTTGCTTGAAGCATGTCTTGTGAAAATAACACTCGTGGCTGGGTGGGGACTCTGGTTGCTGTCATGGTCCCAAGCATTACAACAAATTTGGAAATATGGTGTATGCTTAGTTTTTCAAGTCATCTGTAGACACTCCTGGCAAGAGCTAATGCCGTGGCTGATCGCTGCAGGTGTCCTTGTCCTCAG
>KV908530.1:296086-301643 GCA_002005505.1 Botryococcus braunii
GTTGATAATTTGATGAAGGGTCTGTGGGCTTGCGTGTATGACAGATCGACAACGTCCACCGATGGGGCGGCCCCTAGACCAAGGTCTGGCTCTTATAGCTGAAGGGGGACCGATATCAGCTCTTAACCAATTTCTTTCCCGGTCTGATACAACCTCAACGACATCTAGCGAAATCAATCGCACGTTGCAAGCAACTATTCTTCCGCAGTGGCCTCCTAAGCACTTGTATACCGTCACTGTAAACCGCACTCGCTCCCAGGCAGAGTAAGTTTGCAAACTCTCCTTGCACCGTACAAGTTTTCCAAATGTTGGAAGCCTTGACCTCGCATGCGAACTGTTGGCATTATGTGCTGCCTAAGTTTGAGCACTTGCTTCTGTGTTGGGTGCATAGTGTAAGCAATGTACTGGCTCCAGTCGGGCAGACCTGTTGTGGGATGTCGAATTTAAAATACACACGGTTTGGTCACGCTCATGATGACATACCATATTTTGGGCAAGTCAAGGTTATCGCTTGAGTAGATGTCAACAGGTATCAGGGGTGTCAGCAATCGAAATTTCGGCGTCCTCGTGGAATCCTCCACCTCCAGGATATGATACTCCTCCTAGCACTGCTGCTGACCATGAAGGTGTCTCGTGTGCAGGGCATCTCTGGATGGTTCGCACCGGATGACAGAGTTGTTGCTGATGCTGGCTTCATTCATAGATCCAGAAGTGGAAATCTCTGAAGATCAGGCAGTGAGCGCAAGGCGGCGGTCTCAGAGTTTGCCGCACGCGCTCAGTGAACGACCCTGGCGGTCTCAGTCACCTCAAGAAAATGAATTTCGGGGCACTCTGCACTCCTCGTTGCTGGGAAACGAAGGGTTGCTCTGCTCGTCAGATCCGGATTCCTTGCCTCTGAAAAACTCAATGCTGCGGGGTTCCTCTGACTTAGATGCGTCTGAGGAATATCATGATCCCCAGACGTATTCACCCCGGGAAGCCGCTCTGTTAGGGGACATGAGTCGGGGCACGGCTCCTGAAAGCCTCTCTCGTCGGAGCCTGTTCCAGACACGGTAACTGGAATTGAAAATCACCTCGGGATGCCCTATTTTTGAGAACAGATAGGTCCTTGACAAATGTCGCCGTTCGCCTGCGATCCCCCAAAAGAAGGACAAGGAAGGCTCAAGTAGCATCGCACATTTTCAGGGTACATACATATCTTCCTGTGAAGTGTGCAATGAACACTGGGCCTGGTCTGCAAGCGTATCGAAATGATTTCTTGTGGAGGTTCTTGAGCATGGTTGCTTGTAGATGTCCTCCTTTTGGCATTTCCTCCGCAGTCCCAATTGCTACCCAGGCTGTGACTGTGTATACATGTGTAGCAAGCTTTTCATGAAAGCATTCGTTAACTTTAAACAGGCATTTCTGGAAGGTTTTTATGCGTTTGGCTTCTTCTTGGTCCAGGTCTGCGTTTCTTTCACATTGTCTCTCCCCCGCATGTGCTGCCCTGGGTGTCAGTTTGGTTGCTTGTTGCTGAGAGCTGAAGTTTGCGGTGTGCTCGGGTGGGATTTTGTCTCAGGCATGACCTTTGAGGTAGTGAGTTACAAGGGAGAGGTCATGCGTGTCCATTTTGGTGACGTTTTGGTAGAGCGCGTCTGAAGTTCGAGTTCAAGGATGCATTATGTTTTGTCTACATGAAGTCCGTTTTTCAAGACGCGGAGGGCAGAGCAAGACTCGCTGGAGCTCGGGATTGTGCACCCGAGGGAGTTCTGTGCCTGTGAGTAGCAGTACCCTCTTAGCGGAAGTCAATGATGTGCGATCTTGTGAGAGCCAGTGTATGCTGCCAGACAATGTAGAGCTGGTGTTGATGTCCTCAAAGAATAAGGTAGAGCGCATCATTAATTGATCATAGTCAGTTTAAATTGGGTGTGTTGTGGAAAACACACAGGTACTGTCACTATCAGTAGTCTTGAAACATTTGCATATGCGGTCACACCAAGTCACTGACCAGTCGTACTGATACTGGGGGGGAGTTTCGAGCAATATTTTGGTTTGTCAGACCGTGTAATCTTGAGAGAAGGTTAAGAGCATATGCATGTACCCTATTCATTGTAAAAGAACGATGGCAAGTCCTGTTATGCTGCTTTATGTGCGTCTTGACATTAATGTTGGTCATGTCTGTTCTTGATTGATTGTGTATTGCACAAGCAATGGACAACATATGTGCATGCGCATGGGGACTCGGGAGCAAAAGGCCGCTATCTGGGTGGAATGCAGCAATCTGTTGCAACGTTCGTAAGCACGCCTCACTTTGTCCAGTTTTTCGACACCCTTTGTATATTGAAGTGGCCTTTCGTACGACGCGTCCGCCTGCTGCCTAATTTAAGTCATGAACCTACAGCATGGCAGCGTCGAATTGTGGCTTCATATGATTATAAAGTCAGAGTGATCTACAGATCACTCTGACTTGATGCATCATACTGTGCTTTCGTTGTTTTCATGAGCATGCATTGGACATGCTACGTACAATGTGCACGTGCAAGCTTGCACTAATGAAGTACTTGTCAGACACTTTGCATCCTCCCCTTCAGTTAACTCTTTTATTATCCTGACGCCCACCCTTGTCTCAGCAACATGTCCCGTTTGCATAAAGGCTCAATGCAGTCCAGCAGCAGGGAATATGTATACCAACCCATTTGGGATTCACCGATTGCTTGGGGAGGATGTTGGGCCCGGCTATTACTTTATCTGTACATGCATAACAGCATGTCACATTCACCTCGTTCCACCTACACAACCTACCTATGGGCATCGATGACATATCCCCCGGTACTCGACCCGTACATATATAGGAAACCCCCCAACTTCGTTACTGCTCGGAGAAAATGTCGTCCCCGAATATCAACACCTCCATGAATGCCAGGAGTCGTGCATGGGGGGGGGGGGGGGGGTTAAGGGCCCTACCTAGCATTGAAGCCCCCACCAAGGAAAGTAAAAGCTTCAGTCATGACCTGCTTAAAACGTGGTCTGAAGATATGTCTGAAGATATCTTTGATTAGGAGGAGCCAGCAAGGGGAATGTAGGTGTGACCTATGATCCTTGGGATTCACATTAGCAAACTGAAACTTAGCCCATAATTATTATAATGAATTCTTCGCAGATGCAAAGGGCAGGACATGGTAGTCCACGCGATGACCGACGACTATTTATGTTAAATAGCTAAGAGCAAACCCTCCCCACCCTCACTGTGTTCACTAGAAGGATTGAAACAACACCTTAAAACCCCTCCACATGTTTCTATCGATGAGTTGTACCCTATTGTAAAATTACAACGTCAAAAGACTGCAGGTACTCTAAAAGGCCTCTAGATGCCAGTTTACTGGTAGTTATACCAATTAGACCATCCAGATTCCAGACTATGCACCTTAAATTCAGCCATTTCTTCTTGAAGTGAGAGCATAACTAAGTATACTCCTTACTTGAGAGCTTCCTGGTCTTCATAATTGGCGGTGCTGCGCTTTTGTAAGGTGGCATGACCGCCGGGGGCTTGTCCAGCATTAGCAGCCGCAGCTTGTCCTTTCCCCCGGCGGCTTGTCCAGCATTAGCAGCCGCAGCTTGTCCTTTCCCCCAGCGGTGGTCGACGTCGAGCGCCCAGACCATCCACATCAGGGGCAGCAGCCGCGAGGCCCTGAGACGCTTTGCTTGTTGCAGGCGCGCTCACATCAGTGGGTTTGGTGGTTTGAGCTGGCGCAAATGTCGGGCGTGAGGCCTAAAGGGCTTAACCATTTTGGACACGAGATGCTCAAATGGGAGCAACTTGGGGCTGCAGTGGGTGGGCTTCAATTTCAGAGAACGCGTTGCGAGGGGCGTGCCGCGGGCTTGGTCCACGTGTGTGACCAGGCCCTTGCCGCGAGGTGCGGCCTTTCGATATAATACATATTTGGTTTCAGATTAAGCAGAGGTATCCCAACACTTCAACGTGTGTGTCTTTCAAGTTTTAAGGGTTCCAGGTGTGACGATCAAGTTTCATGTTTGAAGGGGAAAGCTCATGTGCACCCGCGGGTATGGACGAAATTTGCGACGGCTTGGAGGTGCCGAAAGCTCACGTAGAAGCTCCCACTGGTCACATGGAGGTTCACGTGACAGTTCGGTGGTAACAGATCGGTTGCGATTCGTTCAAACTTGCATTTCATATGTTATTGCTGCAATCCTCGTCCTACGTGATACTTTATCCTAGTCATTCCTGGATGTTATTTGAAGTAGCTCCGCGTGAAAATTCAGAAGCTTGGGGGGGCATGCGTATCCGAGGACTCGCTATTGCTCCTATTGTATGTTACCCCTGTCGTAATTCCCAACGCAATCAATTGTGTTCTATTTATGTGAATTCTATGCTTAGAGCAAATCCCGTAAATCACGCAACAGAACATATTTGTCGCGGCAACCTTGCCGGTACCCGAAGCGTGGTTCGCCCCGTGAGCGCCAGCTACAATGCCGGCAGTTTGGATGATGTGGAGAACCCTGAAATACTTCCAGTTTTGCCCTGGAGGATCCAAACACCCAGAGGTAGCTGGTCACTTGTGATCGTAACAGTTCTATCATTCCTTGGCCCAGTCACACTAGATGTCAAGGGGTTCTGCAATTTGTTTTAGTTCAAATATCTACTCTTTTCAGTTTTATCTCTCTTTTATTCAATGTAACAGGAAACTAACAGGCTCAGGGGCTGCATAGGTCAACAGTTCCAATATCTTGTTTCTAAAGGAAGCGTCTATTACCATTTAATTGAGTCCGCCGTGCAACACCATGTAACGTGCCTCCCTCCACCACCTTCAGGTGAGCACGTGAGGGAGCATAGGACCCTTGAGGCTATTCATAAAGTGACATGGCCAACACAATGATGTGTATTCCTGTTGCTGGTTCTTTGAACTCCAAACTGGAAAGTGGAAAGATCAGGTTCTCTACCTGCTCTAAACATACAGTATCCTTCAAAGGGCTCCTCCCTTGTTCGAGTCTTTTAAATTCATTGGTCTGGTAAATACATTGCTGATGTTGCAGAGGACAAGGACGACAGCGAGAATCCACCGCAAGATAATGAATATGAATTTAACCGGGAATATGCAGCCCTTTCCAGGGTGTGCGGCCCTGTGCAATTCCCGTTTCCCACGTGGATCAACATCCAAACCTCTTGTTCTCTTTTCTAACTCCGTGCTCTTTGCCCAGTGCTCTCAACCTCCTTTTGACATGATGCTTGACAATCTCTCTGATATCCAAAGTATGTTCGAGATGCATCGCGCACAGAGGGTACCATGCTATTTATTTTAGAAAAGCCTGTGACTCATGGAACACGTGAGGTTATGACATTGCGCATCACATCTGTAGCTACTTTTTTTGGTTTGGACATTCAATCTCCTCACCTTCTTGATGTAGTCCACAGCCCTCCTTGTCGCATATCCCTCCTTCCCACAGTCACACTCGTTAACTCTTGAAGCAAAGGTCCTCCAATCAAAGGTTGGCAAGAGGTAAGTTCCACACAATTTTCTTCCACGTATCACTTGAAGGTTCTCTCCAATCATCCACTGAA
>KV908531.1:0-10000 GCA_002005505.1 Botryococcus braunii
TCGAATGGCTTTCATGACCCGATCAACGCAAATGACGTCCGTAGGACTACTCAGAGTCTAGAACGAACACTAAGGTAGCAGTAGGTGCCTAAGATGGTCCGGATACAACACCATTTGGACTTACTTGCCCGAATCTACCCGTTAGCACCTTAACCAGTGTCCAAATCATCCGAATCAGTCCGTAAACAACCCTATAAACACTAAGATAGGGTTTACAGGTACCACGTACCTCAATATATATCTCATGAGTGACATCTGACTCAGGTCAGTGACCATTATGTTTGCACCACGTGACTGGCCAGTCACGTCACTTCACAAATACACACAATCACAGTGGGAATTTTCCAACTTAGAAATTCTCCACTGAGCCCCAAGGGGGCCCATTTTACAACAGTACCCAGAGGCTTGAACGGCGTTAAAGGATCCTCGAAAGGTCTCCTGTGAGGCCCACGAGCGCCTGGTGGTACCTACAAGGTTCGGCAAGGTATCATAATATTATGATACAATTAAACAATCAAGTAACAAACAATTATGATTCAATTAAACAATTAAGAAATCAATGAGCAATCGAAGTCACTCTATTAATGATATTAATATCATTAATAGAGTGACTTCGATTGCTCATTGATTACTTAATTGTTTAATTGACTTCCGCTGGTGTTACAGCTCAGGCTCGGAGTGCTGCGAAGGGTACCACTCCGCCAAATAAATAAGTACAATCGATTTTTCAACCGCGGATTGTACCCCTTGAAAGGCGTTGCCCGGACCTGGCAGTACCATCACGTGTAGTCCACGTGGGCTACTTCAGTCCAAAAGCTTAGCTCGATGCCCCGATGAAATCTCTCGCCTTAGGCACATGTGCCCATACAGGAGTGGTGAAGACGCAAGCCGCAGAGAAGGGTAGCCCAACTACAACCGGTCAGTCTTGGGTCCGCTTGCATTTACTTTGAAATTAAAAGTAAGCAAAGTCTTTGTGTGGGAGTGGAGGAAACGTTCGTGGAGGGGGATGGTGGGGTACCGGATGTTGGCTCCGTTGTAGCAGTTCCAAGGTTAAGTTGCGAATCACGGCTTTTCAGCACTTTTCGGTTCCACATTTGGAGCTACAGTTTAGTAAGTATGCATTTTCAATGTGGTGAGCTGGCTTTATTTGAGGCTTCACTCCTTGTTAGAGGCGAGGTTGGGCACACGGGCCCGGCAATGCTATTTGTCTGATGGGGGACCGGGCTTAAAGCATGTGGGTTCGAGCGTGCCTAAGTGAAGGAACTCAGATTTTGGGGGACTTTGGTTGCTTGCGCAATACTACGTTCAGTAGTTAAAACCAGCAAAGTTCCAGTTTGTGCAACGAAAATATACTTAGGGACTATTTAACGCTTTTGGCAAAGGGGGACACTGCCTTATGAGTCTGCGGACCAGCTGCAAACCCATTGTACTTATTTGGGGGAGTGGTACCCACATCGGCGAGAGAAAAGCGCGGGAAAGGTTCCGGCCGCGCTTCAGCCTGCTTTGCGAGACGGAAGCATGTGGGGGCCAGCGGCTCCCACAGGGCCGGAAGGGTATCGGAGAGGTCCGCAAAGACCGGAAAAAAGCGCGGGAAGATCTTACGGGTCTAAGGACTGCAAGACAACAGCCGATCGCAACGAAACGTCATTTTCTATTCAGAAAAGCCATGCACCATGCTGAGTACCTATCCCTGACATTCTTACTTTTCAATCTGGCACCTGTCACACGAAGCGCACAGAGAGGTGCTTGGAGGAGGACCGGCAAGGTGAACTGGTAATACACATCATGATGCATATCCTCTCTTTTAGCCATGTTTAAATCATATATATCAACTTAAGTTGTAAATTATGTTGAATTTTTGCGAAAGTTTCTGTGAAATGACGCCGACGCTTGAAGTGACGGTCATGCATACCTACGGCGCGTTTGGCCATCCAATATTCATTTGACTTCTGCGGATTGCGATATTAGTTTTTTACTATTAGTAACAATTCAATCTTCATATTCCAGATTCGCACCCTTCTCTGTGTTTTTCCCCTTAAATTTTGCGTGGAATATTCGGGGGAGACAACAATCCGTAACGAAAAAACCTGAAATTCTCCTGCAAGGACTTTATTCTCATGAAATTTTCTTGTGGTCTACCCAAATTTCTGGGTAGACCACGGTGGTCTGATATTCTTCCACTTCTGCAGATCAGATCCTTCCTGTTCCAGGAGGCTTTCAGATAAGGGGATAGGCGAGGTTGCCAAGTCTGTGCGATCTCAGAAATAACAGTGCCCTGATGTCAGTTAAAGTGCAGAGGGTGAATCTGTAGAGAAACTATCTTGGTAACTAACTGCACTTTCACAGACCTTACGACGATATCTTGACCATTGACCAGAACCAGCATCATACACCTACACATTGGTATGACAGCTGGACACAGTCCTCCAGAGAAAAATCTTGACATGTACATGTGACAATATGACAGGCTGCATGCTTGCCCATGTATGTATGCATATGTCAGGTGACAGGTTGTACCCAGGGTGCTTTCAGCTTTTCTGATCCGTTCCGTTGGCCTGATGATGATGTAGCCTTCCCTACAACCCATATGAGGCGACTCCATGCCTTTCGCACTACACAGGACTTGAACCATTTTGAAGCAAAGGCTTTAGCGTTCCTGTTCAAGCCGGAGCTTAAAGAAGTCTGAGCTCTGAGCTTGCGGTCAGATTAAGGGAGACAGATGTGTATATGCTGGTGCAGATGAAGCCGCAAGAGCCTAATCAGGTGGCAAGGCACCATCTCCTGAAGCAGACGTGGTGCTTTGCAGCGAGTATGTAGGGCACCGTAGTGTACATGCATGTACATTTGAGAGGGATTCTCTACATGCCAGCGCAAGGCCAACGCTCAGAAACACTGCTTCTGCAGGTGCGGAAACTGTGGCAGTCACTGACCATTGTAGAACAGCTGGGAACCGTGTATGGTTTCTGGTCAGAGCCATGACCGCAGCTTGATTACATTAGTTGCAATGATCACTGATACTTAGGTACCTACCTACCCCCCCCCCCTCTCTCTCTCTCTCTCTTTCTCTCTCTCTCTCTCTCCTCCCTCCTCTCTCTCTCTCTCTCTCTCTCTCTCTCTCTCTCTCTCTCTCTCTCTCTCTCTCTCTCTCTCTCTCTCTCTCTCTCTCTCTCTCTCTCTCTCTCTCTCTCTCTCCCCCCCCCCCTCTGTCCCCCCCTTCCTCCCTCCCACCCTCTGCCTCTCTCTCTCTCTCTCTCTCCCCCCCCCCCCCCCCCCCCCTCTCTCTCTCTCTCTCTCTCTCTCTCTCTCTCTCTCTCTCTCTCTCTCTCTCTCTCTCTCTCTCTCTCTCCCCCCCCCTCCCTCCCTCCCTCCCCCCCCTTCCCCCCCTCCTTTCGCAATCCCCCTTCTCGTCTCGCTCCATCCCTCTCCATCTCCCCCACCCCCCATTTTCTACCCTCCTTTGTCCCACCCCCTGTGCCCGCGCAGTCATTTTCTTCCTTTTTTATGATACATCAAGCCGATAGTTTCCTACCAGGTGCCGCGCATATGCTCCAATCCTGCCATTTTCGGAGTTGGTGTTCGAGTCTATGCACACTCTCACGTTCAGTCAAGTCAGGCCGGCACGTGTCCTTGTCCCTTGCGCGCTCTAGGTTATGAGAAAGCTCTCCCTCATCCCAAGCGTTCTCCCTCTGCTCTTCCTTCTTCTGAAAACATCTCCACGGTCGTAAGGGGGCCATGGGGATTGACAGAGGACAAGGGCGATGCACAGGAAGACATACAAGCAGTCATGTATATTCAACTCTGCTGATGGCCCTTCGCAGGCGAGTACGATAATAAAAGTACTGTAACATAACTTTAGGTCCAATCAGGTGGCACGGCTGCACCTTCTGAACTATGCATTCCGTTTTGTAGGCAATATCCACGGGAGGCACTGCTACATACAGCATTAGCGGCGGTACGGGGCTCCCAGTAATGCCTGCAAACAGCCAATTGTCAGATGCTGCCTTCTTGCCATTACACCAAGTGCAGTAAGTCACTGACCAGTAGTCGGAATGCTGCTCCCTCGATGAACAGGTCTGTGAACAGCTCGATGAACAGGTCTGTGAACAGCTCGATGAACAGGTCTGTGAACAGCTCGATGAACCTGCTCCTCGTGCTTCAGGCTGTAACCACGATTTGAGAGCACACAAAGCCGCTGGGTACGCCCGCCCCCTCCCCCCACTCTCTGTCTACCCCTCCTTCCGTCTCCCCTTTTCCCTCTGTCTCACTCACCACGCCCCCCCCCCCCCCCCCGTTTCTGCGTTCTTTTGGCTTTTTAACACTGCTGTGCACAATGTCATGAGAGCCTCATCAGGTTCCTGCCAGAGGCTTACGCCTCCTTCTGGGAGGTGGTGTGTCCCACCCATGCACACTTTTACATTGACACACTTATAAGGCCCTCTTGACCAGCTTTCCCTTGAGTAAAGTGAAACTCACTACTCATCCCAACCTTGACCAGCTTTCCCTCGAGTGAAGTAAAATTACTACTCATCTCAACCATGACCAGGTTCCCTTGAGTAAAGTGAAACTTACTACTCATCCCAACCTTGACCAGGTTTCCCTTGAGCAAAGTGAAACTTACTACTCATCCCAACCTTGACCAGCTTTCCCTTGAGTAAAGTAAACTTACTACTCATCCCGACCTTGACCAGCTTTCCCTTGAGTAAAGTAAACTTACTACTCATCCCGACCTTGACCAGCTTTCCCTTGAATAAAGCAAACATACTATTCATCCCAACCTTGACCAGCTTTCCGTTGAGTAAAGTGAACTTACTACTCATCCCAACCTTGACAAGGTTTCTGTTGAGTAAAGTAAACTTTCTACTCATCCCAACCTTGACCAGGTTTCCCTTGAGTGAAGTACACTTACTACTCATCCCAACCTTGACCAGCTTTCCCTTGAGTAAAGTAGATTTACTACTCGTCTTAACCTTGACCAGCTTTCCCATGAGTAAAGTGAACATACTACCCATCCCAACCTTGACCAGCTTGCCCTTGAGTAAGTTTACTACTCATCTCAACCTTGACCAGCTTTCCCTTAAGTGAAGTCAATAACTACTCATCCTCCCTCAACCTCGTCCTTTCCTTTCCACAATGGAACACCTTAAGCGCTCATATGAGCTTCGCCTGAATTTCCTGTACAGCCTCAAGCCTCACCCCCCCTCCCCCCCCCGCCCCAAGGTGAGGATGACTCTACATCATGTGCTCTCCCCGGTGATCGCACCTTCATGGTCCCAAACATGCTGTCCTTATGCAGCTGCATAAATGAGTGGCTTTCCATAACCCAACACTGACGTTCCCTATTGCCCTGCCTGTACTGTGGTAGTCCCTTTTTTCCATCATGGTTTTGCTGTTCTCGCGTCACCAGATGCTTACTTTTGTTTCCTGTTAAGGTTCCTTTTGGCCCCACGGGCTGGCTTTACTTCCCATTGTGGGGTCTGGCTGTCCCCAGGAGTTTAGTTTCCTTCCCTTGATGAGGGACTTGTTGTTCCCAGGGGCCTAATTTCCTTCTCATGCGGTGGGTCTTCTTGTCCTTAGGGGCTTATTTCCCTTCTCTTGCTGTGGGTTTTGTTGTCTCAGGAACTTTCGTTTCCTTCCCTTGATGAGGGACTTCTTGTCCCCAGGGCCCTAATTTCTTTCTCATGCCATGGGTCTTCTTGTCCTCATGTGGGCAGCGTTTACCCTTCCCTTTCTATGGGTGCTTGGTATCCCCAGGGGCTTACTTTCCTTTCCCCCTGTGAGTCTTGGTGTCCTCAGGGGCATATCTTCCTTCCCTGCTCTTGTTCCAGGAAAATCCATGTCGGTCGCCCTTTGGGATTGTTTGATGCCAGGAGCTCTAGTCCCCCCTATAAGTTCTTGTCCCTGCTTTCTTTCTGAAATAAAAACGAAAGTCATCTAGCCGGTTTTTACGGGGGCCATAACCAGCTTCCTTTGTCTTTCACTCCCTGTGGGGTTTGGTATTAGAGCCATCAGCAGGACCCTGATTGTGATGCCCCTCAAATCCAGTGTCCTGACATTAGTCACACCCTTTAAAAGTGTGTTTCAATTTTATCACAACCTAGATCCAGCATCTAGAATTAGTCACGAACCCAGGGCCAGAAACTAGCGATACACACAGCCCAGGTCCGAATGCCGATGTTCGAATTAGTCATAACCCAGGTCCAGCATGCTAGAATTAGTCATAGCCTAGGCCCAGCATGCTAAATTAGTCAAGGCCTAGGTCCAGCATGCTTAAATTTGTCATAGCCTAGGTCCAGCATGCTAGCATTAGTCATAGCCTAGGTCCAGCACGCTTGAACTGGTCAAAGCCTCGGTTTTGCAGCATAAAATTAGTCACAGCCTAAGTCCAACACCTCAGCATTGATTACAGCCCTAGGTCCACGGTCCCAGCATTAGCCACAGCCCTAAATCCGGCAGCCTGACATTAGTCACAACCCAGGGGCCAGTATCCCAGCATTAGTCACAAGCCTAGGTGCAGCATCCCAACATTAGTCACAACCCAGACGCCAGCATCCCAGCATTAGCCACAAGTCCCCTTAGCCAGCGTACTTGCATAAGAGCAGAGGGCATGTTTCCAATCGGGCGCTGTGCTGAGTCTGTGGCGTTGCACTTATACAGGCTCGCTGAGCGCCAATGTCGCTCCAGAGCCCCAGCAGCAGCATCGAGGAGTTTGAAGGGCTCGAACCGGCACCCTCTCCAGAGGCGCTGATCGGGTATGCCAAGGTCATGTTCATAGCAGCTCTGGGTGTGCCCGCTCCGGGCATTGCCGGACACAACTTGTTGAGGCAATGCCGGGTCTATATGCCCAAGCCAGTGGCGGCCGGCGCCCTGCGGGTGCTCGTGCAGACGGGAAAGCTTGTCAAGGGCGCAACGGGAGTGCTGACGCCAAGCAACTTGGCAGCCGACGGGGCGCGGGCCGCGACGGAGCTTGATCTCTGCATTGCGGTCCCCGGGAGACCGCTGCGGGGCCTCGAGCACCTGGCCGCACTGCCCGCGGAGATCGGCCAGCTGACGGGGCTCCAACGGGTCAATCTCTGCTGGTGTAAAAGCCTCTCGGGCTTGCCGGAGGAGATCGGCCTGCTTGTGGAGCTGCGGGAGCTCGACCTCACGGGATGCTGGGGCCTGGCCGGTCTCCCGCGCGGGATCGGTCAGCTCAAGGCGCTGCAAAGGCTGGTCCTGGCCGGTTGCCAGCAGCTGTCGTGGTTACCGGGGGAGGTTTCCCAGCTGACTGCGCTGCAGGAGCTCGATTTGAGGCGCTGCAAGAGCTTGCGGGGCCTGCCCGACCGGATCGGCGAGCTGACGGCGCTGACAAAGCTGGACGCTTCCGGCTGTGTTCACCTCCCGGGCCTCACAAGGGACATTGGCGAGCTCAAGGGGTTGAAGAAGCTGGAGCTTTCTGATTGTCGGCAGCTGTCGCAGCTGCCAGGGGAGATCGGCCAGCTGACAGCGCTGCAGCAGCTCTATCTGTCCAATTGTTCGGGGTTGTCTGCCCTGCCAGAAGGCATCGGCAAGCTGGCTGCCCTGCGGGAGCTCAGGCTGTACGGATGTGGAACATTGTCCGGGATCAAAGCAGAAATCGGCTCGCTGACGGCGTTGAAAGCGCTCGACCTCGGGTGGTGTACAAACGTGTCGGCCCTCCCGAATGAGATCAGCAAGCTCGCATTGCTGCAATTTCTCAACCTCTCCGACAGCGGGCTGTCGCATCTGCCTGAGGGGATCGGCCAGCTCAAGGCGCTGCAGCATCTCAAACTGGCCAAGTGTGGCGACCTGTTGGACCTGCCCCCCGAGCTCGGCCGGCTCACAGCGCTGCAGAAGTTCAACCTCTCAGGCTGCCGACGTTTGTCCGGGCTCCCCAAGGAGATCGGCGATCTTCCGCAGTTGAAGGAGCTCAATGTTTCGGAGTGTGAGCATCTGTCGCCCCTTCCGGAGGCGATCTGCCGGCTGAAGGCTTTGAGGCGGCTCGACCTCTCCCTTAATCGGAAGTTGGCAGCGCTTCCGAAGGAGATCGGCCAGTTGAAGGCGCTGAGGCAGCTCAATCTGGCGGGGTGCAGAACACTGACGGGCCTCCGACCCGAGATCGGCAAGCTGACAGCGCTGAGGGAAATCAATCTGTCCAGCTGCGCAAAGCTGTCGGAGCTCCCGGCCGAGATGGAAAATCTCACCGCTCTGAGGGAGCTCAATCTCTCCGACTGCAGGAGCATGTCGGCATTGCCTATTCAGGTTTGCCGCCTGAGAGCGCTGCAGCGACTGTACCTCCGAGGGTGGCACGGGCGGGACCTTCCAAGTGAGATCGGGGAGCTTGTCCTGCTCACGAATCTCACCCTCCCATTCAGCGAGAGACTGCCGGGGCTGCCAACAGAGATCGGGCGGTTGGTGGCACTGCGGCTGCTCAATCTCTCATATTGTGGAACATTGCAAGGCCTTCCCAGCACGATCGGGCACCTGAGGGAGCTGGAGTATCTCAATCTTGCCAATGCTGTGAGGCTGTCAGACCTGCCAGAGGAGATTGGCGGGCTGGCAAAGCTGCAGCGCCTCTATCTGTCCGGGTGCCGAAGCTTGTCGGCGCTTCCGAGCGGCATCGGAGACCTCAAAGCGCTCATCAAGCTGGACCTCTCCAAGTGCGTGAGCCTGTCGGCCCTTCCGGCGGAGATCGGGGGTCTGACCGCGCTGCAGGTCCTGAATCTCTCCGAATGCCGGAGATTAGAAGCGTTTCCAAAGGAGATCGGGAGGCTCCGACAGCTGAAGAAGCTCAACCTGTCCAGTTGTCGGGAGCTGGCGCATCTGCCGGAGGAGATCGGGAATCTGAGGGAGCTGCGGCAGCTCAATCTCTCCCGGTGTCGAAGCCTGGCAGGGTTGCCTCAGGGGATGTGCGGACTGACGGCGCTTCGCTGGCTGGATCTCTCTTACTGCACACAGCTCTCCGCGGTGCCGCAATCGCTTGCCGGGCTCCCTTCGTTACGCATTTTGGCGATGAGCGGCTTCGAAGGCTTGTTGCACAGGCGGTACCATGACGAGTGGCCGGTGCCGATGAAAGTGCAGTACTTGCGCGATTTGATGAAGAGCAAGGCTGCCCTGGAGAAGCTAGCCACCCAGCAGGACACAATGGTGACCACGCTGGAACGCATGTCCTGGCTGGTGGTCCTGCTCGCCACGGCCACCTTCATTGCTTATCTGCAGCCGCCCGGCGGTTATGAAGATGATTCCAACATGGTCAGGTCCGGCAAGCTCTGGGGGTGTGAGGCCGGGTGGCAGGATCGTAGCACCGAGCAGGCCAGGAGATGTGCGATGCTTGCTTTCTTCATCTTGGATGGCCTGTCCTTCGGCCTGTCTATCAGCTGCGTCATGATGATAGTGGTTATCTCAATGCCCCGCCTTCCAAGCAACAACAAGGCGTTCGAGGCGGGCCGCTTCTGGCTGTTCCTCTTGGTGACGTGGCTTCTGCTCTGGTTTGCAGTTGTCACGGGATTCACTGCCTTTCTTCTGACGGGGCTGGCTGTGTCAATAACCACTTGGACTGTCATCGGGCCGCTTATGCCTGGCATGCTTGTGCTGCTGATAGGCCTAGCTTTGATCATCAAGCGTTTTCGAAGCCTTTTCCCAGGCTGGCCTGCTATCAGCATGGCTGTATCTGCCCTTGGGTCGTGGTTTTTGTGTCGGCAGCTGGACTATGACATCAGGCAGGAGGATGAGGAGGATGATATCGAGATTGGCCAACAGATGAGCAAGGACTTTTGGGAAAAGGCGGCTTTGTTGCTTGATAGAGATAAAAATCCATGACCAGGTCCTCGGCCATTGGCTTCCAATCAGGGGATCCTAGCCAGTTGCTGCATTTCAGTCACTCCACATTTCTCTTGTTCGTCTTCCTTCTCCTCCTCCTCCTCCTCCTGCTCCTCCTCTTCCTCCTTCTCCTCTTCCTCCTCCCCCTCTTCCCCTCCCCCTCCTCCTCCTCTCCCTTCTCCTTTCT
>KV908531.1:25000-27500 GCA_002005505.1 Botryococcus braunii
GCGGCCCCTCCCTGTACCGCCTCAACCGACTTGTACCGCCTCGACCGACTCGGCCCCTCGAAGCGTCTCCCCACCCCCGGGGGGGTGGACTGAGTCCCTCCGAGCCCTTCCCGTCTACAGGGCGCCTTTAGAGGCTTCTCTGTTGCTCGGGTCCCCCCAAACCTCATGCAACTGACTGGGTCTCTTCAGGACCTTCTCAACTGACTCGGCCCCTCCCAGCCTCATTCAACTGATTGGGTCCCTCCAAACCCTCTTCAATCAACTGGACCTCTGCAAACCACATTCAACCGACCGGGTCCCTATCAACCTCATTCATTTGACTGACGGTCCTCCAACACCTTCTCAGCATGACCAGGCCCCTCCAAATCTCATTCAGCTGACGGGCTCCCTCCGAAATTTCCCACATGATTGGGGCTCGTCCAAAACCTTCTTCAAATGATTCCGGACCCGCTGAACTGTCTCTACTTAGAAAAAGGGTAAAGTGTGCATGACCCGGCACACGCGGGGAACCTTCTCTACTGTTTGGGCCCCTCCAAACCTTTGCAACTGACCTTCCCCCCCCCCCCCCCCCAAAAAAAAAACCTCTCAGGGGACTAAGTCCCTTTCAAACCTTGTCAGCTGAATAAGCCCCTTCAAACCCTCTCAAATGACAGCGCGTGTCCACCAGGCCTGAAAATATTTGCAAGCCCGCATGGCTGTGTCTCCTCCCAATGATTGAGGGCAGTGGAGGTCGACCATTGAAAGTCAAGCTGGAATGGCTTTGCATGCAAGACAAAGTTGCACGAAGGTTTGGAACTTCCCACGGCCCCGCCCCCGCCCCTGGACAAAGGATCGAAGGGATTGCGTAAGGGGTTGCGGAAAGCAGACTGTAGGGCGGGTATGCATGCAGGAAAAATTGCATCGGGAAGTAAATTTCAAGACACCAAAGGTATGCAGTGATTTGATGCCAAGGACCTGATGAGGGAAGGTATGGTAGAAACCATTGTCTGGTTGTGTAACCCCCTGCAGGTTTTGCTGGAAACTGCACAAACACATCTGGAGTCTATCTGGAATTCTGAAAACAATTGAAAGGTTACCTCAGAATCAGATTCGTTCATTTGACAGCCGTACGTCTCGATGTACACTCGCCGCTGCTCCAAATTGCCATGCGCAACCGGAGTGCCCACTTGGCCTTTCCCACCCCTGATGAAGTAATCAAGCCCGGGGCCTCCAGGATCCAGCTTCGGTCTCAAACTTCTTTTTTCTTCGTTCAGTGACTTTTCCCGCACGTCCACTTCTTGGTCCACGAACGGGCCGTCATGTCGCTGCGCATGCGCCGAGTATGCGCACCTTGCTGCACCAGGGAGTGAGTACCATGAAGAACTTGAATGGGACGACCCCGCATAATAATGGCTGACTTCCCTCCATTCACTGTGAAGAAGGTGCTTGGGGGCCCAATCATACGCACTCGCAGCCACCACAGGTGTACGGGATCCCCATCCACCAAGCAAGCGAAGTCTCTGCAATAGCCTCGTCTCTCTATGCCAACCCATGACCTGGAACTAAGAAGTTCTTGAAGGACGTTTACTAGAATCTCGCCTGTGTAACCGTAGCACCCTGCTGCACACTGCTTGACGGTACAATGCTGAATCCGTCACTGTCCTTTCCTCGTACTTGCACCGTCGCCCAGGAATCTCCACTTGCGGATGCAATTTAGATGATTTTCCCCAAGATTATTTGACTTTCATTCTAATGACAGAAACACCTTGTGAACCGAGTCATTGGAAGTACATGTTCTCCACTTGTCCAGGTTCCTGCCGGAGTCAAACAAACCAAGGCAAGAACAGCTCAGACCGGTTGTGACCCACTCACTAAATCGTACTCTTCAATAAAATATTGAAGCATCTGTTGTTCCGTTATAAAGGCAGCGCCTGGGCCGAACGAATCATGAAAGAATAGTAGCGTTTGATCCGGGGCTGCGGATGCGCTTTTAAACACAATCTGTTGCCGAGCGATTGTGCAACTCCAACAGTCCGCTTCAGGTGCCCTGGTATGGAGGCAAGCGGGGGGCAGCCCCTCTTTTCATTCGGTCTAGTGGCCGACATACAGTACTCTGACATGGACGATACGTTTGTGGAAGGGAGGAGGCAGCGATTTCGAGAGGTATCAAATTTATCACTTTACGGCCTACTTCAATACTTATATTGGATCAGTTTTGATAACATTGGGTTGCGGAATGAGCAATCCTGGGGGGCCCATCAACTACTGTGCCACCCCTCTATTGGTGTTATGGTGGAATCAGCTCAATGTCACCCCTACTGGTGATCCAATAACGCTATATGATCAGTGCAAACTCACATCTTCACCGAAAAAAGTCTTCACCTATTGAACCCCACAAGACATGGTTCTTCGGGAAAATTCGTCTTGCTGGCAATAACACCTGGCTCCCTGGTGAACTGACTGAACAGTTACACCCTTTCTCCGCCACATGTAACAGTGTCAAAAACAGGTTCTTTTACTT
>KV908531.1:32500-42500 GCA_002005505.1 Botryococcus braunii
CTGGCTAGCTGTCTGCTTGTCTGTCTGTCTGTCTGTTTGTCTGTCTGTCGGGCTATCTGTGTGCTTGTTTGTCCGTCTGACTGTTTGTCTGTCTGTCTGTCTGTCCGCCGGTGTGTCTGTCCACTCAAATGGACAAACGCTCAGACAGCCAGACACATTTGTCTGTCTATCTGACTGTCAGTCCGTCTCCGTCCACCCTTCCGCCCGCGTGTTTGCCCTCTTCCCCCCCCCCCACCTCATTTTTTTATTATTATTATTATTTTTTTTTTTAGAAGACTGGTCTGCATTTCTGGCTGCCTCTGTTAGCGCGTCTGTCAGCCGTCTCTTCCACTGACAAATAGCACGACTGAGGGTCTGTCAGATTGCTGCTGGTTATCCGTCTGTCCGTCTCTTTGTCATCATTGAAGATGCATTACAGCTTTTTCCCTCCCTCTTTTGCTGAAGCTGGGCGGGCGGAGGGGAGGGCAGAGATGGTGGAAGTGCTGAGCTCGTTTCCCGGGGTCAAGCTGTACTTGGCAGGCCATGATCACGAGGGGGGCTACGCTTTCTTCAAAGGCATTCATTGGGTGACGCTAGAAGCAATGCTGGAAGGTACTGGCCCCGGCGTTAATACAACGCATGTTGCCTGACTAGACCCTAAAACCCTAAAACCCTAAATCCTTAACCCCATGGAGCCCACCCTCCGCATGTTGAACGCATTGTGGCTTTTCCCCAACACACGGCGGTTGCTTTTCCCATGGCCTGGCGGAACCAAAGCAGTTTTAAAACTTTATATAGCCTGTAGAAAGATGGATTCGGTTGCCTGACTGTCCTCCTTGTTCAGAATGGGTCCATCCCTCCCTACCCACTCCCCTTTCCACCCCCGTTCCCACTGGGGAGTCCCTACCCCCTCCCAATTCCGCCCCCCTCCTCAGTGGTGAGTCTCCACACCCACCCCCACCCAGCACAAATGGTCCTGTGTAACCCTTCGCATCAATGTTGCGACCTCATAGGATGCCCAATACACAAATTTGCTTCAAAAGTACAAATGTGCAGGGGTTGGAGCAGATTTAGTATTAGGAGAGTGAAGCTTCATCCTAACCGCACACCAGATTTTGTAAACAGCTGGAAGGAGTGTGACCTAAAAGCTGGCAGGACTGGAACCACTGTGACATACCAATCACTGGGAAGTGTACAAACTTCAATGTACAATTAGTGGTTGTTGCCCTCCATCTACATTTCTGCGGCGGTTTAATGTAGTGCTGGTGCAAGCTGATAGGAGTGTGTTGGTACGCAACAGTGAGTTGGCAGTCCTGCAGCGGTCCATGTGCACAACTCTGCGGTGGTTTAATGTACTGCTGACGCAAGCTGATAAGAGTGTCTTGGTACCAACAGCGAATTGCAAGTTCTGCCGCGGTCCACATGTACTGCATGCATGTATACCTGTCACAAACTATGTAGATAAGATTGTAATTGGGCCCCGCTGCTACCTTTTTGGTGAATTTGGGACACTTGGAAGATTTTGGGAAACCCTTTGTCGATAAATTTTGGCCTTTGTACAGAGGCCACATGTGAGACCCTCCATGAAGATTTTGGGAAACCCTTGTCGATGAAATTTGGCCTGAGTGTGGAGTGTGCGGGAATGTTGCAGCTCCCACAGGCTCAAATGCGTATGCGGTGGTGGACGTGTTTCCGGATCGCGTTGTCATTCACGGACGGGGGAGTGTCACATCCAGGGTGCTGCCCGTCTGAGCCGTCTGCTTATGAACATGAAAAAAAAAAAAAAAAAAAAAAAAAAAAGAATATCTATGCTCATGATTCGCTCGCCGCTTTTTGACGCCCGTCTGGGTCTGGTTGCCTATCACTCCTCTCCGTGTTCTTCTGCTTATTCGTGTTTGGCGTCATTTTCAGAATGGCCGTGACGTCGCGCTGAGTCGTTTCCAATTTATAGATGAGTCTAATTAGTCACGTGGCCCCGACTTGTTTGGAATACATTTCAGACCTCCCGTACCGGTATCAAACACGGTACCGTGTTTGATAATTTGCTTTAGGTATGAGACCTATTGATTTATATCTACAGAGGTCCAGCGAAGATGACAATTTAGGAAAGAAGAGAGCCATGAATTGTCATTTTCGCCGGACCCCTGCAGATTTATTTGGTCATTGGTATGCAAGTCCAAACATGGCTACAGAATGGCAATGCATGCTCTATTTTCGGAACAAACATTACCTTTCCATCTGGCAGAGGGAGTTTGCCATCCCAACGTGTTTAACTTTATATCAAGAGTGAAGCCTAGCCTAAGAATTCTTGTTTAACTTTATAAATGAAGGTGCCCGGGCAGAAGTCTTGTTTAACAGAATTCTTGATTAACTTTATAAATGAAGGTGCCCGGCAGATTGAGACTGCGGGCCCAGCATTGATTTCCACAAGTTCAACCAGAAGCAGAGTTTTAAAACCCTATATTTAGGGTTCAGACCTTCGGGCTTTGCGACAGTTTCCCACTGGGAAGTCCCTAGGCTCTGCACCAACGACTTGTAGGCAAAACCCGTGGGGTTATCGAGTTGGGGACACTCTTTGCTCCCATCATCTACCAGATGCGCACGTGATCCGCCCTTTACATAACGGTCCCCTGGGCCTCCTTGACTCCCGAGTCTATGCATAACATACCAGTCCAGCAATTTGTGGGTCTGCTGGAATTCATGGCTTATATTCGGAAATGCAAGCCACATGTAGGGAGCTTTGATCCGGTAGGGCCCCAGGCTGCCTACAGGAGCACCTCTCGACCTGTTTCAGGTCTACATATTGTCATATTGTCTACATATTGTCATCAGTCATATTGTCATCATTGTCATTGTCTACATCATCCTTTTCTGAGGGGCCGACATCATGTATTACATCAATGCCCTTCCCTCGCATGTGAGACCATTTAGATGTTTGTTAGAGATAAAGCAGTGGGTAATGGTTTGAGCTAGCTGTGTTAAAACCTTTTGGTTGTTCATCGGTTAACATCGCCCCTTCCGACGGGTTGTCATAATCCTACTGACTGATTAACAAACCAGTAAGTGGCAGACATGTCTACTAAGGTTCTGGAGGTACTGTCTGCAGACTCCTAGTTCTGTAGGTTCTGTGTAATTACAAGGTACTGTCAGACTCCCAAGCGCGCTTTGTAATGACTCGCTGGAAAACCCATCTGATGTTTGCGTGAGAGTGGCAAGCGCGCTCAAAGCCCAGGCATCTCACCCTTCTGCTGACTGGCCTGTATTCTCCTTGTGAAGTGTGCTTCTCTCTTGCTCATGACATATACTAGATAGGGGTCCTTAACTACGGTTTGAACCTGGGACAGGGGGCCTTAAATTCGGGGTGGATCTTGGATAGCGGTCCTTGTATACGAGGTGGACCTTGGATGTATCTATATAGGGTCACCAGATACCCCGGCCACTCTTCCCCCCCCCCCATCCCCCCGGGGGATCCACAATAAAATAGTATCCCACCCGTTCATCATCACGAATATCACGACCGACTTCGATGACACAGAAAACGATGACACAGAAAACATAAACCCACTCGGCTGGCGGCCCAAAACACATAACACTTTGGCTTGAACAGGACTGCATCCTCTCTTATAAAACAAGATGTTGAATCTGAGGTGCATCATATGTCACAAAAGCAGTACCCGATCTATAAGGGAGGGAGTCTTAAACACAGCCCCTATCCTTCCAGGTGTAATTTCACAACCCTCACAACACACACACACACACACACACACACACACACACACACACACACACACACACACACACACACACACGCACGCACGCACGCACGCACGCACGCACGCACGCACGCACGCACACACACACACACACACACACACACACACACACACACACACACACACACACACTCACACACCCACACGTGTAATAACAAGAAACAAAAGTACCTGTCTCGGATCCAATACAACGCATGGGTACATGCGAGGAATATTTGGACTCCATTATATCGTATATCGTATCGGATGTGTGCCGGCAAAGCGTACTTTCATCCTCTGAAATGGCAAATCCCGTGGGGACATCAAGTTGGGGACACTCTTGGCTCGCATCCTTCACATGGAAATAGAATCATGTCCCAACCGCCACCACGTATCCTACCTGCCTCTCACATGACGTACCAGGCGTTGACATGATCCCCTCTTCATCCCCTGTCTTCAATGGTAAGGATCAGCCCTTTACATTGTCCCTGGGTCTCCTGGTCTCTTGAGGCCTCCCCGCTTTGGACTACCCACAACTTGTGGGCCACAAGGGAAGGGAAGGGAAAAGAACATTACATGCGAGTCGCTGTCGCCAACCCTCAGGGTTGAACCCTGGCGCCTCAGTAACCTTGTTCAGTCCCGTATTGCCCAACGGAGGGGCTGATGGCTGTCATAGGAGAATCGACCCGGGCCTATAGGCTATAGCCTATGCCTGCTATAGCCAATGCTATAGGCTATAGCCTATGCCTGCTATAGCCAATGCTATAGGCTATAGCATAGCCTGGATGGTTTTGTTGTTTTCAAAGCAAATCAAATGCTATGGGGTTTGAGTGCGTTTGGCAGCATTTTTTACAGGAGTTAAAGTCGCGGCTGTAGTTGCCGCCCTGACCATCACCGGCTTCACAGGTAGGCGTCTTTGATAGGATGACAGACGTTCATTTATGATATCCCCTTGAATACCTGTGAAGCATTGTGCATGCCCGAGTACAACAGCAGGTGTCACTGTCAAGGCAGGGCTGGATTTGCCAAGCTGCTGCAAAGTGCTTTTCCCAGTCTATCCCCGGCGTCCGATAGTTGCAATTATGTGTTCACCCACATCGGAGTTAACAATTGTTGTAGCAGGCATAATCGACGATTACTGGCCTCATCAGATCTGCCTCTTCCAGAGGGCTCCCGAAGGATCACCTTCCCAGAGTTTCTGTCCAATGCAGCATATACGGTTGCAATATGATTGAATTTACCCCTTTAAAAATGACGAGTGAATAGAAATTCGAAGATCTTAGTTTGTGAGTTCTGTTGGTTTGTAAATACAAGGAGGTCTGCCTTCCCCAAAATTGGTGCCGCCCACCGAGCCCTCACTGCACTGACAGGCCAGGCGATCACAGCCTGTGACAGGATTGGACCACATTCTTCCGTCTGTACCTGCGGGGGACCGGAAAGGCGGAGCCTGTCCTTCCTGACGGCCTTCTTGGGGCTGCGCAGCCTGTCAGTCCGTGGGACCTGCGCGGAAGATGTGGGGAATGTGAAGTCCATTGCTGCGCTCACGGGCCTGACGCAGCTGCGGATTACTGCAGCGTTCTCGCAGGTGCAGATCCAGGAGTTCACGCAGCTCACCACTTTGCTGAGGCTTGAAGAGGTCTACTTTCCTGCGGGCGGTGAGGTCTTCACAGACCCCTTGAACAACGTCCGGCGCGCTCGTGGGCTACCTCCCATGGCCAGCATCTTACCCTATGATGTGCATTCCAATTCAATATAGGTGATGGGGATGGGAGCGATGCTAGGTGCTCCTCTGAGTACCTGACATGCAGTTTATCGATTTGTTTCATGTAACAGGTGGTCGATTTGTTTCATGTAACAGTTGGGAGTCGGCATGCGCATGAATGCTAGTCTGTTGAAGATGCGATGACTGCGAATCCGCCTGCGTGCCTGTGCCTGTGTGTGTGTGCGTGTGTGTGTGTGTGTGTGTGTGTGTGTGTGTGTGTGTGTGTGTGTGTGTGTGTGTGTGTGTGTGTCTGTGTGTGTCTGTGTGTGTGTGTGTGTGTGTGTGTGTGTGTGTGTGTGTGTGTGTCTGTGTGTGTGCGTGCGTGCGTGCACGCGTGCGCGCGTGCGGTGTTCCGCACAGTGCATTTAACTGTCAGGAGTCAGCATGCAGCCGAGTTTTTTACCGATCAGCGTATCAACAAAAGTTCGAAGTCGGGGAACGACGCACAAAGATGGCAGAGGCCGGCATATCTCACGAAAGGGCGAAGGCAGGGGATGCTTTCATGAAGGCATTGATAACTTTCATTGCATTACACGGCGTTTTTCCAGTCATATACACATCTTTGGTCACATCTTTACGTGTCAAACACCAACCTACGTAGGGGCTTCCCAACACTCGTCAGAGGGCCCCCCGGGTACCGCGGCGGAGCGCAGTCTCCCCAGCATCCAGCTTTTCCACCAGAAGAGGCGTGTCATTGCCAAATTTGGCAACCAGCCATGGGGCCACATGGGCCCTCAAAAAGGCCAGCAGGGCCATTCCGGCGGGCCTGTTGGCTTGAGTGGCCACGAATTGGCCACACAGAGTTTGTACAGCATCCACATCAGCACATGCCGCCAGGAAGTCCCGCCAGAAGAGGCGCCAGAAGAAGACCTCCTTGGGGTCCAACATCTCGGCGAAGTCCACCACCTGCATAGGCCGGAACAATATGGGTTGGACACTAGGGTGATTGCAAAGAGAGGATTAGTTTTTCCAATCATAGCAAGGTCAAAAATAAATTTGTATCAATTTCCTCATAAAATCCTGAGAAATTTGGGATCCTGCCCAAATTTCCCATTCTCAGATTATCAATAGGGGTCCTTGGATCCGGGAAAGACCTTGAATACGGGATAGCCCTTGGATAGGGGTCCCTGAATATGGCCTGGACTTTGGACAGGTGGCCTTGGATAGGGGTTCCTGGATACGGGGTAGACCTTAAATAAGGGTCCTTGCATACAGATTAACCTGTACACAGCGTTGGACCTTGGGAAGGGGTTCCTGGATACCGGATGGACGCTTGGATGGGGGTTCCTGGATACCGGATGGACCCTTGGATGGGGGTTCCTGGATACCGGATGGACGCTTGGATGGGGGTTCCTGGATACCGGATGGACCCTTGGATGGGGGTTCCTGGATACCGGATGGACGCTTGGATGGGGGTTCCTGGATACCGGATGGACCCTTGGATGGGGGTTCCTGGATACCGGATGGACGCTTGGATGGGGGTTCCTGGATACCGGATGGACCCTTGGATGGGGGTTCCTGGATACCGGATGGACGCTTGGATGGGGGTTCCTGGATACCGGATGGACCCTTGGATGGGGGTTCCTGGATACCGGATGGACGCTTGGATGGGGGTTCCTGGATACCGGATGGACGCTTGGATGGGGGTTCCTGGATACCGGATGGACCCTTGGATGGGGATTCCTGGATACCGGATGGACGCTTGGATGGGGGTTCCTGGATACCGGATGGACCCTTGGATGGGGGTTCCTGGATACCGGATGGACCCTTGGATGGGGGTTCCTGGATACCGGATGGACCCTTGGATGGGGGTTCCTGGATACCGGATGGACCCTTGGATGGGGGTTCCTGGATACCGGATGGACGCTTGGATGGGGGTTCCTGGATACCGGATGGACCCTTGGATGGGAGTTCCTGGATACCGGGTGGACCTGGGTCTCTAGATGCGGATTGCAGTTATAGACTGGGAGGTACAAAACATGTCCCTATATATTCTGTTACTGTCAATCCTTCCCTAAAGTTACTTTCAATAGGAAAACCAATAATCTGACCTTGGGGATCAGCCATTAAACCTCGCATACCAACTAATCGTCGAACTTGTGATACGAGTATGGTAGTGGCTGCGGGAATTCCCATTGTAGCGATGAAATGCATTGAGATCCAGAAGAATACCAATGGCAAAAGCACTCTGCTGGGCCAATACTGACACTGAATTTGCAGTTGTACTGGGCGGTACGACACATGTACCTTCCAAATACACAGAACTCCTGTCCCCTCCAACCATGCTTGGGGAAATAACCCGCTTCCTTTGATTCACAGAATACGTAAAACCCCCGTCTAGCGGCGCAAAAACATAATGGGTCCACTGGAAAAGGAGCCTCAAACCGCATGTGTCACAAGACGCAAACCCTTGGTTGCATCACATGACACAAAAGCAGCGCCCCCCGCTGGACCAAAAAGAAAGAGGGGCAGGAGCCTTTGCAGTCGAAGCCCCTGAGCTTTCAGGGTTAAGCAATCTGTCTGACCTTTTGCGACCCCGAGTGCTGACTGCCAACTCGCACGCGCCGCATGCGCGCCCGCATGCGCGCGTGCACACACACACACACACACACACACACACACACACACACACACAGAACGAGAGAGAGAGAGAGAGAGAGAGAGAGAGAGAGAGAGAGAGAGAGAGAGAGAGAGAGAGAGAGAGAGAGAGAGAGAGAGAGAGAGAGAAGGGGGGAGTGACAACCCCCACCAGGCAGGCAACGGTACCGGAAGAGGTCCGGGGACACACCTTGAGGATGGAGAGGGGCAGGGTGCGCCCGCAGATCACATTCGCGCACAGGCGCGCGAGGTTGGAGAGGAGGCGCACAGGGGACTGCGGGACCTCTTTGAAGCGGTCCCACAGGGCGTACTGCAGGGTCGTGCGGTGCGACTTGGAATCCCGAGCCAGCATGCTCAGCAGGTGCCAGTAGTAGGGGTTCCACGCCTCCTCCTTCAGGCAGCAATCCAGCGTTACCCGCACCACCTCCCGCTGCGCTTCTCCCTGCCCGCCCGTACAGTTCCCATCAGATCCGATAATATATCCCATCCAAGCCAAACCGGTATATCAAAGTCAATAACCCTCACGCACGCCCATGCGTGCACACACACACACACACACACACACACACACACACACACACACACACACACACACACACACACACACACACACATCGAGAGTGAGGGAGGGGGAGGGAGGGAAAGGGAGAGGAGAGGGAGGGGGAGAGAGAGAAGGGGGGGAGGAGAGAGAGAGAGAGAGAGAGAGAGAGAGAGAGAGAGAGAGAGAGAGAGAGAGAGAGAGAGAGAGAGAGAGAGAGAGAGAGAGAGAGAGAGAGAGAAGGGGGAGAGTGCGCGAGCAAGCAAGCAAACCTTGAGAGGAAGGGCCAAGAGTCTTTGGGCGGCATCCACATAGTCGTGAGCTCCCATGACGGCACAAAACACGGCTCGTCGGGTCTGCGTGTTCATACGGGCCGCAGCTGCCAGGCGGAGGAGTTCCTTTCCCTCATCATCCCCCGACGGTACTGTACCGCCTGTCCCGCCAGCCCTCATGTCCATCTCGCCAGCGGTGGGAAGCCACCACGGCCCCTGAAAACCCCACATAACATAATCATTGACATTCTTCCGATGTAAAGAAGGAGACAAACACATGAAATCTCAAAAATCCCAATTCCTTGCTTGGCAGCACCCTCAGGACCATCTCCAATTGGAAAGGGTGGAAAAGACCAAACCGGAACACATACAATTTTTGGACAGGAATTGAACCCATCACCTTTTTGGATGGGGTCAGGAGTTTGTCCCACGACACACCATGAAGCTGGACCCCTTCAGCATTGGCCTCTCGAAGCCACTTAAATACGCCACTTGGCAGCAGTTCACGGGTGGTGACAGCTGCAGCACCCGCTTTTCGCTGGCGATTGTTTTTGATGTCAAGCACAAGGCTCAGCAACACTTCCCCGCGCTCCGTCATGGTGCCGTCCGCCCGCGCCCTCCCCGCCCTCTCGTGCAGTGCAACTACAAATTCCTGTGCACACAGACACTTTGAAATAAATGACCAGCTCACATCACATCTGCTGGACTGCCTCATTGCCCTGGTGCTGTGTATATGCTATATGCCACCTTTGTGTGTGTGTGTGTGTGTGTGTGTGTGTGTGTGTGTATGTGTGTGTGTGTGTGTGTGTGTGTGTGTGTGTGTGTGTGTCTGTGTGTGTGTGTGTGCGGGCGCGCGCGCGTGCAAGTGCGAGTCGTGCATGTGTGTGTTTGCGGGGTGTGGGTGCGTGTGCATGAGACACTGCGTTCGTGTGTGTGTGTGTGTGTGTGTGTGTGTGTGTGTGTGTGTGTGTGTGTGTGTGTGTGTGTGTGTGTGTGTTGTGTGTGCGTGTGCGTGTGCGTGAGAGAGAGAGAGAGAGAGAGAGAGAGAGAGAGAGAGAGAGAGAGAGAGAGAGAGAGAGAGAGAGAGAGAGAGAGAGAG
>KV908531.1:47500-50000 GCA_002005505.1 Botryococcus braunii
TGTCCAGCCTCTCCCTGGACGCCTCCCGCGTCTCCTTGGAGCTGGCTCGCCCCTTCTGCAAGCACCAGAAAGAATTGTTTCTTGAACACTTCTTTTTTACGAAATAAGGAAAAGTAACACGTGCAGCCCCCTTCTCGCTGTCCCCCCCCCGGGGCTCGCTCGCTCGCTCTCTCTCTCTCTCTCTCTCTCTCTCTCTCTCTCTCTCTCTCTCTCTCTCTCTCTCTCTCTCTCTCTCTCTCTCTCTCTCTCTCTCTCTCTCTCTCCCCCCCCCTCCCCCTCCCTCCCCTTCCTCCCAGACAAACAGGCACGCCCGCACGCCCGCCCCCAAGCACGCACGCACGCATGCGCGCGCACGCGGGGGGACGCAGACCACTAACATTGGCAGCTGCGACATTTAAAACTCTCATGAAATAAATTCAGGCGCAAGGAATCAGGATGTTTCCCGGCAGGGTCAAGTGAGGGCGCACAACAACTGCCCGTGTTGGGACAGAAGGGGCTGCGCTCCGAGACTGATGAAGCCTTCCGGCTTGGCTCTGAGCTCGCCGTGCCTTCTTCGCTTCTCGTTCTGCCTTTCTTTTAGCCTTTCTTCCTGCTGGTTGCCCCTGTACCCCGGATTTCTCAACATTAAATGCAATACAGCTGAGGTGAGTGGCTTGCAGAGGCCATGTGGATCAGGAGAGGTCCACAGGTTGGCTGAGCTGTGAGACCAAGAGGTTGATAAACCAAAGTAGTACAATCTGGGCCGCTAGGGTACCACCGTGGCTTGCGGGATTCAAACAACATAATCTGGACTTAATATAAAAGCTCGCAATCAGTTTCTAAAGGGATAGAAAAGCCCCAGGTGCCACCTTCTGCCGCTGTGGCCGGCCACTGCCCAGTAGCCGGTCACCGCTCGTGCCTTCGAGCTCCCGGACCAGTCTGAACGGTAGCTGAGGTTTTCTAGATCCAGGTCTAGAGCCATTGTGGCTGGATTTGCCCTGGTAACCCATGCTCACATTACCGAACCCGTCACAACTGTATCGCGTCCTGCGTTTAGTTCACAATTCTGAGCCACGGGACCAGCCTTTTGAAATAAATATAGTGCAAATTCAAATAACTTTCTGTATAATGAATTGTTTTCTATATATTGATGCATTACAAAGCTGGTAGAGTTGCTTTGTTGAGGCAACGGGTTTCGTCCGCCGTCACCGTACAAGAATGTACCAACCGCTGTACTGCTATCCCACGGTAGGCAGACCGCATCCAAATGCTTGCTCACATCCTTTCAGCAACCAGAAGGGGTTCTTCTCGACTACTTCTGGATGTCAAGTGGAAGAATGTCAAATTAGTAGTATTATTTAGAAGTATTATTTGGCAGGTCCTGGCACTTCTCAGCGACTGCCTTTCCACCCATCTCACTCCTTCAAAGCAGAACAGTAGAAACGCTGTTCACACACACACATACAAACACACACACACACACACACACACACACACACACACACACACACACACACACACACACACACACACACACACACACACACGCGCCGCGCGCGCACACGCACACACACACACACACACACACACACACACACACACACACACACACACACACACACACACACTCAATCACACACGCACACGCACACGCACACGCACACGCACATGCACACGCACACGCACACATGCACACGCACGCATGCACACACGCACACACGCACGCACACACACACACACACACACACACACACGCACGCACACACACACACACACACACACACACACACACACACACGCACGCACGCACGCACGCACACACACACACACACACACACACACACACATACACACACAGACAGACAGACAGACAGACAGAGAGAGAGAGAGAGAGATAGAGAGAGAGAGAGAGAGAGAGAGAGAGAGAGAGAGAGAGAGAGAGAGAGAGAGAGTGTTTGCACTCACGCGTCTCTCTCTCTCTCTCTCTCTCCCTCTCTCTCTGTGTGTGTGTGTGTGTGTGTGTGTGTGCGCGTGTGTGTGTGTGTGTGTGTGTGTGTGTGTGTGTGTGTGTGTGTGTGTGTGTGTGTGTGTGTGTGTGTGTGTGTGTGTGTGTGTGTGTGTGTGTGTGTGTGTGTGTGTGTGTGTGTGTGTGTGTGTGATATATGTGTGTGCTGTGTCGCCTTTGTTATTTGCATTCGTACTTGCACTCGCACTGCCTCTGATGCAGTAGGTTGAAATCGTGGCAGCTGCATCTGCAGCCAGGGCAGGATATACTTGGAACTGGTACACGAAAATCTCTAAAATTCAAATGCGATCTAGGTGATCTGCCAATCACCAGCGTCCAGATGGGGAGCTAGTCGCACATGTGATTCGTATTGCCGCAATAGCAGGACGACCTGGCCTAGCTTGTGCAACGGTAGAATGGCCTTGGAATGTTTTGCTGCCGTGTTTGGAATATTATAGTAGTAAGATTCATGACAGGTGGTAGTCTAGCCTTCACGACGCTCAACAGAACTAACAG
>KV908531.1:57500-92500 GCA_002005505.1 Botryococcus braunii
TTGTTAATGTGTGCAATGCATGCACATGTGTGGGTTTCTGCGTGTGAGCGCATGTGTGCCCAAGTTTGTGTGTGTGTGTGTGTGTGTGTGTGTGTGTGTGTGTGTGTGTGTGTCCAAGTTTGTGTGTGTGTGTGTGTGTGTGTGTGTGTGTGTGTGAGTGTGTGCGCGCGCGCGCACGCCGGAGATGGGGGGGAGGGGAGAAGAAGTCGAGGCATGCGTGTGCAGCAACCTGCTGCCTCTGAAAAGGGGGTTGGGTCCCGCAGGGTTCCCGCAGCGGTTCCGACCAGCAGCGGCGGTACACCGCTCCATCCCCCAGACGGCTCTGACGTTGTGACCCGCCAGCTGGACTCCCTTATCTCACCCACAGAGGAAGAAGATGATGATGACAGCCTAAACAGGCTCCAAGATCAAGGCCAAGCCCCTAGGGCTGGTGCTTCCGGGCCCGTCCGCGGTCCCTCGGTAGGGAGCCAAGAGCAGGATACCCCAGGGGACCCTGAATCCCTTCCCTGCTTCGACCCCGGGGTCACTGCTGCAGTTTTCGAGGTGAAGGCCCTCTTTCCTCTGCTTTTGCAAGGGCTGCGGAGGGTTGAAAGTGGTGTTTTGACAATGGCGGAGTATGAAACTGATGAAAACTTGTTGATGAGTGTTGCATTGGATTATGGGATCTCCTTTTCTTTTACCTTTAGAGTGACAGAGGAATGAAAGCGTCTGGGTGACCGCTCACTCGATCAGTGGTTGGATCCGTAGCTGACTTGGTGGCTGGTGGGGCTCTGATGGCTGACATGGCAGTTGAATGGGTTGCAACTCCCCCTCCCCCAACACACACACGCACGCACGCAAGCATGCCAGCACGCACGCACGGACGCATGCGTGCGCGCGCGCGCGCGCGCGCGCACACACACACACACACACACACACACACACACACACACACACACACACACACACACACACACACACACACACACACACACACACACACACACAGAGCCCAGCGGACCCCCTGACACTGGGCCTTGACAAGGAAGCGGGACTGTAGGGACCGCTCGGGAGCACAGAAAGGGACCTGGGGGAATGGCAGTCCCCCCCGCTCCCCCAGCTGGATCCGGTAGCAGGTGAGAGCGAGTTTGCGGGTAGCAGTCCCGACACGTCCCCTCCGTCATCGCCGGGGTCCTGGGACTCTCCTCTCGTGACGCTGATCGGGCGGGACCATGGGGGTACCGGCAGTACAGCCCGGGGGACCCTGGCCCGCTCCAACTCCAAGCTGCTGATGAAGGCTTTGAAGCTTTCGGACTCCCCTGTGCACCCAGCGTGCTGGCCCCGTCCTGCGGGATCCGGTCCCCCAGATCCGCCCCCTCTTACGCTGGCGGGCTTGGCCGGCGAGGCCTGACTCAGACCAGTGGTGATCCTGAGGGCAGGTCGGGCAATCTCATTCCTTCCCCTTTCCTTGAAATTAAAGGGGTTCTGCTGGTTGCGGGTCAAAAATGGAAAGTGCGAGAATATTCTTTGAAATATTGATATGGGTAGAAGTCATTTGATTGTGCGTGTGTGTGTGTGTGTGTGTGTGTGTGTGTGTGTGTGTGTGTGTGTGTGTGTGTGTGTGTGTGTGTGTGTGTGTGTGTGTGTGTGAGAGAGAGAGAGAGAGAGAGAGAGAGAGAGAGAGAGAGAGAGAGAGAGAGAGAGAGAGAGAGAGAGAGAGAGAGAGAGAGAGAGAGAGAGAGAGAGAGAGAGAGAGAGAGAGAAGGAGAGAGAGAGAAGGGGGGGGGAATAGAGAGGGAGGGGGACCAGAGGGAGCTGTTCTTAGGACAGTTACTTCCTAAAGCTAATTAAAGTCGTTCTTCCCCCTTCCCGGCAGGACCGCGAGGAGCTTCTTTTACGGGTGCCAGCCTGATACGGCCAGGCGGTCGTGGGTACTCGCGCTATTTATATAATCGGCTGCTTCTGCACGTTTTAGGGCGTGGGCGGTCGCTGTCGAGCGGCCACGGGCGCCCAAACGGGCATATCAAACGTGCCAATTATCAGAAATGGGTACGATGTACTTCATAAAGTAGTCCTTTCTGAATAGCCCAAGTTATTATATGACACATTAAAATGTAAATGTTATTCACGGGCCTAGTGTTTCTTTGCTTTGGAGTTTTGTCTCCCCCCCCTTTCCAAACAAATTAAAAAAGAAACTCTACACGTTGGCATTTTGGGAAGGGAAATATTTTAATATCCCCGGTCCCCTAGTAGGCTATTTTGAGCCTGCTTCGCCCTTGCATCGAAGCGAGGACTTTCTTACTGATGTCTGTGACCAGGTTCTCAGGACCACGTGCAACACAGGGATGGGCATGGGCTTCGGCCCGCCCAGCCGATAGCCTCTTTAGGGCCTAATTAGGCTATACCTACATGATACGTAGCTATACCTGGCATACTAGCAGGGGGTTATAGATGGCAAGCTAGCCAGGCCTACATATCAGGCAATGCACGTGCACATGGGTTGTATCCGCAGCCAGCTACCAGCAACACACGTGTAGACATCAGTACACGTGAAGGCTCATGAAAGGTTACGTGTAGACGTGAGTACACGTGAAGGCTGATGGACGGTTTAGTGCTGGTGTATCCCCTCCACCCAGCAGTTCTTATGTGGGCCTGCATATGCATGCATGTATGCATGCATGATATGATGTGCATGCACGTGTGATAGTGATATGGACCTAGGAGGCCTCCTTCTTCACGCCTGACTGATATGTACAGCATGAACATGAACAAGCGCTTCCTTCTTCATGTCCCTCTCCCGCTGTGTGCTGGGAAATGAAGAAGGAAGCGCTCAAGTTCATTTACCTTAAGAAGATGGGTCGATCAACGTCCTTCCGGAAAATTATATCGCTGGGCAGACGCCTGCCCTGTCTGGGGGGATACGAGGCCACATCGATGAACCGCTATAGTTCGGTACAATATCGGCATTGGGTTATTTTTATAGGTTTACTTATTAAAACCTGCAGAGTAGACTAAATTTTTTCTTTCTCTCCCCCCCCTCCCGCCCCCCCCCCCCTCTTTTTTGGTTAGGTCTTGCGTGTCTATTTGAGAGGCCGTTGCCAGTTGTTTGCAGCAGGTAAGATCTGGATATTTAACTGTGAAGCATATCTTAAGTGCGGATATTAATCTTTATTCGGCTGTACAAGTTTATGCCCTGTGGCATAGGGCGACAGATCAGCCATCGCCCCTGTACAAATCAATCTTAATTTGAAATTTAAAACACGAGGCTTTGCCGAAAATTTGAGCTTGCAAAAATCAAGCCTTTTAAGCTTGAGATTCCAAAATTTGTACGCTTTACCGCGAGTCCCGTCATGAGGACCAGCGTGCTGATGGTGAAGGGTCGATAGTCCTAAGCAGCTTCAAACGCATGCATGCATGGCTACCACAGACCGCTTCAAAGGTGGCTCCAGGTAGCAGCCAGGTGGCTCCATATGCATCCATAGCTAGATGGGACCGTTTCAAATTCAAAATAGCATTCCTTATTTGGCAGGATGAGTGTCGTGCGACCATGTATGCTGCATAGAGCAGAGTTGCAACACAGGTCAGTGGATGAACGTTGGTTTGTTAATTAAATATTAAATAATCTCATTCTGTTGGGGTTGAGTTACGTGTTCAGGATTGAGGGGTGCACGCCAACCCCCAAACCGTACCCCCCGGGGACCCCCCCCCCCCAAATATGGGTGGGGCGGCGGGGAGGCAGGGCTCCCCATTTTTCCGTGCGGCTATGATTGGGTTTTTAGAACTTCTAAATTTATTGCGATGGCACATGTGTGGCCGAAGTGATCACGAAAATTGGTGATGACTTCAGCCACAAATGTGCCATCGCTCTAAATTTAGAAGTTTTTAGTCGTGATGGCCATGGCCACCAAATGGCCATGGTCAGAGTAAGCTTATCCGTCCCATGGAGCTCACCAAGGATTTGAGCAAACTATTGCATGAACCTTCATGGGTTACTCCCTGCCCATTACGCAATAAGGCATGGCGTGAATACAGTCTGCCAACACGCGCACACACACACACACACACACACACACACACACACACACACACACACACACACACACACACACACACACACACGTTGCAGCCACCAGTTAGCTAACACAAGGATCCTGCCAAGCACACATGGGTGCACATGGGTGCACACACACACTCGTTGCAGCCACCAGGGGTTGATGCCCACTTGACCAGACGGCAGGGGAGTAACACACAGGACATGAGTTCAACAGTTGCATAAGCTTTGAAGACTTTCTGCTTTGCCTGAGCCCTCTACCACAACCCCGATCTGCCACAACTTTGCAGCCCGGTGAGGGTCTTATCCCCACTCGAGAGCTCTGTCAAAGGTTCACCGAGAGGTCCAGTTCCAGTTCTCATCAGTTACAATAACTGCAAATTGCAAGAGGCTTGAAGCACAAGGGCTGTTCCGCATGTGCACATCGTCCATGCAGTACAACCCCTGCATTGCTCGCGGTACAACCCCTGCGACGCTCACAGTACAACCCCTGCAACGCTCATGTGTACGGCAACTCCCGCTAACCCCGGCATGACTACACGCCCATTTCCTGAACTCTCCGATCGCTCTTTGAGGGCTGACTTGAGGGATTAAATGACCCCCTTAAATAATGAATATTCTCGAGCTGTGTGACCACCGTACTCGGGATGTTCGAGGATGGCCCACCTGAGAGTTTTCTATGAACCAAACCTTAACGTTGAGGGGCTTAGTCTCACGTGTCTACCACCACAACTGTCCTGATTCGAAGGTAAAGCAAGCTCAGCACTTCGATTCATGAAAGCAAGCACCCAGCTCAACAACCCTGTTGCAGGATGGCTCAATGTTTCAAAGCATTGCAAGCTCGAAAACCAATGCAAATATGAGCTCAACCCCCAGATTGAAGTTGGTCTGCTGCTGCTTGGCAGCCTGTGTTGCAGGGATCTGGCTGCAGTACAGCACCTGCACTGCAGTACACAAACTTCGTGCAGTGTGGTACAGTACTTGTAATGCGGTACAGTACCTGCATGGCACCTGGCCCAGCTTATGCGCAGCACGATGCAGCACGGTGCATGTGAACTGCAGCACACGTACAGTACAGCACAAGTGCAGTGCAAATATATTGGGGGCTGTGTACGTACTGCATCAGTCGGGCCACACCGGCAGCAAAGCACAGGTTTGGGGAATGTTCTGTGCCGTGCACCTGTTTCTAATCTAGCCTCTGTTTCTAACCTAGCCTCTGGGAAGTGTACATCTTGAAAAACCACACACTGTTTCAGAAGCCTATGGCTTCAAAAAAATTCTGTTAATGTTTCTTATCAAAACCTCTGGGAAGTGTACATCTTGAAAACACTCATTGTGTGAAGAACCAGGCCGGGAAGACTTGCAGGAAGACTGCCATGCCCAAACGGACCTCAGCAGGGTCTCTTTTTTTTGCCCCTCCCCGGGGGGGGGGGGGGGCGTTGAGATAACTAGGAGACTGCCCGTCAGTGCATAATCGTGTCACAGTCATGTAACATCCCCACGGGTTCCCAATCAATCTCCCTTTTGCCATCCAGCGTCTTTGGGGGAGGGGGGTAGGCGCGCTTCTGCTTGCTGATCTGGAGTTCCCGCACATACAAAAGAAACAAGCAGCGGGGACGGCTCCGGAACGCGCTGCGCCCTGGCAGCCGCCCTAGCGCAAATCTAAAGCCACTGGAGATTGCCATGTGTGCCAGGCTATCTAGAAGACAGCCACATGCTTCCCGCAGCCCATTCTTAAGGATTTCCAATTGCAGAGCAGAGGAGTGTTCCCTGGCCAGGAAGGGCTTAAAGTCTAATTCACATTTGATGAAAAGCTATATGACGGTGCTTGGAAGTGCTTTGGCAATCCAATCTGCCAACTGCAAAACACCGAAACCCGCTGGACTATCATGATACCGACGAAAGGGCGGGAATGACGCAAGGCATGCGGCGGGCCACGCACTTCACCCGTAAACTCACGCGTAAACTCACGCCCCTGCGCCCTGACTCTGCCAAGCAACGGGGGAAAAAGTACAATCCATGTTTGGTAAATTTTGGAGGACTCGAACCTGGGAGGGCCAGATGGTGTTCCAGCCAGCCACACCACACAGGCTCCCAGAATCCCTGTTTCAAAATCTATGTTGATTCTTCTACATAATGCCCCGTGTAACACTGCCGCCGGGGAAATCATACAGGACCCTCACTCGGGCACAGTGCAGGCATGCGGCTGAACAGCAGTGCCTATTCAGGGCTCTTGCCCGTGAGCGCGCCGGACCGGGTTTGGGAGTGGCCGATATCCGTATCGAGCAGCAGGTGGGTGAGGCCCTCCGATTGGGATCGGAAAACTTTGTTGAGTACCGCATCCACAGCGGAGTCCACTGGCCTTTTTCTGTCAGAGATCTGGGAGAACACCGCCTCCAGAACCTCCCGCTGAAGCGCCCGGCTCCCCTCCGCCAACATGCCCAAGGTGCGGAATCTGGCCCGCCTCATAGTCACCGCCAGTACCTGCACCGTACTGCAGAGTCAGTACTTCTCGGCGTTCCCTCCTGCCATCCTCCTGTCAGAATGTGATCCGCACACTTGTGCAAATCACATTTTGAGTGCAGGTTCTCTCTGTGATGTGCACACCAAGCACATGAAGATGCATGCGGCTCAAAGCATGAACAGACAACTCAAACTCCTTATGTAGACATGGTCATGCATTTCCCCAGGCCCCTCCCATGGGCAGACACTTTGAAGGTTAAAACACCGGTGGCACCACTCCCGACATGCCTGCGCTGCTTGCACCTGACACTCAAATCTTGAAGATCTGATTAACTGAGCACGAAACAGACAGCGCGCGCGCGCGAGAGAGAGAGAGAGAGGGGGGGGGGGGTAGGCTACGCACACACCCATGAAAACGCCTAGCGTAAGTCTCTGTATGTAGACACTAAAAGACTACCACATCTGACATGCCAGGAATAAAGCCAACCTGTACAAGGCAGGATCCTCGTCCATTATTGGCTTTGGGAGCGGACAGGGCACTAATGTGCCACTTGCCTTCCTAGACTAGTACTCTGCCTGACGCAACCAACCTCAGCCATTTTGCACTGCCCTTGCAGTAATCATCCCATCCAACACTACCTGCCTCACTCCAACAACCTACCTCACTCGAACACTGCCCACCGCACCCCAACACTACCTACCTCACCCAAATACTATATGCCCCTTCCAAAGTACCTACCTCACCCAAGCCTTTGACCAGGGATCTTGAATCCTGATTCATGGAGCGGGGGATGATCATAATCCAGAGAGAGAGAGAGAGAGAGAGAGAGAGAGAGAGAGAGAGAGAGAGAGAGAGAGAGAGAGAGAGAGAGAGAGAGAGAGAGAGAGAGAGAGAGAGAGAGAGAGAGAGAGAGAGAGAGAGAGAGAGGAGGGGGGGAGAGAGAGAGAGAGGTCAGGATGTCAGCATATCAGGATTTCTTTTATATGAAACAACACATTTCGCCAACATCGCCAGCAGGGCCTTAGGTCTCCAGACCCATTCCGAGCACACAAGAAGCACTTATAACCTTTGAGTAGATGCGGCCACAGCATGTTGGAAAGTACCAAAGAGGGAACATATCAGACTTGCTGGCATAGATGACAAGGCATGACATGACTAAGCATATGTGGAAAGTTACCCCTGCGAAGGCTGCGCTCGCAAGAAGGAGAGCCCCTAAGAATTGGCCGCCATCAATTGTCGGAAGGTTGAACATGCCTCCACCTAGTTGCTGCAATTCAGCCAGGGCTGCCACCACGAAGCCCACCTGCAATGCCCGCCAACTCTAAGTCGTCCAAGCGGCAAACTACGTAGACAATTGTAAGACTCAGCACGACTTCAGCATTCATCCTTCCTCTTGGATTTCTTGCGGAAACAGATAAATATGAGTGGCGTGGAGAGAAGATGCAGCATTGGAGCATTGACAGTGCCCTCAATCTCCCCCCCCCCCCCCCCCGCCCCACTTCCTCCCCACAAAAGGGTGGGGAGGTGCATGTACAACAAACAGGCCTCCCTTGACATAAGGACTCTTTAGCTATCTGCCTGCAAAAATATCACATTTTGCCCCTCAGTAACGCAGAAGTGGGCAACCTCTCAACAAGGTCCAAGAAGGACCCAGCCAAGTGTGGCTGACCAGGTTACAGAAGCAAACACCTATAATCAAGATTACACGGCAGACAACAGAAGGCCAAGTACAATTGGTTTTGGTCAGCTTAGCTTACCATCGCAGCTCTCCCAGCAGCTGTCTCCCATATCCGCAGCTCGGCCTGTGGTCCGAAGTTCAGCAATTACCGTCAAGAAGATCTTATACCATCCCACAATCCCATACTCATTCCTTTTGTTGGTTCATACCGAGACAATAATATCTATCTGAAAGAAAGTTGCATCATCAGGCCATGTACATGAAAGAAGCTACATAATGATCACGGTATACAGAAGACTCCACATAAACTCAGCAAGACAGTCTAAGCCCGTCCAAAGCAGACTCACAACTTTTGATATTAATCAAACCACGCATCATTCTTACCTCGTTCTCCATGCTCTCCGTGATGAGGGCAACGAGGTTCTGTCTCTCAGGGCGACAACCCTCATAGATTTGCCGCCTATCCCTTGCTGTTCCCGATATCTCACCAGTGCTGGCAGTGACTATCATATGTGAACATCTCTGAGACTCGATTCGTTTTGCGCTTCGACATCGCTTGACATTCAGCAGAGGGCTTCCGCGAACGATCTGGACGGTACAGGACTGGCGAATGCTCTCACAACCAGCAAGCAGAGAACAACCAGCGACATTGAAGGCTGCCATTACCACAATCTTCCCGGTGGGAGGGCACAAAATGACAAACGAATCCCAAACCAAAAGCGGAGTCCGAGTCACTTGCCGAAAGCAATACCGGAAGGCAAGTACTTGCGTTATATAATGCCTGGTCTTCTTCCAAAAGGCAACAGGAATCAAAAGCAAGAGCAAAACAGCAAGATAGTATTTTCTGCTGGAAAACGCAAAAGCTGAAGTCGATTTGGAAGTGCTGATGTCGAAGGGCTAGCCGGAAGTGCCCTACCTAAGCGCGGGAACGCATATCGTGGGATGCAGCCGGACCGTCTGTTGGGGACTACGAAAGCGTCCGAAAAGGTTTATGTGAGCCGAAATATGCTAAGGGACCCCTGGGAAGTATGTAATTCTGTCCCGTGGACCACGGGCCGCACATGCCATGTGCCAGGGCTTTTCCATTGCCTCGCTGGCCGCTTTTCGGGGATGCGAAAGGCCGGGGTCAATGGCCAACAGTCCGGTGGGAGCAAAAGCCCATGGTTCTGGGTTCCGTCACACCGAACGGCCCACCCACAAGGCGGAGTCATGACTCATGAGTGGCCCCCAGGACACTGGATATTGGGGTAAGGTACTATTACCTTTTAAAGAGGAAATTGCTGGTGAAAAAGGCCTTAAAATGACCCTCTCTCTTTTTTTTTTTTTTTTTTTTTTTTTTTTTTTTTTTTTTTTCCAAGTCTCTTTGAAGGCGACACCTAGCAAGAGACCTAAGACCCCCCCCCCCCCCTCTGACGCTGAAGAAAGGAAGGAAGAAGACATCAGATAGGGAAAATTTTTGACCTGACGCACCCACTAGTTGGATGGAGGCCAGACAGTTTATAATCAAGAGACAGTTTGTACACAAACTCACATTAGCTGGCTAACGTGGGGCATTGTAGTAACACTACAATATTATGGCTAATGTGGGCCATTAATGCAACGCAACTGAAGTAAATAATACGACACACATGACATACATGCCGGCAAATGTGTCACCACAACCGAGAAATCTCCTTTCACTCACGTTTGGATCATGTCATCCTGGAAATTGACCGAATTAAACTCATGTTGTGTCCAGGGGCTTCCCTGACTCGGCAGAGCCCTTAGTTCCTGACACCGACCCATGCAAGTCCCGAAGGATTCCCTTTTTGGGTCTATCTCACGGACTGAACCATTGAAGGATAGTTAGTACACAACTGGGAACTCCCGCGAGATCACACTTCAGCCCGAATAAATCTGCCACGATCTCGACTGTCCCGAGTCGAAAGTAAGAAAATTTGAGCTGAAAATCGACACAAATTCGACCTCGTGGCAGGTCCCAATACAACCACTCCCTGTCCTGGGACCAGGACAGGGAGGACAAAGACCAATCCCCTGATTAATGAACCCCTCTCTTGCCACCTCGGTTTTACGTAGGCAAAACACTCCCTCCCCGATCCACGACCCCCCCCCTTTGGCCCCCCGACGGACGGAGAGACTGAGAGTTAAAAACGTTTGGACGTGAGAGTGAGGAGCGAGAGTGCGGGTCAGGAAGGAGTGAGATTGTGCGGGAAGTGAAGTGAGGAACGAGTGACTGAGCTCACTCTTTATCATGACATGCCCATGTACCCCAGCTTTAAAAAAACAATAAATAAAGAATAAAAAAAGGGGAAAAAAGCAAGAAAAAACTAAGAAAGGCCGTCACTCCGCGTAGGCCGCCATAAACCACTCTGCGACGCCTAGGACGACATGTAACCGCCTATGACGACGTGTTGACCCCTAGGACGAGACGCGTTAATGCCTATGACGACGCGTTAGCGCCTAAGACGACGTGTTCACACCTAGGACGTCGTGTTCACGCCTCGGACGACGTGCTTACGCATTGGACGGCGTGTTCACGCATCGGACGGCGCGTTAACGCCTAGCACGACATGTGAACGCCTAGGACGACGTATTAACACTTAGGACTACTTGAGTATACTCCAAAAACGACTTGACAAAGCCTAGCAAGCATTGCTGACGACCAGCACGTCTCGTTTTCAAGCCCTTGCATAAGCTCTGCTCTCTTTTGGAATACATTGGCCAAATGGGGCGTTCAAGAGGAATGTCTTGTTCTTTCACTGCCCCAAGCCGAAGTCCCGTCTTACAGCGCGTCCCTCCCACTATACAGCGGTTCCCCCCTTTACATCTGAACTCACCCCGGAGCAGGAACCTGGGTATTCCGGCCCCCACCCCCCCCCCTCCCGAAGGGGCCCAGAAACAAAAATCGATAACAATTACTATTAGTACATCAAAACGAAAAACTTCCAGTCAGTAGGTAGGAACAAACACAGCAGGGTCCCTCTGCGGGCATCCGGTCGTACTGCATTTTCAATTTTCAGCGTGATGTACAAGGCAGGCTCGTTGCCTCTCCCTTCTGCACCTCCGGGGTGGCAGGGACGCGGGGAGGGCCTCTTGCTGGCTCCCCCAAAAAAGAACCTCTCACCGCGAGTGGCTCTTTTCTTCGTGGTGAAAACGGCTCTTATCTTCGCTGTGAAAGTCCGCAGGGCGCGAGTGAGTCATCATGCCCTTGGAACTTTCACCGCAAAGAAGAGAACCGCCCGCTGGTAAGCATCGTTCACATCATCCTTTGTTTGCGGATTGGATAGGTCCCCTCTCAGGGTCCACCCGTGCGCTGCATGGGGGTAATACACCACTTCTCCCAGGCCTCTTGCTCGCATTATCTGCCCCACCACGCACCCCACTTACCTCTCCTCCTCCTCCTCCTCCTCCTGCTCCTCCTCCTTCTCCTCCTCCACACCTCTCCCCTCCTCCACTCCGTTCGGAGGAGTTGGAGGGGGGCCCCCCTCCACCTCCTCCTTGTCCCCTTCTTTCCCCACACCTCACCGCTCCTCCACTCCATTCCTCCCATTTCCTGGCGCCTTCTCAATTCCCTCTTCCGCCATTCCCCTCCCCCCTACCCGCTCCTCCTCCAGCACCTCTTCCCCCTTCTACTCCTCTGCGTCCTCCCCTCCTCCTTGCTCCCCCTAAACCCCCAACCCCCTTCCCGGCCTCCCTCCACGCCCTTACCCATCTGTTACTAGGTCCACCACCACTGCTGCAGCTCAGTTCCAAATGCACTCTGGGTCTCCTGGCGTTCACTTGAAGCGGGGCCGCTTCTCCCCAAAACCCCACAACCAGTTCCAGAGGGGCCACTGGGCAGTTGATTGAAGATGAATCTACAACATCAAAGCATTTACCCACCACCAGGGGAAACACGTTTGCGCATACGCCCTCAGCTCTGTACCTCTCATCTGCTCCCTCTCTCCCCCCCTCCCTCCGCTCTCCCTCCTCACCCCTCTCTCCCTCCCCCATCTTCTCTGCCCCCCTCTCCCACACCCCCCTCCTCTCTCTCTCTCTCTTCTTCTCTCTCTCTCTCTTCTCTCTCTCTCTCTCTCTCTCTCTCTTCTCTCTCTCTCTCTCTTCTCTCTCTCTCTCTCTCTCTCTCTCTCTCTCTCTCTCTCGTCTCTCTCTCTCTTCGCTCGCTCGCTCGCTCGCGCTCGCTCGCTCGCTCTCTCTCTCTCTCTCTCTCTCTCTCTCTCTCTCTCTCTCTCTCTCTCTCTCTCTCTCTCTCTCTCCTCTCTCTCTCTCTCTCTCTCTCTCTCTCTCTCTCTCTCTCTCTCTCTCTCTCTCTCTCTCTCTCTCTCTCTCTCTCTCTCTCTCTCTCTCTCTCTCTCTCTCTCCCCCCCCCCCCCGGCGGTCCCCCTCTCCCTCCCCTCACCATTCTGGGAGACTCGTGCGGTACACAGGGTGCTCCAAAGCCTGTTGGTTCCCCCACTTCCCCCCCCCCCCCAAAAAAAACTCCCCCCCCCCCCCCAAAAAAAAAAAGGAAAAAGAAAAAAAAGGTTCTCTAGCAGCACAGGCAGAGAGGTCTTTTGTGGTGTAAACAGTTGATGACTTGAGATTCGTAAAGGCCTGGAGAGCCCTCCAACATACCTGGTCAACCTCATCCCGGAAGTCGTCCGGGAACTGGGAGTCGTTGGCAGGCGCCAGGAACAGGGTGGGCTGCTGAATGGCCTCCACATCTTCCTTAGTCACGAACGAAGGGTGCGCTACAACTGCCCCACTCACGGCTTGGGTACCTGTACCATCGGCAGTACAACTGTTGGTTGACTGCGCTGCATCACACAAGTCACACCCCTTCTTGTGCTTGCACCATTCTCCTTCTTGCAGCCCTCTCCTGCTTGCACCCTTCTATACATGAGAATGCAATGATACCCCTTGCATAAACTGCATCTTGGCCCTCGTCAGCATCATTTGCTTTGCCTGTGCACGACAACTGGCGCACTGCTTTGTTCCACTGCGTTGTATCCAAGGTTGATTCACTACACCCGGCGCACTGACTGGTACTGTTCCTTGCATCGGCCCCCCTTTGCCTCCCCCCCCCCCCCCCTCTCTCTCTCTCTCTCTCTCTCTCTCTCTCTCTCTCTCTCTCTCTCTCTCTCTCTCTCTCTCTCTCTCTCTCTCTCTCTCTCTCTCTCTCTCTCTGTCGCGACGCGCGCACGCACGCACGTAGACAGAGCCCGGGGGGGGGGGGATGAGGGAGTCCCAGGGGAGGGAGAGGGGGAGAAAGGGGGTGGGGGCGGGGGACCGGGAAAGCAGGAAGAGAGGGAGCAGTAATCAAGGGGAGCAGAAGAAGAGCAATAATGATTGGGGCTCACCTTCTTTGGGTGGCCCCGGGGGGGGGGGGGTTGAAGAAGGAGGGGAGGAAAAAGAAGTTAGTTCTGTCCGGGTCGGGTGAGAGCTGCCTGTAAGAAAGGGGCCAAAACCTGCCAGTAAGACCGCATAGAGTCCGCCCCAGCAGAATCCCTCAACGCCAACTTGCTTGATGCCATGCTTTGCTTTCAGCTCTTCGACGACTTTCAAGCAGTCTGCAAAGACTTTCTCGCGTGGGAATTGCGCCAGCCACTCGCCAAATGTGCTTCTGTCGAAGGAGCCTAGCTCCAATGCCTTGCCATGCAGAACGTCCGGCAAAACAACGTAGTAACCTGTGATGCCACTTATCATCTATGAGCTCCCATACCAGAGGATCCGGCAAGTAGGTCCATGTGCTGGAAGAAACAGTTGAGCGGTTACAGAACGTTGTCAACTCTTGATGCAAGCCGCAAAAGAAGCTTAATTCTCGGGATGTAAGCTTAAGCATATGTATCTAAGCTTTGGAGTAAGTCTTTCATTCGAAAGCAGCAAGTCAGACATAAGTTTGTTTACGGGAAATTCTTCAAAGCCTGGCAATGGGACCCCCTGTTCGGTACTGGACAAAAGCAAAAGCTCGCTCGGTGGTGCGAAGTGCATCACAGTGCCTGGAAATATGCATCGACATGGACTCCCACAGATACAAGTGACGGTTCAGATTCAAATGTTTGGGTAGTGGTATGTACTGGTCAATTGAAAGGTCTGGGATCCTGAAACCTTGTGTTTAGATTGCTCGTCGCATAATTGAGGTGTTTGCAGCGAAGCACCCCGGTCACATTGTAGCAGCGATCCAACACAAGATAACTCCATGAATATATGCGGCGGCAATGTTTCGAAGATTCTATCAATATCAAACATTTGAGATTCCCGTCCAGTTTTAGGGTACGCGGCTACCCGGTGTGGGGCCCCGGTGCTTCTGAAGTCGGATGCGTACCTTCAGACGCTAGTTTATCAACATATAATCTTGCATTATTCGCCTTCCAGCCAAAAATATCTGAAATTAAAACCAAGGCAGACTCCACGGGTCCGGAAACAGGTTTATTGACATATGCATCAAGCCCAGCGATCACCACTTCCTGTTTTTTCCAATAAGTTTTAGCATAAAATATTTCACGAAGCAAAATTTCAATCCAGGAATAAGAAAAGGCAATTGTCGCACCTTTCCGGTCGGGGTCCCATCCCATCTGATTCCTTCAAAGCACTCCTTAGTCGCCATGAAGATAAGACTTGGCTGCCCAACACACGTTCTCCCAGACTATTTTCAAAAGATATTGTTATTGGTGGTTCTTCATACTATCTGTTTATGTGTGGTTTACTAGTTATTATCATGTTGAATGTCCCACTGACATTATCATCCCCCCCCCCCCCCCCCCCCCTCTCTCCCAACATGCCGGCAGATCCTTCTGTACGGCAGTGAAGCATTCACAGCTGCCAAGGAACAGCCCCATGCGACTTTATTTTTGTAGTTGTGCTAAGATAATCGTGTTCAGGACGCAGGTGTAAATATAAAACGGTGTGCCTCCCCAAGCAACACAATTAGCTGACCGTTGGAGTCGATACAAATTTCATAGCTGTGGAGACCTGTTTATTTGTGATCTAATCACCGTTACTTTTGCGACTTCTACTGCAGTGCTCTGACCTAGTTGCAGCATTCTATAAGTCTGCAGGTCCTCATACAAATCTGCACATGGAAGGACCTTCTCCTGCGCTGATGTCCGATCATGTCGTCTGAAAAAAATCCCCAAGCTGGAGACAGTGGATCTGAACGTTCTAAGTGCTTCGTCATCGTTCACAATGTGAGCAAACGCCATAATATTGGGACACTAGCTCGGAGCGCAACTGCCTTTGGGGTTGAAGAGGTATCGGCGTTGCAAACGTTATTTGGACACTCGAGTTTAGACTCCCTCCTCAATTCATTCTTCACGGTTTTTCCGAACGGTTTCAGGTGTGCCTTGTGGGCTCCAACCAATACAATACATTTGGAAGCCACGGTGCCGCGGAGCATGTGGCATACCGGCACTTCCAAACACTAAAAGACAGCACGACTTGGCTGCGAGAACAGGGTAAGTCAGCTCATCTCATGAAATTGAATCACTTCTAAATACTGTTTCTTTAGGAAAAGCAACAAAGGTGCCTCCGTCCCTGTCGACCCTTCCATACCGATGCAAACAGCGATGGTTGGGGGATCCAGGCTGCCAGATTCTTGGTGTTGAAATTGCAGACAATGCAGTTCCAATCAATGAACACCCTTTTGGGGGCAACACAGCTTTCATGCTTGGGAATGAGGCATGCGCCCATCCCCCCCCCCCCCTTTTTTCCTTGGCGCCAAACCACTACTGCTCCCGACCTCTACTAAGCATAGTCTGCTCGGCATCCTTGCCTCTGCTTTGCATCATATGCTGCCTAACCTTTCTGTGCTGTACTTCCCAACCCTATCTCTGCTCACCACCGCTGTCGGTGCTTTGCGTACTCGGCTTTGCACCCCTTTGCTGTGCATCCTCTATTGCCTATGCCTATCTCTGCTTGCATCCTATATTTCCTAACAGTCTCCCTCCCTTGCACCCTGTATTTCCTATGCATGTCTCCCCTTTTGAAGCTCTGCTCGTTTGCCCTGTCTGTGCTTTGTATCATACTGTCATCTTTTACTGACCATCCTGCAATTGACCCGGCATCCCATGTTTTTTCTCCGCCAAATCTCTCTCTCTCTCTCTCTCTCTCTCTCTCTCTCTCTCTCTCTCTCTCTCTCTCTCTCTCTCTCTCTCTCTCTCTCTCTCTCTCTCTCTCTCTCTCTCTCTCTCTCTCTCTCTCTCTCTCTCTCTCTCCCCCCCCCCTCCCTCACTCCCTCCCCCCCACCCCCCCCCCTCTCTCTCCTCTCTCTCTCTCTCTCCTCTCTCTCTCTCTCTCTCTCTCTCTCTCTCTCTCTCTCTCTTTCGTGGGAGAATCCTTTGCTCCCTCTTCCTCCTAAAGGTGTAATAGAGTACGGTTAGCCCCTTTCCTTTATCAACTGAGTAATCTTCAAAACCTGTACCGGGATCCCCATCCCGCTCTGCCCAAAGGCCATGCAGAGATGGCTGGCTGTTGAATTTATGGTATTGCAGATTCATAGGCTGTACAATGCATGAACTACGATGTGCATTCAGGGTGCAGGATTGTCAGAGGCACAGATGAGGGAGTGCGACGCATTTGTGTACATCCCGCAGTACGGATGCGGGACAGCGTCCTTGAACGTGACGGTTGCCGCTTCGATAGCTCTTCACCACTTTGCCCTGTGGGCGGGCTATCCTGAGAGGGCGCGGGAAGGGGGAAAGTTTGATGTCGCGCAACGACCCCTTAGAACTACTCCGCGAGGTGATACAGTGAATTGACTCGAGTCCCATTTTCACGGCGGCAGGGGTATGAAACAATGTCTTGCATCATGCAAGAGGGGCCCGGGGCTTTTGGGCACACGAGGGGGCGGGGCTGTGGGGTGTGCCGTTATGCCCGTTGTAATAACGTTTGCTCAATCGCTCATCTTCCACCTGTTAATGTGGTCATGTTTCCCTTCATTACCTGATTCTTTCGTTCATGCCTCCACTCGTTTTTCGGTTTGTTCACTGGTCGTTCGTTTGATTATCATTTTTTTTTGGGGGGGGGGTTACCTTACAATTGTATTTTACAAGCGAATGAGGGCCGACGCCCACCCAAACGGTGCACCCATAAAGAGAGGGGGGAAGAGAGAGGGGTGGGGGGAGTGGGAAAAAAAAGGGGAGATGCGTTTGTTCCGGCCGTTCTTTGTATGTATGCAAGGTTAAAAGACGGGCAGAGCAAACAAAAAGAAGGGGCTTTGGTAGGAGCGAGCAACAAGAAGGAGCGTTTGCCGAAACAAATTGGAGCTTTGGACGAAGAATTGGAGATTTGGAAAAACAAGACGGGGCTTTGGCAGAAACAAATCCTTTTGCAGAAACAGATTGGGACTCTGGACCCCTCTCCTGTGAACAGAGGTCGGAGGTCGTCTGAGGTCGGTGGTGTATTGGATTTTTGGGGGTCGGGAATTGGGCCTTGAGTCTTTGAACCAAGGAGCATTCAGCTTGGAGATGGAGGAGTTGGCTGAGAGGCCTGCTTGCTCCCCCCCGGGGGTGGGGGGGAGGGGGACAGGCATTGCTTGCAATCCTGAGGACTTGGCTGCACAGCGCGAGAGGCGGAAAGCAAGCAGAGATGTAGATTGGCTGGAGCATGCGGACTGTGCTGGCTTTATGGGACCAGAGCCAGAATAGCAGCACTGGGGTGCCTGCCCCTTCCCCCCCCCCCCCCCACACACACACACACGCGCGCGCGCACGCGCACGCGCGCGCACACACACACACACACACACACACACACACACACACACACACACACACACACACACACACACACACACACACACACACACACACACACACACACATGTGCTGAGTGGTTCGTGAACCGTTTTCAACGCAGGACAGAGATTGAGAGTCCAGGCGCTTCCCGGAATGTGCAGAGATAGGAGAGGGGTGTCGTGTAGCCATTTGATGGACTGTCCAGGGATGGGAGAGAGGTGCGTCAAAAAGAAATGGAATATGCAGGGCATAGGAGAGGGGTCGTGTGGACATTTGGTGGGCTGTCCAGGGATGGGAGAGAGGTGCGTCAATAAGTAATGGAATACGCAGGGCAAAGCAGAGGGGTGACTGGAAACTCGTTGAAACGCAGCCTATCTCAGAGGTTACAGGGACAAACACTCATTGGACACTCATTGGAGGTGTGCCAGGACAGGAGGTGGGGGGGTGAATGAACAGTGATTGGAGAATCTAGGGATAGGAAAGGGTTGAGTGGACACTCCTTGAGTAGCCAGGGGCAGGACAGGGGTTGTAATCCCTATCATCGGAAGACGGGGTGAGATATCCACGGTGGACAGCTGCTGGATTGTCCAGGGATAGCAAAGGGTTTACAAATTACAACCCTTGGATAGCAAAGGGTTTGCAAATTACAACCCTTGGATAGCAAAGCGTTTGCAAATTACAACCCTTGGATAGCAAAGGGTTTGCAAATTACAAATTACAACCCTTGGATAGCAAAGGGTTTGCAAATTACAACCCTTGGATAGCAAAGGGTTTGCAAATTGCAACCCTTGGATAGCAAAGGGTTTGCAAAGTACAAATTGTATTGTATTGTAAGTAAATGGCACTCTTTATTTTTCAGTGTGCAATCACGTGCGCCTATGGTCAACCTTCTGTCTTCGACTGTGGCGCAGCCTTGGGTGCTCAACGATTCCCCATCGATCTCACCCCTCGTAGGAGCTTTTTCTTGATGCGAAGGTAGGTTTAGAATGGGCGTGTCACCAACTGAATTACGTGCTGCAGCTCATCTGAGCCTCGTGATTGCTCTAATGCACAGTACTGTACGACATGTTTGCTGTAATGCACAGTACTGTACAATATGGGCCGTGGCTTCTTTACGTAACCAAAATCAAGCTCATGTGGCCTTCTAGAGGCCGCATCTGCCTCTGCATGTAGGCGCCAGGGCACTAGCAGGTTCAACGTACATCCATTTGCTGCAGTGGACTTTGGGAGTGGGCTTCTGCGCTCTTTAAAACTTAGAGATCGGCCTCGGTGTCCAGTGAGAATGTCTATTCATGCGCGACTGTGTATTAATGGTATTTGTAATACGCGGCTGTGTATTCTAATTTAAGAGAGATTACGACACACACAAAAATGCACACTTCTCATGCAGAAGCCAAAGAGAAGTTTCCTTGCCTCCAGAGCTTGCAGATTGTTTCTGCGCAGCCCAAGGATAATTGTGCACACAAGCTTGTGAACTTCTTAAGAATCTCATCAGGGTTTGATCCCAGGCTGCAGTAACGACAGGCCTGTCCCTGCGTGAAGTCCGTGGAACGAGCAAGGAAAATTGCGCAATGGAATTTGCCCCGGGGGAATGGAAAGAGGCCCGCAAGGTGTGTGCAGAACGCGCCATGAGCGTGGCCAGCCGGTCACATGCATTGCATCTGGGATTCTGAAAAGAAAACTACAAATGGCAGAAGGGCAACCGTTAAACTCTTTTAGTGCTCATCAGCGAGTCTGAAGTTGACTCTCAATCCCTTCCTTGTCGGAAGAGCAGGCACCCCACACCCTAATAATAAGAAAGACCTTCGGATTATCCACTTCTCTTACACAGAGTCACTGGGGTGTGATGTATTTGAAGTCTTTTGCTAATGGTAATGAACTGTATGACCTGAGGTTGTGGGAATGCAAGGACTTGATCCGTGGTCTTGCCTAGGGTGCTGAGAGGCAATGACAATAAAGTGGAAGGTTCTGTATCATCAAACCCTGTCAGTGACAAAGGGGAAACTCCTGTATCATCAAACCCTGTCATGGAACTCCTGTATCATCAAACCCTGTCGCGGAACTCCTGTATCATCAAACCCTGTCACGGAACTCCTGGTTCTCTTTCCAAACTTCACCACCCTCAAAGAACTCCTTCTTCCAGATCGGAACTGTCGCCTTTAGCTCGTCGATTGCCCAGTGACATGCCTGTTCCCCCACACAGCTCCTGTTAGCCACAACAAAGTCAATCGGATGTTGGCAGACAGGGCACAAGCGGATGCCCTTCCAGCCCCCCCCCCCCCCCCCCCCGGGGGTGAGGGGGGGGGAACCACTCACCGTCCAGCTCGAAGGGGCAGTTGTGGGCAGCTGTCCTCTTCAAACGTGTTCCCATGTGTGCACACAGGAACTTACATGCAGGCACATGCACACGCACACGCAGACGCCTGAGGCACACACACACACACACACACACACACACACACACACACACACACACACACACACACACACACACACACACACACACACACACACACACACACACACACACAGCGAGACACACACACACACACACACACACACCACACACACACACACACACACACACACACACACACACACACACACACACACACACACACACACACACACACACACATGCACGCTCGCTCGCACACACCCCTGGCAACCATGCGGGAAGTCAAATGCCCTCCGATTACTCTAACATAAAGGTTGCTGATTGTGCATTCATAATGCTGAAGGACCACCCCTGCCAGTGGATCACAGGAAGAGGTTGAGGAGGTCCAGTTGCTTGACTGGGCCTTGACTCCCTTAATTCCTCCCTGCATGCATGTACATGTGCGTGCGTGCGTGCACGCGTACGTGAGTGCGTGCGTGTGTGGGTTGTGCATGATGCCGGCATGGTTTCGTTCTCTAGAGTGTGCATGGCCACTTGAGGCAAGGAACCCAGACCCAATGCGCATCCCAAATATGAAAATATTTGAAATAAAAAGCAATTCATAAGGAACGTTAAAATCAAAATTTGGGTTGTGCACCTCCAGGGCATCCTTTCTGTGGGCAGAAGAGACTGCGATTATGACACTTGGTTCACCCACCAGCACTTCCCCAATCCTATGAGCTAAAGCAATCTTCCGCAGATCCCAATCTTTTGCGGCTTTGAGACAAATTTCCTGCGAATGCACAGTTTAAGGATTATTCACCAACCACGAGACCGCCACGAACTGCCTTGACCAGGGTATGCAGAACACTTGATGCGATGAACAGCTGCTGGCAGAGGCAGATGAACCTTCAACTTCTTCTCTGCCATTGGTATATATGCTTCATATTCAAGCTTCAAAGTTCGTTTCCCTTGAAAGCAGTCCCTGGTTACACCCGTGAAGGTCACGATTGCCCCGCAGCTGGGGTCCTCGCAGGATTTGTAGTACTTCTCTAGATGTAGAGGAGTTGACACAACCTCCACAAAAGGATCAGTGATCAGCATGTAACAAGCTTCTTTCCAAATCGGAGAGAGCTTATCGCGAAGTCACCCTAAACGTCGGCGTCATACATCTGCATATCAGAGTCAAGGAAGGAAGACCTAAATTCAATGATTTTCTGGTTTGATGGGATTGGAATACATGGATTGACCAGGATGTTGTCTGTTGTCTGTGTTTGAAGCAAGTTATAATGGCATTGACCCTACCGTATTTGGCATCATGCCACCTGGCGCACAATGGCAAGCTCGAATTGAGATACCGGATCACGTGACAAAAGCTAGGGCCGGGCAACCGCCTCCAAGATGACCGATGAATTTGACGTTTTCTGCATTTTGACAGAGAGACTTCCTAGCTGCGTCCCATGAGTATTTTTGAAAGTTCACGGCTTCTCAAGGGAGAACTGCACGGTACTTCGTTCATTGTGTAGCCCGCACTTACTTGTCAGCCGGCTCTAAAGGTTTGGGGCGACAGCGCTCATAATGTATCGCGAATTTGATTTGTATCAATTAGGTAAAGAAGATACAGCTCCTGCTGCTGCACAGCCAGGAAGGAAATTCGCACCAATTTCCAGGCCTCGGCCGACGGTGAGCCCGCTGACCATTGTTGTGCAGGCTGTTTAGAGCTTCAGCTCTGAGTTGCTGATCAATTAGTACCTATTTGGCTCACCATTTAATCATCAGGACTTATTGAGCTAAGGCCTACGGCTTTGGGTCCCTACCTGTCTGGCTCAGCACCTGACAATGTGCGATTGCTTCAAGTCCAGGTCCGTCCTGCGGTTCCCCAGGCCCAAGTTCGTCAAGACCAGGGAAATCCTGCTGCTCCATCGAAATTATTGCAAGGTGAATACCTTAGGATAACGGAGTCAAGTCAGAGCTGTCCTTTCTGGCGTCACTGTCAAGGCACCTTACATGTGCTGACTTAAATAACCAGGTCTCGATCATTATGATTACTTGGCTCTTACCAGATTTGTGGCATCCTATTCTTCACAGATCCTCAGCCCCAAGAGGACTCTGTTATTGCCAGTCCCCCAGAGCAACCGCCTTCAGCTGCACAAGACAGGCCGGAAGTTATTCCTGTCACACAGGAGCTACAGACAAACACTGCAAAAGCTGAGTCTCTGGCAGCAGCTCTTTCAACTCCAAATGATGAGGGAGACATACTTCCTGCCAGTGCCTCGATGGAAGAACCTCCTGGAATGGAGGGGCAGGGTGATCAAACAAGTGTGGAGGTAAGGTAATCGATGTTGGTATTTCAGAGTAGTACCCCTTGATAGTTACCTTATCTTGCACTGTCTCACACTTCACTCCGCTGTGGTCACTATTTGACTAGCTACATGCATGTACAGGACCTGCCAGGGCCAGGCATATCAGAACCAGCGCAGATGGAAACAAATGTGCGATTACCCCTGTCCCCTCGCCAGCCTCCGTGGCCACCCTCAGAAAGGGCAGGAACTGTATTTGAGGCTTCTGTATCTGCTCCATCCCCAGCTCCCGTTGATGAGAGCATCTACGGGGGTCGTCGAAAGCGCGCAGGATCTTTGAAGTCTTCAAGCCAGACAACTAAGGCTGAGAAAACAGGGGCCTTTGACAGCGGAACAGACATGGCCACTTGCAACGGTAGTTTGCCTGCTTCTCTTCGTACACTTCTGACTCACTCGCTCAAGACCTGAAAGGGAGTTTTGGTGGCCTTTGTTCTGCTAAGGCTGTATTTGGCTGATTGAAATTTGCTCTGTTCCCAGCACCTTTTGTTGTAGGATTTCCATGTGCCCCGCCCCCATGTCCCTCTCTTTTGCCTTGCCCACTTCTTCGATCGGGGTGGGGAAGGGCGAGAGAGGGGGGAAGATGGAAGAACAGCAAAAGCGGGAAAGAGGGGAGGGGGAGGGAGAGAGTGGGAGTGGGAGGGATTGGAGAGAGAGGGGGGGGATGGGGAGGGAAGGGAGATAGATGTAGAGGGAGCGGGGGGAGGAGGGGGAGAGAGAGAGAGAGAGAGAGAGAGAGAGAGAGAGAGAGAGAGAGAGAGAGAGAGAGAGAGAGAGAGAGAGAGAGAGAGAGAGAGAGAGAGAGAGATAGATAGATAGTGAGAGTGAGAGAGAGATAGATAGATAGTGAGAGTGAGAGTGAGAGAGAGAGAGGAGAGAGAGAGAGAGAGAGAGAGAGAGAGAGAGAGAGAGAGAGAGAGAGAGAGAGAGAGAGGGGGGGGGGGGGAGAAAGAGAGAGAAGAGGGGCAGGGGCTTGCGCGCGTGTGTGTGGTGTGTCTGTGTGTCGGTGTGTGTGTGTGAGTGTTTGTGTGTGTGTGTGTGTGTGTGTGTGTGTGTGTGTGTGTGTGTGTGTGTGTGTGTGTGTGTGTGTGTAGGGGGGTTAATTGAAAGGTTGTCACCCTTCTCCGCTTTGCCTTCGTGTTCTTTTCAAATGGAATCCATCAGGATTCAAATCCAAGTTGGTTTAGAGCCTCACATATGTAAGCTAATGATTTTGCATTGGGTTCTCCATAGGCAAGGGTTCTGGAAAAGCCGTGTCTGAAGCTGGGCTCAAGGTTACCGAAAGCATGTGGAGCACTGTGAAGATGAGTGAGGTTGTAAGTGTCATCCAGCAGCAGGAACGTGAAACCCAAAGAAAGGAGCGAGCCGCGAAGGTAAAGCCTTTCCATGGCTGAGATGGCAAACCTTGCACTTCCCTTGATTCTGGCCCTCTTTGGTTGCGGAAAAGGTAGAGAGGCTCAAACTGATATACCGGAAAGCACAAGAAGGGCAGAGAACTCGTTTATATGAATCATGTTGTGTGCGCTGTGTGTGTGTGTGTGTGTGTGTGTGTGTGTGTGTGTGTGTGTGTGTGTGTGTGTGTGTGTGTGTGTGTGTGTGTCTGTGTGTGTGTGTGTGTGTGTGTGTGTGTGTGTGAGTGTGTGTGCGCTGTGTGTGTGTGTGTGTGTGTGTGTGTGTCTGTGTGTGTGTGTGTGTGTGTGTGTGTGTGTGTGTGTGTGTGTGTGTGTGTGTGAGTGTGTGTGTGTGAGTGTGTGTGCGTTTGTGTGCGTCTGCATGTGTGCGCGCGCGTGGGTGGGGAGAGAGAGGCAGTGGCGAGGGAGAAAGAAGGGTGGGGGGGGGAGGGAGGGAGAGGGGGGTTTAAATAAACTTTGGGGTTGCACACATGTGTACGTGTATATCTTTAGTGATAGTCAATTGTTGCTGGTTTGCGGGTGCAGCTGGAAGCCGCACGACTGGCACTGCAGAATGGGAGCCCAGAAGGTGCTAATACCAGTGTACAGCCATATGCGCCGCCTCAGCGGAGAGAAATTGCGGCAACCACGATGGTGTTCCGTGATGGGCGTTTTGAAGCAGTTGCAAATGACATGCTCGCAGACGCACATGACGAGATCCTAGAAGGGTCTGAAGCGCAGGGGCCCATTCTCGTCAACAGTGGAAGCTTCTCCAACCGTATCTCTTGCCACCGATGGTCCCATTCTGAAACAATACTGTTCTATCGGGTGTGTTCCTGACAATTTTTCCTGGCCATCTTTTTATGCAAGCGATGTTGCCTTGTGTGGGCATTTTGGATTTCGTGATGGTAATGGTGCTGGAAGCAACCAGCTTGTCTCTCCCATATGGAAGCCCAGCTTGCCTACACTGCTGCGCTCGTTGTTGTCAAATGATTGTTCTGCACACGAAGGGTTGGCGCTCCTCGTAATTTGTCAAGCTTCAAAGGAGCTGCGTCGACATGCGGCTGCATTCCAAGAGGTTTGCAAGGAGTTGTGTTTTTACCTTGGAGAAGGATGTACCAGCTGGATTGGCTAACACTGACTGGAGTTTTTTTATCTCCACTGTTAAAAAAACTCAAGCAATTGATAATTAAAAAAAAAAAAAAGAAACTTTTTTTTTTTTTTTTTTGAGATTTTGCGCAGAATTGCTAACGGCAAGATTGCTGGTCAGGGCAGGAAGATAAGGCCTGTTACATCGGGGTGCTCTGCATGTGGGGACATAGTGATGCTGTACTTGCGGGTCTCGCTATGTTATTGGCCTTGATACACTGTGCTTGCTGGGACGGGCGACAAAGGGTCGGTCATGTAGCTCTTCATGAGGTCGTGCTGACGCTGTGACGGAGAGAGATGGATGGAGAGATGGATGGATGGATGGGTGGGAGGGAAGATGTCCTCTCCCCCGCTTTTTTTGGGAGGACTAACGAACCTCCTTTCCCTTTGGCTTGTGTTCGGCCTTCTACCAATGTTGCGCTGGATGGGTGCAGGCGCTGCTCATTTTTGGCCAAGACTACTTCATGATGGGGCAGTTCTTCCCTGGGCGCCAGAGGAAGCATCTGAAGAATAAGTTCAAAGCAGAAGAAAGGGCTAATCCTGACAGAATTGAAACGGTAATGAGGAAGCATATTGAGCTTGGGACGCATGCTGCTGGTCCCTTGACACAAGCCGCTGCAATGTGGCGGGTATGTAACGGGGCCTTCTTCATGTTCCTTCAGTTTTCGTTTACCAAAAGGAACCTTGACTGAACAGGATGAGTGTGTCACTCGAGCAGAGCTTGTACCTACTGTTGGCGTATAATTTCTATGTCATTCTGGAGGGTGTTGTACGTTGTGTGGAATATTTTCCAAATTCAAAACGTGAGGAGTGGCACGACATGCCGTTTCCGCAGATGCTGTTCTGACGGCATTCAGATCTCTTCACACCAAGCGCCCGATTGTTCGTGGGTCTTGGCACAGTTCCTATCTGCGACGAGTCAAGTCTAACATATCATTGATATTGCCAAATCGCAAGCAACGTTCGCGTTGGTATTGCTGAACATTTTGGGATTAGCTTGGTTACAGGCCTTGTTCACTGTCGTCTGGGGCGGATGGGAAAATGAAGGCGTCGTGTGGCGAGGGTGCAGGAACGTGTCGAGAATGGCTCTTCTGGCAAGGACGTGGACGAGATGGCGCTCGAATTGCGAAACATCCTGATGATGGAAGATGTCCCGGGACTTCCCGAGGCTTGCTGTTTGACCTACGCGAAGCCAAAGAAGAAGTCTGCAAACGGCCGGGGACGCGAGGCTCTACCTCCCCACTCCCCGGCCCCTCTTCTTCTGGAGCTGCCGTCTTGGCCGCCACAGGAAAAGCGACCGCGTCGAGCATGCGTCGCTCGTGCCACATACAACTACACTTTTTCTGATGGTGCGCCATGGCTAATGTTTACTGCTGTATGCAAGTGTTGCTGACAGATGTTCCGAGGGTTTCTCAACTGCTGTATGCAATTGTTGCTGACAGATGTTCCTAGGGACTTTCAACTGCTGTATGCAGCTGTTGCTGACAGATGTTCCTAGGGTTTCTCAACTGCTGTATGCTACTGTTGCTGAAGGATGTTCCTAGGGTTTCTCAACTGCTGTATGCAACCGTTGCTGACAGATGTTCCTAGAGATTCCCAACTGCTGTATGCAACTGTTGTTGACAAATGATGTCTTTGAGAGGGGTTTAAGTGGCCAAGTCTTCTTGGAAGGTTGAATGCAAGTGCTGTTGTGCAGGGAGCGAATCTGACCGGACAATCGATAACCCAACACCCTCGACTGGAAAGCGACGAAGGCGGTCTACAAATACTCGGTTTCAGGATTATGTCACGTGAATCCTGTGGCAGAAACGCTTCGTGGAGGTGCTAATCAGCTTAGTGGACGTACATATGGTATTCACTTCTCACGTGCACATCACAGGCGATGTCGCTGATGGCAGAAAGGCCATATTATGAAGCGCCCCTCGGGTGCTCGTATCATGGCCTGACTCAAGGCTTTCTGGGTTGGGGGAGTCGCCTTCATCCCTCATGGCCTGTTGGCTCAGCCTTTTTGGGTTGGGGGTTTGGCTTCATCCCTCAATTACAAATGAGGTTGGCCCAGCTTCTTGGGAACCTTCCTGTCCTTCACGGTTAAGGCGACCTTTTTCTGTTGGAACCTTCCTGTCCTGCAACGTTAAGCCGGCTTGGGGTGAAGGCGGTTTTGCAAGGTGAAGCGGTCTGGATTTCCTGAAGGCGATTTTCCGATGTGGAAGGTGGTTTTCTGCAAGATGAAGGCTGTCCTGCCAGGTTAAGCCGGCTTCCGTGAAGGCGATTTTGCAAGGTGAAGCGGTCTGGATTCCCTACAGGCGCTTTTCCGAAGTGGAAGGTGGTTTTCCTGCAAGGTGAAGGCGGTTTTAGCCCGCATGCAAGGTCCTTTGGTATGCATCCTTTTTGGCAAGCAACCTCCTGCAAGACCGGAGTAATGCAGCTTGTGAAATTCCTTTTCGCGGATATAAACGTGAGTATGCTGCGCCCGATGCGTGCTGTGGCCTGTTCGAGTCCTGGCAATCCTCATGAGATTGGAAAGACCGGCAGGAGGGGGGGGGGACTTCTTTACGAGAAGTATGCTGGTGCATAACGAAATCCAATGAACAAAGCCTACTAAACTGCTAATTGTAGAAATAGGTTGCAGAGATGTTCTTAATAGCCCGCCTTCTCAGCTGAAGAGCCTGCTTTCTGCAAAAGCCTTGAAGTCGCCGGCTTCTGGAACATGCATGCATTTGTGTGTGTGTGTGTGTGTGTGTGTGTGTGTGTGTGTGTGTGTGTGTGTGTGTGTGGTGGGGGGGCGGGGGGGCGTGCATGCGTGTGTGTGAGGCAACAGCGAGTGAGAAAAGGAGCACACGTTGGCACGCATGTGTGTGTTTCCAGGCACACGCGAGAAATTCCATTGCTGTGGTAGCCAATTCCGACATTTTTTAAGAGACTCTAGTGTGAGGCTTTCCTTTTGTGGCGGGATTAATTTATCTGACTGCCGTGTTAAACGCGGTAAGCCAAGGCCTTGCAGCAATACAGCTTCCTGTGAGGGGCTATGGAGCGGCACAGACTTCCTCTCAAGCTAGATTCGCTTTGCTGTCGCACAGTGCGTGCATGGGGTTTGGTGTTCTCTCTGCATTCTCTCTAAAGATGCCCAAGAATGCTGCAGGGGAATTCTTCCCTGATGGCTTTGTTTTGGAACACAAAGCAAATATCTGGTCATTTGTCAGAAACGAAGTTAATGATTGTTTTAACTTTTAATTCCTGCAAGATTGGCACGGGCTAGTCCTACAGAATTGCATTTGGAAGCTCTCAATACTGTCTTCGGCGTCTTGTTCCCAGATACTATAGGTGACGTGGTTCAGGGAGTTGCGTGGGACAGTAAATTGATTTTGAAAAATCCATCTCCTCCCTCTGTTATGGGCTCCTGAGCCACGGCCACTGGAGGGCAGTTCGGGTCTGACCACAGTAATGTGGACGAAAGATACTAATGAGGTTTGTGGACTCACACTGTAATAAATACACCCCCTGCTTGCCATGGGGCCCTTTTGGTTTTAGAACCTCTTGTGACATTATCGCGTGTAACAAAGCCAAAATATGAAGTCCCTCGCATTTGTGTTGCGTCTGCAGCTGAATCCAGTGGTTACAAATCCTCTCTATACGTCTGAAAACATACATACGCCTGCTAATAACCCCAGGACATGGCCTCAAACCGATATCACATTGGCACCTATGCACGTGCGCACAATCTCACCGACATGCGCACGCGTGGGAGGGGGGAGCCTAAGGTTCTTCTGGGATTTAAGCGGCTCCCCCATTCTCCAGATTGTTAAAGGCTGAAACGAAGCTGGCCGGGTCCTGAGCCCCTGAAAGGGCGTACTTCCCATCAATAATGAAGTACGGCACGCCGCTGACTCCGCGGGCCAGAGTCTTCAAGTCATTTTCCACCTGCGCCGCCAACCCAAGTCTAAAACAGATTTTGTTATCATAAAACCTCACCACATTCCCCTCTCCCTTAGGTGCCAAGCGCATATTCTGCGCTCTGGCACGCACACATACGCGCGCACGCACGCACGCACACACACACACACACACACACACACACACACACACACACACACACACACACACACACACACACACACACACACACACACACACACACACACACGCGCGCGCGCGCGTGGTTCTCCTTCCCACCACTTCCGAGCTCCCTCATTCATTTTACAAAGTCAACAGATCCTTCCCACAAACAAGCAATGATACTTTTGTTGGCCCCTTGATTCCTCCCTCATTCCTTGTTCCCCATGTAGCATCTTCCTCCCGGCCACCCGCATTCTCCTTTTCATTTGCATCCCTGCTTCCCAATTTCTTGGCCTAACTCCTTTTGCTGAACACGTGACAACAGGGAGGGCCTACACCTTGAACACTTCAGCCTCCCCGAGCCAGCAGGAACTGAAGGAAGAAAATAAACATTCAAGTTTGAAGCCCGTCCCCCGTTTCTTATGCTTCCCTTTTTTTTTGGGGGGGGGGGGGGGAGAGGTGTCTGGCGTCCTCCCACTGCTTGTGGGTGTCTTTCCGCAAAACACCCCGTTTGTTCCCCAAACCATGACTGCCCCTCTTTCCATTCTATCAGAACCAGCACACCACATGTCGAGCCGTGAAAGGCTGGAGACGCACACCCATGCACGCCCGCGAATGCACGCACCCACGCACGCGCGCGCACGCACGCACGCACACACACACACACACACACACACACACACACACACACACACACACACACACACACACACACACACACACACAGATAGGCACGCACAAGTGCACGCGCATGGAGGGACGGGGGGGGGGGAGAGAGAGAGAGAGAGAGAGAGAGAGAGAGAGAGAGAGAGAGAGAGAGAGAGAGAGAGAGAGAGAGAGAGAGAGAGAGAGAGAGAGAGAGAGAGAGAGAGAGAGAGAGAGAGAGAGAGAGAGAGAGGGAGAGAGAGGGAGAGAGAGAGAGGAGGGGGGGGGATGAGCAATCCCTGACCCTAACTCTCTCAGTCACCCATTGCCCTTCACTCATCTCAACTGACAGACGCGCACCCCCCCCCCCCCTTTTCTATTCCAATCCCACTTGTTTCGGCAAGAGGGAGGGCCCCGCACTTCCTCCTTGGCAACAGAGGGATCCTCCAGAACCTGCTGCGCGCCCTCCACCCCGGCAGCCTTCGCCGCCTCCAACAGCACAGCTGGATCGTTTATGTACTTCCCCTGCGGCGCCATTCCCTCCAGATTTTTAACAACACTTTTGCTGCTGATGTCTTGAATGCCTTCAGACAAGGCTATGCGCAAACTTCCTATCTTTGCTAATCATGCCTGGTCGGTCTCTCAACACATTTTCTGCTTCATGGGCAAAATATCATCCTCCATACCTCCTTCCCCCGCACAGAGGCCCCCGCCCTCCCTCTTTCCAGTCTCGCCCTAGCTCCTCCCCCCGCCCCCCCCCCCCCCCCGGCCGGGGTCTCCCTCCCTCCCAACCCCTCCTTCCTCCTGACCCCCCCGGCTTTCATCTCCTTCCCCATCCGGCACCCTGGCGCCAAATCCGCTGCAGAGAGAGCAAGGGGGCGCAGCCACCACACCTGAGTGAAGTGCGCCTTGAACAGCTCCTCCACAAGGCGGTTTTGTACTGCCGAGCCCTGCTGTCCTGCAAAGGCTATGAGTCGGTGGGAGTTGAATGTGTTGCCTGTCAGCCCATCCATGCTGTATTCTTGGATCCCCTCTTGCTTAAACGTTTCCTGCACCACTCCCCCAACCACCGCCCTTTCTCTGAATCCGCTCTCACGCTCCTTCCGGCATTGTTGTGCGCAATTAAACTTGTAATCGACCTTTATAATTGTAATCGATTGACGTGCTAATTTTAGTAGACTTGCCCATGTTGTTGTGTGCATTCATACCTGCAACCGACCTTTATATTTGTAATAGGTTGATGTGCTAATTTAAGTAGGCTTCCCAGATACGGCCACCTCCAGCCTCTACCTTAATATCTTCCCAATGTGGCTGTGTATGCCCCCCACTTCACTCTATTCCACTCCCCAGAACACTCTATTCCACGCACATTGCTCTCCTTTCCTCCGTCTGTGTTGGTGGTAGCTGCACCTGTATAGTACCTCCAGTTGTGTGCGCGTATGTGCTCATTTGCGCGCACACGTGCACGTGCACATGTGTGTGTGTGTGTGTGTGTGTGTGTGTGTGTGTGTGTGTGTGTGTGTGTGTGTGTGTGTGTGTGTGTGTGTGTGTGTGTGTGTGTGTGCCCGCGCGCGCGCGTCTCCCACATGCGTGGATGGGGCGGTTTCGGGCAGAGAGCCTCATGGAAAACGATGATGTAGCAGTTGATGCAGCTGGCCGTGCGCAATTATGAAAGGGGTCTCACCGCCATGCGTGGCAACATGCTTCTAGTGGCTGCCTCGCCAAACTTGGACTTGTAGTATTCCAGCTTGTTTATTCCTTCTTGCGGCGCTCCGGGGTTCAATTGAAAGGGATGCCACCATACTTCAACTTCTCTCTGTCCCTGCTTCCCCGAAGACCCCCCAAGGCCTGACTCAGAACTGGAAGCGGTGAACGGCTGCATTGAACATTCATGCCAGTATCTCGCTCTGAGCTGCACATTCTCTGAGTTGGCCAGAGGAACAAAACAAGCCAGCAAGTGGGAAAATCTGGTCACCTGCATCAGTTGCTTCACTCACAATGGGGAAGGAAGGAAGGAAAGTAAGATTTGGGGTAGTGAATTCCCTAGAAGGTGGATTGGGAACTCGGTATAGTAGCGAGACAACTGCAGCAGTGTCAAATTTGGCTAAGGGCCCTGTGTTTGGGCTTGATGGTCGAGTGTCTTGCTTCTTCGGTGTTTAGAACGTCCAGCCTTGTCGTCAATTGGCAATAAAGGTAGAATTTGCTACTAGGTGATTTATGATTGAACGTGGAGGAGAGCCGGTACAGTGGCAAAAGGGGTTGAAGTTGCATCGTACCTTCACCTGCTGTATGGCCTTCTCTAGACGCCGCTTTCCCACATAGCACCACGGGCTGCACGAAGCCACAAGAATCAAAGCTTGTTCATTTCATGTAAGTTCTAATACTTTCAGGAGATACCCGGGCAAGTGAGGAGAGAGTTCCCACAGTCCTCGGCCGCAGTTGTTGACGAATTTATCGCACCAAACATGCAAAACGATGGCAGAAAACAAAAATAAATCTTGAATCTTACCAAACAGTATCACTGACAATATCGACTCTTAACTTTGCGGCAGCTCCCATGGCTCTACTAGCAGCTCCTATCGGGAGCTTCAGGTTGACGATCCGTCGGGACGTTTCGATCCCACGCAAAGACACAGTATGAACGATTTAGCGGGGTATGAATAAAATGGCACTTCAGTTTCCTGACAAACTTGCTTATTGGGTTATTACGATATGCACAGTGGATGCCAGGACCTGCATTACGCAGATACTTTTCGACGCATAAAGGATCACGTGCGCCGTAGGGGGCACGTGCTAGACCGCAAGTTGCAAGCGTTTCAAACGAATGACTGGGGCTGTCTGACTGCGCCGGCCCGGAGCGGCATTAAAAAAATAGTTTTGCTTTCACTTTCAATTGTGTGAAAGGTGAGCTACGGACGAAATTAAATCAAATCCGTCAACGGCAAACGTATCCGTTATACTCCATCCGGAACGCACGACGATCCTTTTAACACGATTCGTTCCGGGGCTTGTGTATAGTCTCGAGCTAGAAATATAAATATATGTAGATCAAATTTCATTTTCAATCATGTTTAAGAGTTCATCATTGTAAATATTTATATGTTTGGCACATAGTAGTTTCGAAGTAATTGAACTGGGGCTTTACGCACAGAAGGTGTCTATCGAAATTTCAGAAATTAGGAAACTTCCAAACACAATTGGTATTGTTTTATTTGTACTCGCATGAACTAGGGGGGCTTCACGGTCAGGGCTTGGTTACAAGAGGCAGGTTCAATATGTCTGCGATCCTCTGCAGCAATTTTCTAGACAGCACTACTACGCAAATATTATTACTCTAAATTAATGAATTAGTTTTTTTCATGTCAAATACAATACTCGTGTAAACCCAGGCCAGTTTTTCTCTGAAGCCAAGGAAGTCAAAACATTCCATCCCGACCCACGCATGACAATCCCAGCTCCTACAAAAATACCAGAGCCGAGGTGCGTCTGGGACCATGGATCCAAATCAAGCGTGGGGGTTTGCAAAATGGGTTCAAGATCAGGACCGCTCACAAACACCTGAGCATGAACACCGCAATCCTACGTCATGGCCTGCCCAGCCAGGGCCCACAACAAAGCAGCTGTTCGTTCCCATCACAGTACCTGACCAGGATGCTTCTGGAGCGGCAGTTGAAGCAGATTGGCCTCCGACGCCCGCCAGGTAGTCTCCGCAGCGTCCGCTGGATGTCCTTCCCCCCTTGTCCCACTTTCCCTTGTCACACATTCCCCGCTGTCACACTTCCTCCAATACCCGCCAGGTACTCTCCACTGCTCCTCTCTCGGCTGTCTTTCTCCCCTTGTCAACCCTTGGCTGATTGGGCCTCGAGCCACCAGGGAGGAGAGCGGGGAGAAGTCAAACATGAGGAAAGGCACATGGCATATGAGGGAGCAGAAGGCAGGGAAGAGCATGGGAGGCATGGGGCATGGGAAAAGCATGGGGAAATACGGAAGAGGGCTCTCCATGCAAACACGCACCGTCCATCGCAGGCAGACCTAGCCGCCACAGTGATTCACCCCAGCACCTGGCCACCTATGCGCTTTCCAACCTTCCTTCAGTACAAACACATGCACATGCACACACTCGCCCATTTTCTCCCCCCTCTCCTCTTTTTCACTCTCTCCTCTTCTATCTTCCCAATCCCCCCCCCTCTCCACCCTCCTCCTCACTCGCTCCCACACCCTCCCTCTCTCTGTGTGTGTGCGTGTGCGTGGAGTCTGCATGTGCTGTGTGCGTGTGTGTGTGTGTGTGTGTGTGTGTGTGTGTGCGTGTGTGTGTGTGTGTGTGTGTGTGTGTGTGTGTGTGTGTGTGTGTGTGTTTGAAGGGAAGAGCGTACACGCACACACACACACACACACACACACACACACACACACACACACACACACACACACACACACACACACACACACACACACACACACACACAGCATGGAAAAACCCATGCATGCGCAGCATCCAGGAGGTTGGGACAAAAGGGACCTGGGGAATTCTGGTGGGTTCGCCCCGGGGGGGGGGGGTGGAGGGGGGCTTTGTTTATCCACACATGTCCCCGCACGCCAGTAACACTGTGTCGTGGGAACAGCTGGGACCTAACCAAGCCGGAAGGGAATGCCAGTCTGCATGGGCACACAGCTTCTTTGCCACCAAGCCCACAACAACTGGCAGCGGTTAGTAGGTCAACCTTAGGGCAGGCACCCGCTCCGCCCGCCGTCACGCCACCTCGGGACGGGAGGCTCCCGAGTGTGGTTTCCAGCCCCATGCCTAGCCTTGCACATGCGCAGACCCCGCCCTGGACATCTGCAGAGGGCAGGCTCCAATCCACTGTGTTCAATGTCCAACCGTCCCACGCTCCCGCAGCCGCCCTTCCGCGAACGTCTCAAGAAGGCGGGGCCAGGTCCAAGGTCCCGGCGGTTGAGTCGCCTCCAGGTACCACGGGGACCAGGGGGAACCCCCCGGCGCGATCTTTGGGGGGCCGATCCGAGCTCCCTCCGGCGGGCGAGGGCAGGGCAGCCGATTGGGCATGCCAGGGAACGCCGGCTTATCCACTCATCAAACCTTGGGAGGGCAGGCTCCAATCCCACGCCCAATCAGCAGCTCCGTTCCTCG
>KV908531.1:107500-135000 GCA_002005505.1 Botryococcus braunii
ATACGCTTAAGGCATATACTCTTGTGAAGACCTCCTGCCTAATATTGGTCCAACACTGAAGCCCTCGTTGCATGAGAGCCATGTGGCACACATATGCACTCACGTTTGTAATATAAATGTTTATGTTCCACCGCCACGTCTGTTCATGGTCCCTGGCTACCGCATGCCAGCATGTTGCATACATCGTTTGCGGTTTGGAAAGGCTTCACTGTTAAGTCTACACAATCGCACCATGGCCGATCCCATACTTTTTTCCTTGCCATAGCTTCCGGTAGGCCAGTCCGATTACCTGATTAGCGCGGAAAAGGGCCACCGAAGGGTGCTGATTACGGAATCCCATCCCAATGATTGTCAGCCCTTCCTGCGTAGGCTAGCTCTGAACTTACGTTGTACCTGTGAGAGTCTACCACCATTACTCTTTGTCTGAGGGCATCGTCATTGATTTTTAGAGAAGAAGAATACAAAATTTTAAAGTTAGCTGACCTCTACCTAAGAAGTCCTTTGTTGACTGTGAGGAGGTCGTGTGGGAGACTCTCTACCTTCGAAGTCCGCCGATATATACAACCCGCGTCATGTTTAGAGATGTACACACTTATCTGAAGTTAAATCTTGGGTGAAGTATGTGAGGTAGCTCTAAAGTCTCCGACAGTATCAACATGAAGTCTAAGGTCGATAGGAACTTACTGTATCGGCCGGTTTCCTTGATTTCTACATGGGATGCTTGGCGCCTTCGGTTCTTGAGCTATGCGTTAGGTTCATACGAATTCCTTATGAATGCGGGCATCAATGTTAGGGATGCTTTAAAGGCGTCACCGGATTCTGAGACCGCTCCGGTGACCTTCGCAGACAAGGTGCGTCTTAGCCAGCCAACAGTCTTTTTGAAGGTTATGTTAATATTTTGAAGTCAATTTTGTTTGTAGGTGTGTATAATCACTGGGGCCAACGCTGGGATCGGTTTGGCAACGGCCAAAGAACTGGTAGCCAGGGGAGCCCATGTTATCATGGCGTGTCGCTCTCCTGAGCGTGGCCAAGCTGCTCTACAGGTAACTACGACATCATGCATCTGTGTTCAAGGCGGCAAACGAAGTGAAGGTGGAAACATAACAAGTGATGGACAGAGGAATTTTTAAGTCAGGCTGGTCATGCTGAATTTTTGCCTTGATGTTTATCAAAGACTACCATTATAAGAAACCATTACTCTTTGACTTACAATTCGAACCTGTTTTTGACTGTCAGCTTTGCCTTTGACCTTCCCTTGCCCTGATGGTATACTGCTGTCGTGACATTCATGTTGTAGTGGGAGTCACCATATATATTTTCAGAATGGCGTAGTGCAACCTTTCTGAGATCCTTCTCCTTTGAGTGTTGCGCAATTGTGGAGGGTCTGCTTGCATTAACCCATCTTTTTTGGGGGTAAATGCATCATTTTGTATACCTAAACCAAATGCCACAAAGAGATCATCAATGCAGGAGTTGCGACTTTCTGCTGAACTTCTCAGCGCAAATCTGCAGGAAGTTCTTGGGACCTCCCCAAAATCAGGATGCCACAAGGGATCTGCTGAGCTTCTAGAGTTGGACCTCAGCTCTCTAAAATCTGTGAAGGAATTCGCATCCTTGTTCAATAGAAGAGGGCTACTTTTGGACCTTTTGATTTGTAATGCTGGCATAATGGCGCCATTGGAATGCCTCTTTACAAGAGATGGCTTGGAAGAGCAGTTCCAGGTAGGTTTCTGACCATGGTGCAACACGCTTCTTTGCAACTAGAGATAGGTTGTGTTCTTGTTCCCCGTTCATTCAGCAATAACAGTACCAAATTGCATCATTTGAAGGATGTCAAGAAGAGTTTTGACAGTTTGAAACTGTTTGGTATGTCCAAGGCACGCAGACAGCATCGATATCTACCTTTGCGCTGTTTTGCTATGTCTTCTGCTTATGTTTTTGTTTAGCTTTATGTTTCACTGAGATAGGTAGAATATATATGCCCTCTGGGAACAAAGTTCTAAATGATGACCATTCCTAGAGCCGTGGCATTCCAAAAGCAAGTCCGATTGACCTGGAATGCTAGACTTGTCGGTCTGCTTCGTTACAGATAGCGATAGTATGGTATAAAGCAGAGCTGTTATCGCACATGTGCACACCACAATCGGCTTCATCCTATACATGTTGCCATGTGTCCTTCTCCGTAAAACACTGCTTTGTACAAGTCGGGCGTTGATTTCTGCAATGTACAACTTGATTAGTTGAAGGACAAGGAGCCAGCAGTCAGTGTCATTACGGTTCAGGGTTATTTCCTTGAGTGTCCTTACTGCATCATAATTACATGGCTTGTCTAATCGTAGTGGCTAGGCTGCAGGTCAACTACTTGGGTCATTGGCTGCTGGCTCATAATGTTCTTATTCAACAACGGAAACTGCGGGACCTGACCCCACCTGCTCACAAGTTGAAGGAAAATGGTGGAAATGGAGAGGGCACTCGTGTGTTGTTTCTGTCTTCTCTTGCGCACCTTGCAGGACTGTTGAACATTGGTAAGCATGAGCCATTTTCTTGCAAGATTTCCCGATAAACTCTGGCTGGGGCAGTTCCTGCAATTCTCTGTCTGCATGTATTGCACCTACGAGCACAACACCTGTTAGCCTGTCTGAAACACAGTGCACGAGCTGATGCTTTATAAAGCAGTTCAGTGTGTCCATATGGGCTGGCAGGGATGGTTCTCTATGTGTGGGACACGTACACACGTTTGTGGTTGTGTGCGTGTGGGTGGCGGGGGGGTGGGGCTCTGTGTGTGTGTGTGTGTGTGTGTGTGTGTGTGTGTGTGTGTGTGTGTGTGTGTGTGTGTGTGTGTGCCCAACACTGTTTTGGGGGGGGGGCTGTGATGTGGGTGTGCGTGTGTGTGTGTGTGTGTCTGGGGGGGGGGGGGGGGGCGTGCATGCTTGTGTGTCTGTGTTTGCGATGGAATGCATATGTCTAGCCTGAAAATAGTTTTTTTAAAGCTCACCCTGTAAATTATTGAGCTCGCTTGTCATCATGCCTGTCAAGTCAACTTAAAGTGTCCTCGGAGTCTTGTGGCCAGGGCAACATGGAGAGATTTGCGCATCTCAAAGCTATTCAGGATATGGTGCGTATGCAAATAGCAAGCTTGCTGCCATCCTAGCTTCCAAGGAGTTCCAGTCCAGATTTGACAGGTAAACGGTATATCTGAATGGCAGGGAACCCTCGGCAGACCTCGTACCGAGCTGACCTTGTATTTTACTTAAGGCAATCCATACGCAATGATCAGGGCATCAGCTCTTGTGGACGGTGCATGTCTTCTTTATTTGGCCACATTTTCCAGTCAGCCTATGTTCTTGTTTACACCTTGCCATTTCCCTGCCTTTTTTTCCTTACACTTTCTTTTTCTTTTTCTTTTTCTTTCTGACTTTTAGAGTCGTGCAGGATGCGAAAGTATGGGGGTGTGGAGGATGTTGCTGTATCCGTACACCCTGGGCTGATTGATACACATCTGGCTCAGAACTGGATTCGGGAGGGTGACGTTTTGGGGCGGTACCTAATGCCACTCGTGAACCTGGTGATGAGACCCCTGTTCCCCTGGGTCTTCCTGCCAGTTGACTATGCCGTGCGAACTGTCCTTTATGCAGCCTCTGCACCTGCAGATAAGGTATGAGCCTGCCTTTACATAGGTCTGAACTTCTTGAATTAAACGGCGTCTGTCCAACATTTGCAAGAGCAAACTCGAGACAGTTGCACTCTTCATGATGGACAGTTTCCAGTATGGATATATGATAGTTTTCAGTTTGTATATCTGGCAAATGTCCTTTGTGTCAGTGTAGTGAATTGTAATATCCTGACCCAGTTCTATCAGTACAATGGCGCAGCTGATACGAAGTACCAAGGAAGATACGGTTCCTTCCGTTGCAGAGTGGTTGTACTTTTTGTTTGGTTCCAGTGTTGACAGGGCTTCTTGGGGTGAGAGATGAAGTGCTGTACGATACCCACAGGCTATCCAATGGACTAATTTATCTCGTTTCTCGTACTTCTCTGCTCCCGTCAAATTGGAATTTGAAGATTTAGACTGCATGCCATCTTTGGAATGGCTGGCTCCCTTATTGGAGATCCCTCATCAGACTGCTGTTGCTCCTGCTGCAGGTAAAGGGAGCGTACATTGCTGATGAGCGCGTCACACAACCATCCAAGTTGGCCTCGGATCCCTTGCTTGCGTTGAACTTGTGGAAGGCAAGCTGCAAACTTTGTGGCATCACTTCATCGCCGACCTTGGAGCCAGATGAACTCGTGCATCAGCATTAGCGATACCTTGATGTGGTGATCTATCTGGCAAATGGATCTGCATTGTCTCTTTTGGACTTCTTCTCTTAGTGATCTTGGCCAGGCATTGTCTCTTTTGGAAAAGTCACTCTCTGCGATGATTTTTGGATTTGCCACGAACCTAAATCGACATTGGAGACTAGTCAATGGACTCTTGTACCTGCCCGCTCCCCCCCCCCCCGGGCCCCCCCACCCCCGGGCTGGATGGCAGAAGTCAGGGATTCATGACGGAAAGTTGTGTGTCAGGAGTGTCAGAGTGCAGAATCAGGAAGCGATGCATCCAAAATTTCGCACCGGTTTCCAACCGTCATGGGTGTTTCTGGAACCAGGGTATTCCCTCTCTGGGACATTGTTTCACAACCTGGGAAAGATTCATGCGGGCTTGTTTCAGGACCACGCAAGTGGTGATTTCTGTACAGTTGCATTACTGCCCATTTCACGGAAGCCGCTGTGCAAACTCCGTGGCACTGCTCGTCGCTCGCTCTTTTCAAATCTTCAAAAGTGGGGAAGCACGACGGATTAACTGTCAGTAAATATGCACATCTTAGTATCCCTTTTCAGCCCGATGAGGCTGCAAGTATAATAGGAGGTCAGATCATACCTTTGGATCAGGTGTAGATTGATTGGTCGTTCTATTGATGGGGTTTGAAGTAGTGTTGTTGGAGGATCAATGTAGCCACTCACCCAGATTTCTTATGTTTTATGGCCGGCCCTCCTATAGAACATTCGCTTGGTTGGCTGGTTGGCCAGGTGGGCCATTATAATGCATATGTAGGTCCAGTACTATTTGTGCCCAACAATGCTGCCAACTTTGTTCGCAGATGAAGTCTTTATTGCCCAGTTGTCAAGTTTGTAGTTACTCTTTTACCTGGAAGCCCTACTGGATATGCTTGTATGCTCTGGACATTTCACGTCTTTTCTTAAGTCGGGTCTGATCTACGGCAAGCTGCTGGACTGCTACCAGCACAGCGGAAGCATGCAAGCTGTGTGCTCAAGCCGCGCAAGAAAAGAAGCAAAGTCGGATGGGATGTCCCTGTGAAGTCAATGGGATGCCTTTGCCCAGTCGTAAGAGATACTCTGCGACGTCACAAGGGAAGCATCTTGAAGAGTCACATGACGTACGTGTTCCTGCAAAGACATAATGGATGTCCCTTGAGTTGCAAAATGGATGTTGGCTTGTGACGTATTATCTTTTCATAACTGCCATATTCTCCAATGGTCTGCGGACTTGGTTGTCGTGGTGTAGAAGCCTTACTCGTTACTGATGTAGGCTGCACGAATCAGTGTAACCTCTTTGGACTGTGACCTCATGAGGTTCTCTGAATCAAGTATTTAATAATTCCTGGTCCGTATACCAGCGGGAGGTGCCAATGTAATGACGGAAGTTGATGGTCAACATGATCAGGGGGGCCAACTTGATGTTGTTGCCCATGCCCTGCTGTCAGCATACTAAAGGGAGCAATGTACTAGAGCGAGCATACTAGAGCGAGCAGGAGAGCGAGCAGTAGTGGCAGAATTGGGAAATTTGCAGTACGGGAGAAGGTGGGGTCACTACTAGTTCAGTATAAAGTGTACTGGTATTATTTAGAGCGTGGCCCACAAGGGGTATTCTGTGTAACCCCCTTTGGAAAAGTCGGAAGTAGATGTCCGAATCAAAATACCTTTCGATGGTGCATGCCTGTTGAGTTATTTGAAATCCTATGACGGTCCACGACATGACAGGGTAGGGACATATCCAAGGGACATGCCCATGAGATTTTTGAATCTGGGGCCATTGAACTACCACACGCATGGTGGCTGTTGCATGCATGGTGTCTAACCAAAGCTAGTCAAGCATAGAGGGCAATCTACAAACTCCACAGACTAATTATAATGAAGTTAAACCAAGAGACTCAGATTCGAAGAATGCAGAGTGTGTAAGCTTAAGCATACCTGTAACGGTCTCCTTCCAGGTACTACTAAGCCAGCATTACCTAAGTCAGTCCCCCGTCACATGTGATGTCGGGACCTTACCCATCTGGCGTACCGTACAGTCCCCGAGGTCTTGTACCTCCATGTAGGGCAAGGGAATCAGGGCCAATGCTAGAGAGGGAATAGAGAGACATAGACGGATGGATATAATTCATATATCGTTGGCATAGCCATCTGATGTAACTGGCATCTGGACTTCTTCATTAAGTTCTATTCTGATGTCTCCCTATCTCTTCCTTTCCTTAGCGCTGCCAGCGCTACAATACCGATACCTAAGCCGCCAATATGCGTAAATCTGCAGCTACAAGGCCCTTGATGTGCTGGTTTAAGGTATGATTGAACGCGGAAGGACGCCTCGAATTCTTCAACTTCGAATTTGAGGCCTCTCCTACTTAAGTTGAGGCCTGCCTCGAAAGGGCACTCGGGTTTCTGTTATGTAACATCGTAACAAGTATACAGCGCAACGTCTCAAGAGACTCTTGTATCTCATTGTTTGTGGAGTATGCAGCAAATCTGGTGGCAGCTGGAAAAATATTGATAGACAACGACGTCATGATCAAGGGGGAAGCCTTCAGCTGCCGCTGGACAAATTCTGTCAAGGACAGTTACCCCCAACAAAGGCATTCCCGTGTTGAAGAGTCAAAGACTTATATTTGACTCTGATGAAAATGTCATGCATGGCCGCGTGCATGACACCGGCGGTATGGTACCATACGAGCACCATGCGGTCATGCATAACAATGTGAGTTGCAGGGTTCGTTGTTTCACGTTTCTGTTCTATGCAGCAAAGAAAAGCTTCCAAGGTATGTAGGAAGTGGCACAAATGCGAACCGAATCTGATCATGCGTGTTGCGTGTGCCGAAGCTGGTTGGTACAAAAGCTCACTCGTTTATGGTCATGAACATGTAGTGTGTAATTGAACAATTGTACGATGGATTCATCTTCCAATTATAACACCATTTAACCACCACTTGACCGTAATGGACTGACTTGCACAACTGTACAAAGGAAAAATGTATTGAAAGCAATTCTCATTTGAAGCCGCGAGTCTTTGCCCTCGGATGCCTCGCGAGGGGGCCTGTTCTGGCTTATGGGTTGGGGATCAAGAGAATGTGTGGGACCGCCTGGAACACTTTCTGAAAGATCTTTCAGAACCTCTAGACATTCTAAATCGGTCTTGATTGCCACTTGAGGGCCATGTGACGACCCATATGGACTGGTAAAACATGGGCGGCATTGCATGTGCGCAAATACACCCATTCAACCACCCACCCCCTCACCCCTTCTCACATCTCTCTCTCTCTCTCCTCTCTCTCTCTCTCTCTCTCTCTCTCTCTCTCTCTCTCTCTCTCTCTCTCTCTCTCTCTCTCTCTCTCTCTCTCTCTCTCTCTCCTCTCTCTCTCTCTCTCTCCCCTCTCTCTCTCTCTCTCTCCCCTCCTCTCTCTCTCTCTCTCCTCTCCTCCTCTCTCTCTCCTCTCTCTCTCTCTCTCTCTCTCTCTCTCTCTCTCTCTCTCTCTCTCTCTCTCTCTCTCTCTCTCTCTCTCTCTCTCTCTCTCTCTCTCTCTCTCTCTCTTCTCTCCCCCCCCCCTCTCTCTCTCTCTCTCTCTCTCTCTCTCTCTCTCTCTCCCCCCCCCCCCCCCCCTCTCTCTCTCTCTCTCTCTCTCTCTCTCTCTCTAGATAGATCTCTCTCTCTCTCTCTCTCTCTCTCTCTCTCTCTCTCTCTCTCTCTCTCTCTCTCTCTCTCTCTCTCTCTCTCTCTCTCTCTCTCTCTCTCTCTCTCTCTCTCTCTCTCTCTCTCTCTCTCTCTAGATCTATCCCCCCCCCCCCCGGCCCTTGTGAGAGGGCATCCGCATTTGCCGTGCGCAACGGTCAGCTACTTGGGGTGTTCGTAGTACCTTCATCCGTCCTCTTCAGCCCTAGTGGCTGGCCTTGGATGCAATATTCCTTCCTTCCTTCCTTACAATGAGCACTGGCAGCTCGTTGTACTTTAGTTTCTTATCACTCTCACGTACCTGCCACCTCCTTTCCGAAGGAGTCCCCACAGAGGGCAGAAATTTGAGCATTCTTGGTACCGCACAAACGGAAGTGCGGATGCCTTCTTACACCCCACGTGTGCACATTTTTGCATTTTCCCACAAGGCTTTTCCTCCCACAGTCTGCACCCTTTCCTCGACCTCTAGATAGAGCGCCAAGGGAACAGTTGCGTGGAACATTACGCAGTGTCTTGTTTGTGCCGCACATGCTGAAGTATGTTAACGGTAGCCCCAGCCTCCTTCTACCATGCTGTAACTGGTTTGAACACCCTGGAGCAAGAAAAACTTCCTTAAGGCAGAAGGAGTTACATCTGTCCAGCCACGAGGGCATGATAAGAACAGATGAGGAAGAGGTCTTCCTGCGTTGTCCTCTTGCAAGGTGCTACGTTGTGACTAGCGATGTATGATCGCGCTCAAAACTTGAACTTCTGTTCAGCTAGGTATGGTGAGTCAGCACCACCGTACCGGCTCGTACTAGGACGTACTCTGTCTCGAGTCTGTCAGAGAACTATTCCACGGGACTGTCCAGCCCCTCCGGGTCGGACCAGCAGCATACAAATATATCATCACGCCGGCTAGCCACAAAGTCCAGTGGCGGCCTCGAACAAGGATCCAAACGTCGCGTTTTGATGCCGTAAACAGGTAAAACTTACTTTATTTGAGATTACTGTGAATTGTAGCCTTCGTCGTTGCCATAAGCTGCTGTTCCGGCGAGGAAACACAAAGTGATCCCGAGAGCCTACCTACGAGTTCCCGCCATTCTAGTTGTAGATTTTAACTGATTTCTACACTTAGAGTCGCTGGAAAGATATTAACGTAAAAACTGGTTACAGTTGAATCACATCCTTTGTTCTTGGTAAGCCTCGGACGTTTTCGTCCTTTAGCTTTTGTTTTAGGATGGGCCGAGGACGTATTTAACGCAGCTTGTTTAGGTAAACAAGTATATTTCATATTAATAGATATAAAAATGGCCCTTATGAACTCTTTGGAAACCAACGTCGCTGCAGTGTGGAACCTTTGCCTCCCACGGCATAAAAGCCGAACGCTCCATTCGTCAGTGATTATCACCGGTTGTGTTTTTAATGCCAAAACAATTGGAATTAGTGGTATGTTCATGTGCAACATGTGAAGTCGTTGGCTCGAAGATATTGTGGATGGCAATGGCTTGTCCAGTCCGTAAGAGGAATGCTTCCCCGTCTTTGAAGCGTGGGGACCTTTCGTGTACGTCTTCACAGCTAGTTCAACCTCATGCATCCCATTTATATCATTATTACGTGGGGACGGTAGTAAAACTCAGTAAACTCAAATCACTAGTTTGGGACTCCGTTGTTTTATCACCTTATTCATGTCGCGCATTTCAATGACGCTGAAACTCTTGCAGGGGTTTTGTTTAAAGACAGTGAACAGCTCCCAAGTAATCTGTGGACCTGTTGCATAGTCGCCTGTGGCGTTGGGCGGAGCAGGGTGGAGGTTCGGCAGGCCCGTCACTGCAGAGTAGCATGTACGAACAGGTTGCTCGGGTAGTCATTGAAGCAGTTGAAGCCACAGATTGATAGCATTTACGGCTGAAGGCACTCTGTCATTGTTCCACATCGGGAATGAAGTTCACAGGTCTGGTTATCGGATCTTCACCTCTTTGGTCTCCACTTGCAGCCTTGGCTGCAATTCTGCTGTTGTTAGCTACCAATACTAATGGCCAAACGGCATTGGGTGATTGGCGAACTGGCATAGCCACGCACTACGGGGGCGCACAAGACGGAATGGATCCGTACAGTCCTTCGTTTGGCACTAGCGTGGTACGCCTTGACCAAGCGTCCATTCCTTTAACTCCTTGGCCATGTACATTGACCTGGAATTGTCAAGTTTAAGTCGAGAATGAATTTGTTTTACTGTCCAAGCAGCTCCGTATTGCAGCACATACTCCTGTGTATGAGCCTCTGGAGCCTTGGATCCATGGAAGTTGCGGGCTGCCCATACAATCCTACAGTTGTCGGAACAGAGTGAAAACCTGTAATGCTCATTGCATGTGTACTGTACCGTTTAGCAATCAGGACTTACATGTGCTGTGTACAAGTCCTCTGTGGAATCTGACCATGGCCACTTGGGGCTCGCATGTGTGGCACACAGGGAGGTTGCGGCTATGGTGTGTTAGATAAAGAACAGTATCCATTCTGGAGCGTCGCGGCACTGTCTACAAGCAACGTGTTTTTCAAGAGGGGGCCGCTCAATGGGTGTGGGTGCGCAGCCCCTATGGAGTGCAGTTCTGTCGAATTCGAAGTGGGGATGTTTTTTGAATGCGTACAGTATACTATACGTAGCTGCTGACTCAGTGAAGGAACATTCCAGCCTTCAGCCTGGAATTCATTAATGGAATAGCATATATGCCGTGTGACCCTGACTCGAAGAAGTTTGATAGTCTTATTCAATTGGCTAAGCTCAAGGGTGGCGCGGGGTGGGGCAGGCAGTGCTTTCAAGTAGAATGTGTGAATGACGGACCACAGTTTGCGGTATGCTTGTCCTGATGACGATTTTGTGTACATGTGCACCATTGCAGTGCTATAAGTTCTGCCGAATAGAGAACCGGCTTTGTGTCAATTACACATATGAATTCTCCCTTCATGTGCACATGCCTCACAGCATGAGCAGCAACGTGGGTTTGATATCACGCATGCATGCAATCAGGGACCCCTCCCGGAAGCTGAGGCATATTAATTAAGTAGAGCAATTGATTATATGTAGAGGAATTGCCAACGCACTAAGTCATACATTTTAGGCCTCATTATTTTTTTAACACCTAATCAGGCATGTCAGGCCTCATTTGATGATGCATCAGTCATGTTTACGAGCTGTACATGTCATATCATGTCCGGCCTAACTCATATTGAAACAGAAGAATTCACTCTTTGTAGTTCGAACTCATGTGTGGGCGTTACTCAAGGCTTACATGCAAAAAGGGTTGAAGGGAGGGTGGGACACTTTGGATATGCTTTAGTTCTTTAAAGTCTGGTCGTCAGTCCTTCAAATTCTGGTCACTACGAGATGTACATGTAGTAACGATAAGCAGGTCCATTATCAGAATTTTGAGAACAGATCTCTTACTAGATGAACAACTTTTTTGTGGTTTGAACACAGTGTGAACGTCAGTCACGGCTTTTAAGCAAATTACTTTGAATTCGCGCTTTCGTCTTACAAATCTGGTCGCCTAAAGAGTTAGTATATTAATGGCGTGGTCGTTTATCCTCACCAATAACAGCAAATCACTAACTAACCGTCTGCTTATCTGCTCTTCCTTCAGCCCATGTGCTATGTCAGATTGCAAGCCTACGTTCCCAGCTGTTTGAAGTGCTTATGGTGATTCAATCTGTTTGACATGCCTATACTGCGGGGCCATATTGCAGGGACGATGCAACTCCGACCCTTCTCAACGTTCCGTGACGGTGATGATCACGGACGCGTGCCCCGAATGCGGCGAAGATCACATGGATATACAGGCGTTGACCTTCAACAAGGTGCGCATTGTGCATCTGCTCCTCTACTGGCTTTTGAAAGTATGCCTGTCGTCTCTGGAGTTCAAACGTTTAAAAATTTTGTGTCTACGGGCACATGCATGTAGCTAGGGTGTGCAGCCTTATGGTGGTTAGAGTGGCGATATACACTATATTCGAGGCCTGCGCTGTTATGGGGATACGTGGGATGAAGACCGATGCAACTCCGTGGCATGAACAATCAAACACGTCTGGGAGAGATAGTGGGCCAGGTTGGGGCGGTCGTGCCCCTTTTCATCGTCATTGACCATGTAGGCTGGAAGACACCCTGAGATGGCTATGAACCAGGTTAAGGGGCACCCCACGGGCTTATTGGTAATGGTCGTCATTTCCCAAGAATGTGTTTGTTATTAATATGTTCTTTATCGTTGTTGTGCAACGACATGTTCCTGTGGCGAACGAACAATAGCTATCATACGTTTGCAGAATTAGGAATTGTACAAAAGTCAGGTGTTAGCGACATTTAGTCAAACCAAGCTGTCAGTGGACACTTTTCCAGTGACAGCTTGCAAGGACAGGGGATTGTCGCTAGAAATGGAACTTTGCAGGACATCACGTGCATCTGGGGCCTGTACGTTCGTTCCCCCCATTGCTCAGGCTTAGCGCGAACCTGTACAACTTGCCAAAGATCGAACTTTCCAGCAGCTCTAGCTGTAATCTAGCTACTTGGGATGTCCCCGATAACTAAGACGTCTCCCCTTCCTCTTAGCCTTGCAGCAGACACACGTTCTCCCACAAAACCACGTTTTCCTACGTCTTCTATGTTGCCTTCTTCCTACGCCTCAAATAATCTCATCCCCAGTTTGCAAGTATACTTCGCTCATATTGACATGAAAATACACTTCACTGAGCTTGACGTGTGATTCCAGATGGCGCCAATGGCTATTGGACGTATAGCCATGCGGTACCGGCAGGTGGAGTGTGCTGCCCCCGGGGAGCTCAAAATTGAAGTGGACAAGAATTACGGATCTGGCAAATGGCTTCGTTTGATGGTGGAGGTGTGGCATTGTCCTTTTCCTCCTGACTATGTGGGAAATCTCCTGTACATTATGTACTTGTCCCATGTTGAGCAGTATCTTAACACTATACCGATCCCTACACGATTATTTAACAATATCCAATGGATGTTCCATCTATAGATGTTATAAATCGTGGAGTTATTGGTATAGTGTCAACATGGGACAAGTTTGGTTGTGTATCTTCCTCTTCAAGAAGACCCCCTAATTTACTTGGTTTGGGAATAGCACGAGCTTGGAAGAAGAATCCGTACCAGGCATGTTCTCGGATTGCTTTCCATATTTCAAAATACGTCATCGACATCCTTCATCATCTTTCATTGTCTGACTGACGCCCCCCCCTCCCCCCCCAACCCCGGGGGAGCTGCGCAGCATGCCACCCCTTTCGCTCTTGCAACCTCTTCCCCTCTTGTTATTGCTTGCGCATGTTGTTCACATAAATCCATGTCCCGATATGAAATTCTGACAGGCATGCTTGCAATATGCATACATCGTTTTGTCTGGAGGGCTTATACGTCCCCTGGAGCGCTCGCTAGCGCTGTCCATGTCAGTCGTTAGGAGCATACGTTAAGCTGGCCGTGAACATATTCATCATGGCTGTTTGTGATCGCCAACATCTGTCTTGAGGGCCGCAGGAAGTGGCGGGTGTTGGATCAATCAAACAAGTTCAGATAAAGGGGCAGAACAGCGACTGGCAGGGAATGAACAACTATTGGTACGCCATGTTTCTAGAATTTTTCAGATCTGCCCCAATGATATGCTGTTGGGATCTCAAATTATGTGGAATGCACCACGTGGCTGTCAGCCCACCTGCTTTTGAAATGTGCAGAGCGTCTTTGTTTTTGGATACTGACATGTTAAACTCTCGAGCTTGGCAAGAACTTGCATTTAGGGAGCATATTTCTTGCAACATCATCCGGAGGCAGGCACGAGTGATCTGGGGTTTCTATAAATAATGATCATATGGCTGGCCATGTTGGCAGCGACATCGTTTGGGTGAGGTAAATAAATTTATAAAGTGGTACGTGATTTGATGAAGGCACATTGGGTGGTGTTTAAACGTTTCCGTGATGTGATGAAGGCACATTGGGTGGTGTTTAAACGTTAGTTAACTGTACAATTTATTACATAATGTACATTTGCTGCAAGACAAGGTATCCACACCTGCAGCAAGGCGGTGTCTTAAAACTGATTTGTGAGGATAGGATTCCCTGCAAAATCTCGTGCATGTGAGATGTGATATGTAGGAGTGTCGGCCCTGATACGATCTTTTCATGGGGAAATAGGCATCCATTCAAAAGTCATCTGTTCTGAGAATACATGAATATATACTACTAAGACACCGCCCCACATATATGCATAAGCGCTGCAATATAAACACCTTCATGCTCCTGTGCAGGGGTGCCGCTTGGGAGCTGGGCACCACTCCCCACCCACCTCTGGATATCCGTGTTGTTGACTCAACTGGAAGAGAGGTAAGCGGTGATGATGTCCACGTCAGCTAATGAGCTTTCATAAGGGAAAGCGTTCGTGATGTTGCTGATTTCATGAGGCGGCTATATGAAGGAGTCCGCATTAGTTGTCGGTCTTAGTGACTTCTATGCCAAACGCGTTCTGCATAAAAGCGGTGTAGTCCGATACTTACAAGGTATGGTAATACTGACAAGCAATGTATTGTAACCGTGCGTACGCGTGGTTACATTACATGCTTGTCAGTAACGGTATTCCTTGCTGCTTTAATTCGGGGAACCGTCATGAAGAATGTCTTCGGGGTTGATCAATGAGTATATGGTTAGTATGCGAAGGTTACCTTAGTATATTCATATGCTTAAATCCCCCCCTTTCCTCGCGCCCCAAGAGCGGTTGGCGCACGCATGTGCCCACATATGCGTCCGTGCGCGAGTGTGTTAGCATGCAGTGCACTGGCGAACAGTTACCAATCGGATGCAGAAGATATCAAAGAGATTAAGGCAAACGAGATCAAGAGATTAAGCAGGGGGCTGGGGAAGCATGCAGGTCACGGCCTTTGGTGCAATCAAAGCTGATGGCCAGATTGGGACTTTGCCCTTGGGGGTTCAGTTCTCGTTCTCCAGTGTTCCGAGGGCAGATTTTAATGCTGATGCTTCAACCAGTGGATCAGCTTCTGCTTCTGCAAGTGCTGGAGGGGCGTCTGCCTTGGCTTCCAGCGACCAGTCATCTGCGTCAGCAGTGGTGGGTCTCAGTTGCTGTCCCGGCTTCTTTATCTTCAGTTTGGTTACTTAAAACCAAACTGAACTGCTGCTGCTGCTGCTCGTGTTTTTGGGGGGGGGGGGGGGGGGGGCAGCCCCGGTTGCTGTATACAGTCTAAGGCTTAAGCGCTTAAGCATGCTTAAGAAAAGCAAAGCTTGCTGCATGGTGGGGATGGCACGTTTTGAATAAACGCTGGTATACAACGTATTACGTCAGTTTTAATTTTAACCCCCCCCCTTTAGATGATTTGGATCGCAAGACTTTTGAGGCTCATGCAAGCATCTAACCTGCTTGTTACTGGGGTTCGGCAGCTCGAGGCAATGCTCTTTAACATAGTGTTTTGTGGTGAATGAGTTTCTGGGGGTAATGATCATCAAGGGGGTCATGACCACGGCCAACGCTCATGAACGGCATATGGCCGCAATACTGAGAGCGTAGACCACTTCACTGAGAGGAAGGGCACCAATGGCGCTGTTATAACAAATTAGTTCAAAGACAGCAAGACTGAGGTGGTGCGTCATCAGTATCGGGGCTTATATGCACATCCAATTTAGCAAGACAAAGTCGGCACCTCGTCGAGTTTTCACAGATCATCCTAGAGCTCCTGAATTTGCTCGATTACATTGCAATATATCCTGAAGTGGTGCGGCTGGGCGTGTTTAAGGTTTCAGCTTTTGCCGGACCTGAAGATGGAAGCGTGTCCAACGGATCCTCAGGTTCAAGTTCAGATTCAGATCCCATTCCTTGCATTACAGCCTTCCAAGGAACCACAGTCAACCCACAGAACTGCGCCACTGAAGGAAGCAGCAGCTCTAGACCCTCATCGTCGCCTTCTTCCAGAAATTCGTCGTTATCTACCGGAAGTCCCTCAACCTCAACAGGTGACGCCCACACCCTCCCCCGCAGGCACTGCACGAGCGGTGCCCAATCGGCTGGTATTATTTTTTTTTGAATCTTCTCGGTAGTGATGCGCTTCAAGCACTCGACAAGTGTTTTCCTCTTTGCTACTGCTGTCCAAATACTTTTGATCATGCCACACTGTTGAATGAGCCCTGCTGTGTAAAGGTTTTCTGCATTGCTCACACGACACGCACGTGCAGTCCGTGATGTGCTCTGCACACACATCCTACCTTTGGGGACACTGGGGGTCAACATCAGATCCCCTCGAGATCTGGGGGCCTGCAACTTTCCTGATCAGCTTTTGCTTGCATGTGCACGTAGCTGTAATAATCTGTGCTAATGGTCGTCAGATTTGGCAGGTACGGGATCGAAGAGCAGTCCTCCACCCTCCTCTTCTGGTTCAAATTCTGGCTCTCCACCTCCTCCATCCTCATCTGGTTCGAGTCCCTCACCTCCGCCTTCGACTTCTGGATCTTCCCAGGCACCGCCGCCATCTGCCTCACCACCACCTCCTCCCCCACCACAGAGCTTCGGCTCGTATGTGCAAAGCACCCTCCGTGGTAGTGGTGGGTGCCCGATTCCGTGTTTTTCTTTTTTCCTTTTTATAGAGGTCTGTCCAAAACTTTCTACAGATACTGTTGTTGGCACACGCGCGCGGGCGTGCGCGCGCGTGTGTGTGTGTGTGTGTGTGTGTGTGTGTGTGTGTGTGTGTGTGTGTGTGTGTGTGTGTGTGTGTGCGTGTGTGTGCGTGTGCGTGTGCGTGTGTGCGCGCGTGCTTGCGTGGGTGCGTGCGCGCGCGTGGGCGTGCGCGCGTGCATGGGGGAAGCGTATGTGGGGGGAAGGCGAGCGCGAGGAGGCTCCTGTGCATGTCTGTTTCTCTTCTTCATTTGCATGCAGGACGTTGATCCCATGGCCAGACCGTGCTGGTAAGGTGTCCTACCTACCTGCTGCGTACTGGTAATGGATGTATTTCTTTTCCAGAAGCATGCGATGCCCTGCACTTCCGCGGTTCGGGATGTTTGTCTCACCCATATAAGTTACATGCTCTGCCCCATTCAGGTTCACCATGGACCCCAGGAACCTGGGGAGGCAGCCCCGCATCTCCGTCCCCTTCGCCACCTCCTCCCTCGTCCCCCTCCTCGTCAGGAAACTGCTACTGTGATGACCAACAACCCCCTGGAGGATACAGCTGTTACCAGCAGGTATAGCGGACCTCACTTGGCAAGAATATTTTGCATCCTATAGTTTCTGCAGGACCTAGCTAGTGTAAATCTTACGCAACCAAAACTGACTGTGGTATTCTTTCACAGAAATCTGCGATGTGCTATGTGTTAGATGTGGGATGAGTTGCTCAATGTGCATGCTCAGGCAGGAGAGTTGTGGCAGTCTTTCAGAAGAAATTTTATTTATATTAGTGGCATCAGTAGAAGTTTCATGAATGTTTTGTCGCATCCTCTGAGCGTCGCATCCTCCGGGCGTCGATCCCCCGGGCGTCATGACCCCTCAGACGCAAGTGCCTGTGTGATGTCGGTTGGGTTGGGGGGGGGGGGGGGGGAGTGTGGGTGAGTGTGGGCTCGGGCGGGCGGGGGGGCGTTTGGGGGGGGGGGGGTGCTGGGTACGTGCGTGCGTGCCGGGGGTTTTTTTTGTTGGGCCGCCGGGGGGGGGGGGGGGGGGGATGCGTGATCACGACATTGCCCCGGGCCCCGCCCCCGGGGGGGGGGGGGGGGGGGCACCTAGGGACATTTGTATCTTGGCTGCGCTATCCAGCACGTAGATTGCGCCATTGATTGTTTACACTGAATGCATCGCTGCAATCATTCTGGAGTGGCCGTTCAACCTTTCTTACAGTTGTGTATTTAAATGTGCACTTGTAGATTGCCAAGTTCAACGGCCGGGCTTAGTTGTGCTGTCAGCCTTATTCCTCCATTGTCTTACATGTGAAAGGCGGGACTTGGGGACGTGCAGAAGCAGTTTGGCGGTTGCTCTCAGTCCTGGATGTGGCTGTGGAGCCAAGACAGGCCAAAAGGGTACTGCGCACGGACGTGCGGCTACTGCTCTTGTTGAGGAGTTTTGTGGGACGTAAATCATGAACCTTTACGAACGAACGGGGTATTTACCTAGCATCGATATGTGTACAGGTCGGGTTCCGTACGCGCCCCTGTACCAGAGCACTCACATGTCATCGGTCTAATAATGTTAGAGGGGAGTAGCTATAGCTATACATATACCCGCAGCTGCATACAAGGTGACGTGGATTATCAACTTAGAAGCTTCTTAGAAGCTTAAGCGGATATAGACCCCGACGTGTGGGGATTTGCTGGTGAGGTTTCTCTCTGGCGGAGGTTTGGGAAGGATCATATATGATCATTCCCATCACCTGTACAGCAGGTGGTGTAGCTGGTACCATCTGGTACCAGGCGAGTGTGATTTTGATGGTCATTTCACTAGATGTGACCTCCAAAACCACGCAAAAGTGGAGTTCATTCTAGCCCGTTAAGTGCAGACTGAATAACGTAGATCTAGTTCAATTCAAGGCAAGCTCTTGGTGTCATTTCAAGTTGCCGAATGGTCCCGGTCAAGGTGGCCTACGTGTCAACAAGCCGTTACAGCGTGTGGGCCAATTGGCTTCGCCGGAAATGAAAGTGGGTGTGAATATTGAAGATTGTGCTGAAGCGCGGGCATCAAACAGCATATGTACGTACTAGGGCATGTAGCTGATACCTTAGGGCGTGCGCATACACGCAGCGCTGCCATCATTGCATTCTTGGATTGCGGATGGCACCAAATTATTGGTCCATTGCCTAGATCTAGGCAATGGACCGGGGATGACTTGCTATAATGATCTGTAGACGATCATTGCAGGGGCGCGTCAACTTCGCCCCTTGCAAGGGCGGGACGCACACACACAAAGAAATCTTTTGCCGGGTTTCCTTAGGTCGTATGATCCTAAGGTCGTATGTAGGAATCCCTCGGCGTCTTTTTTTGGACTTGGAGCTGTCTTGGCAGTGGCAGTTGCCTGCGGATCTGGAACGCACTCGAGTGAGCTTGAGTGAGCTGCCGTGCCTAAAAAGTTAAGGGCTCTTCTTCAATTCAATGTTCTCCCGCGTAGCGCAGTAGCTACTGCTTCTGGCTAAAAGCTCAAGTGGTAGAGTAAAATGTATGATTTGGAACCAATTCAGCCATATGCATTCTAGAGGCATCTGGCCCTGAAGCTTCAGGGTCCTTGAGGGCTGTTTCTTTCTTTTATATTGTTTTCAATTCTTGTTGTTTTCGCAAGTGGAGGTCTAAGTCCAAGGGGAGGATGAAGTCGTGGAAGTCTTTGTAGAATGAAGCTCCTTGGTCTAACGTCAAGTAAACCCCAGATCGAGGAATACATCAGCACCGATGTACATGTGCGTTGCCAAGCTTAAGGGTACCCGGTCATGACGTCATGAACTCTGGACCATTCGAATGGAATTCCTTAATGAATTCAGTTAAACCGTTGTGCAGACCATCTCTTGGTCGGACAGTCACTGCATTGTTGCAACCTTCTGCATCTCAAAGCATGCGGAATAAGCTACCATGTTGGAACGCCTTGAGGGTATAGTTTGTCCTAGTTAAACAATTGCGCGTCCCCCCACGGCTGAAGGGAAAGGGTTTGAGAGCATGTTCGCCATACGAGCTGTACTTTCATCAGCCATATATGTGTGCTATCCAGCTACACCAGGAGTTCTTGATATCCATGAATTCTGGAGAACGCCATGGGGTTGTTCCAATCGAGTGTTGCAACGTTGTACGTTGTATGTAGAGTTAACTCTACATGTACAGATCTGTCTCCTTGAAGTTTTGTAGCCCAAGGGATGGGTTGGCCCTCCCCTGGTCTCCCATTTGTGCATGGAGAGTTCTCAATGCATCCTCCGTATGGCCTGGGAAGAGGTGTACAATTGCAGCAACCCTTCATGCAAAATCCTTGATGCAATGTTGAGGTCATTCAGCTCGAGACCGACGTGTCAGTGGTCACGAGCTAAGATGCTGAGCTTGTGTCGGCGCTACAATTGTAAATCCTGGGAATTTGCAAATTCCCGTGATTTGAGTACTTTAACAGTGGCACTAGATACCTAGTGCTATAGTGCCTTTAGGGGCGCTAGGGCTACAGGCTAGGGGCCTATGTGCCTATAGGCCTATTTTGGACGCGCTGGCTACAGGTTAACATTCCGAGGAGGGATCTGCACGTGCCATACACTAGTGGCCCGGGTACCAATGTTTCGAATTCATCGGAACAAACAGGCATACGGTTTCGTAACGAATCCGAGGCCCGGATCCTGGATCCCATCGCGATCCATTCGAAACCATGGTACCCGTGCTACTACTGATTGACCTCCAGAGATATCCTGCAGCGATGGTGACAATTGTGATCCGCACGTGCCATAGACCTCCAGAGATGTCTTGCAAGTACACGTGCCCACACAGAGCATTTGCATGTTCCGGAGAAGCGGAAGTGGTGTTAGAAGTCAGGAGTCAGGGATTTTCGACTTCCGGAAGTTCGCGGCGTATCAGTTCCGGTTTGCGTACTGCAGATAAACATGATGGCAGATAAGATATAAGGTACATACTGCATTGTGGATAAGGGGAATTTCGACGTCCCCGCGGGAACACGTACATACGTATGTAGTTTTAACGTCCCCGCTCAAACACCTACATACGCATGTACAGCAGAGGCAGTTGTTGGGGTACACCTGTGTTAAGTACACTTTATGAAGCAGTGTTAATTGATTCAGGCCAAGGAGGTCATTTTTCAGTTATTCAGTTATTGTACATCCTTTGCAATCACATTTTATTTCGGTCTTCATTTTATTCAATCTTCAATGGGACATGGGAAAGGGTAGATAAGAGCAGGCCTAGGGGGGATATGCAGTGGTTTGGATTAAATTTGTGTACGTACACGTTGTAAACAATGTTCAAGTCATGCAAGATGCATTATATATCTTCAGTACAGATGCGGAGGCAGCCACATGTGGCGGTGGCAGTGTACACCGCCCTGCCCGGCCGAGTGAGTATTGCGGGTCATCAATAAAAGGTTATCCAATCAAGACTATGTAGCTAGATAGGCTGTAGATACTCCTGTACAAAGGCTGTACATGCAATTCAATGTAAGTAGATGGGCTGTATAACAAGTACAGCACAGCTATACAGCTGTGCCAAGTACATGTGCAGGCTGATGTGTGGCCCATGGGCTCTGTACGTACAGCTACATAGCTTGTGTTGGTGTAAGACACTAACGGTTTTGCTCTGGAAAACTCGCTTTGTAAGAGAGGTTGTTGACTTACGGTGCTTCCTTTTAATCATCCTTCCAATCTTGAGGTGTCAATAGTGCAAGTGGCCGACTATACAGACACAGCCATCACGTGCACGCATTCCAAGCACATGTATCCAGATGTTTCCACGTTGGTACCATCAAACATATTATGTATAACTACATATTTCTACATGTTGGCAGGTCTGTCCGAACTTCAAGGGGGCTGGTTGGACGTAGTAGTAAAGACTGCGCACACTCCTGTGAGCCGGCATCAGCTCATTCCATTTCTTGTTCAGAGGGCGCAAAGTTAGCGCTGGATGTTTCCGGAAGTTTCATTAGTGACGGATCCGTCACTAATGGTTCTTCCCAATCAACTGGTCTCGCTTGCATTACGCTCCACTCTGGTCGTGGGGGCATGCATTTCTTTTCTTAACATACACGCATCTTGCATGCAAGATACATCAATGAATATCCAGGTGCTCATCTGAGTGTCGTCTGTAGAACGTCGTCTGTAGCTATACTTTGCATTGCTTTTCTGCATATCCAGCATCGATGCTTCTTTGTGGTATTCGGAAACATCCTCGCTGTACACTTCTGCTCATCCCTGAAGCCTTCATTACTTTGTGACATCTTAAAATGTCTCATAGGGGGAAAGGCAGGGAATCTTTCACATGTGCTTGATAAGTTCGATAAACGTATGTCAAAGAAGTTCCGGGTGATTTTGAGTCCCTCCATGGAGACCTTCAATATCACCAGGAACTTCTTTGTCATACACTTATCTGCAGCCGAGATCTAGAAAGTCTTTCAGCTGCTGCTGAGCTCCCTCAAACAAACGTCATCGCCGCCTTCACTGGCAGAGGGTATGCTGCCCACACCGGAAACTTCCATACGAATTCTTCAAGGTCGCAACCTGCACCATACGCATGACGTCATTATGGATATTCATCCAGATCTGTCTTTGAGATCGATGTTGGTGATGATGGCGATGATGATATACACACATCTGATATGACCATCTACATGGCTGTATCTCATAAATGAGATACATCTTCGGAAGGCTTGCCTCAACAAGATCCACCAAATCAAAGTTTTGCTCAATGAAGTTTCAGGAAAGTTGACTTGTTTTTGCCAGTAAAGCAAAATAATTTTGCTAGACATGAAAAATAATGTGGGAAGTGATGTGGGAAGTGTTTAAAATGGGAAAAAGGGGGTGGGGGGGGGGGGGGCGAGTGATGAGATATCCATCTGTATGGGATTCTGCACTTTCCACCCCTGCCGGTACGAATCTGGTGGCGATATACACAAGATTTGATCCGAAACCCATTGCACGAGACGATCATGACTTTGGACGGCATGCTACTGTTATTCTTGATTGACTTTTCATGGCTTATTAAATACTTAGGAATTTTGGACCAGTGCACGTGGTGGAATGTCACAGTCCTGCTGGTTTAGTTCATTCCGCAAGTGTAACGGTGATCCGAGATAGCGAGGGTGCATGTACTTGTACCCTTTCCAACTCACAGTATGGTCTTGGCCAGCATACTCTTCCTGTCACGTACAGTATGGGAGGAAATATCGCAGTCAGAAACGTATATTCTCGTATCGGTTGCTGTCGGCCTAATTTTGCTTGCTGGTGATGCCCGTCGTCGCCAAATGTTCAGTACACTTTGCTTTGTGAGCCTCTGGAAGAACATTTCCATTACACTCTGGCCTTCAAACGTGCTATTCCGCACAGCCGGAGCCCTCCCCACACGCGTTTGTGCTGTATGCAGGATTGATGAGTGGCCTGACATTAGGACTGATGGGAATCGACAAGGTTGATCTAGAGGTGAGAAAATTCGTTTTTTGAGAACATGCCATCCCAAAGTGTGAGAATCAATGCCTGGTAGAAACCACCGATTTGCGGATTTGCTGTTTGCAAGTACCAATCCTAGTTGCATTTGCCCCAGGTTCTCATCCGAAGTGGATCTCCAAGAGAAATGAACTACGCAAAAAGGATTGCTCCGGTATGCTACCACCCATTCTGAAAGCATGACAGCCACCTTGAAGGTTGGCACCACTGGATGCAGTAACTACATATCGCATTTGAATCCTCAGTGCTGGTGAACATTCTACTAGTTATTTATGATCCAAACCCTATGAAAATGACAGTGTTCGTCCTGTGGCCTCTATCACCAGGAAGGTTTCCCAATTCCCCGGTAGGCATCTCGACTGCACCATCCAAGCCTGTCAGCAGCTGGGGCACGGGACTTGCAATGCATATCCATAGCGAAACTGTTACCTGCATATCAATAGTGCAATCCTGATGGGCCGATTTGCTTCTTGGGTGCGTACTTGCAGATCCTGGCTCGGCCGCATCTGCTTCTGGTCACTCTGTTACTGGTGAATGCTGCAGCCATGGAGGCCCTCCCGCTCGTGTTGGACCGCCTCGTGTCCCCAGTGGTGGCCGTCATCCTCTCTGTAACTGCTGTTCTCATTTTTGGTACATTTCCCCGCTCGTGCATGCCGCCCTGGGAAGCCCAACTGTTGTATTTACTGCTGTTCTCATTTTTGGTACATTTCCCCGCTCGTGCAATGCCGCCCTGGCAAGCCCAACTGTTGTATTTACTGCTGTTCCCATTTTCGGTACATTTCAGCGCTCGCGCAATGCCTCCCTGCGCAAGCCCAACTGTGGTATTTACTGCTGTTTCAATTTTCGGTGCATTTCCACGCTCGCGCAATGCCTCCCTGTGCAAGCCCAATTGTTGTATTTACTGCTGTTCTCATCTTCCGTACATTTCCTCGCTTGTGCAATGCCCCAGTGGGAAGCCCAACTTTTGTACTTGTGTGTTGCATATTTGTGCATGCCGGTCCTTCCACCTGCTTTCTAACACTAAGCAAGGCACCCCCCATACCATCCTGGGTACTGGCAGCCAGTACCCATGCATGCACCCTCGGTGGAGTGGTGCAGCTATCAAAGAATGCAGATGTGAAGGTGCTCATGTTCTGGGGCAGTGACTCGCTTCGCAGTGGAATTCTGCAGTCGTTCCACTGTGAGGCATGGCGTGCTCCGCTGTGAATTCCTGCTCATTTCCTCCTCACCTGTCTTGATTAATCTTTCTTCCTCTTCCTGTTCCTCTTCCTCTTCCGCGTCTGCTTCACCATCTGCGAAACGCACGCATGCACCTGCATGCTGCATGCCCCCAATTGAGCATGGATACACACGCGCGCGCCCGAACACACAAGATCTCCACCCCTTCCATAAATCTGTCGTGCGGGAGGTGGAGTGCCAGCCTCAGCTGACCTCATTTATTTAAAACTTCTTACCCTCATGTACTTTGATTTCGTAAACTATTTGCATTATACAGGGTACAAGCGGGGTAGATGTGAAAGGGCTGCTTGGTGGCTACTCTGCTGTACTCTGCTGTACTCTTCTGTACTCTGCTGTACTCTGCTGTACTCTGCTGTACTCTGCTGACCGCGTTGATGTTTTAGAATCGTTATTGTGCCGGGGGGGGGGGGTGGTTCACAGGGGAGATCTTGCCTCAGGCGGTCTGCTCAAAGTACGGGCTGGCAGTGGGGGCGTACTCAGCCTGGCTTGTACGCCTGCTCATCTATTTGGTGGGCGTTATCTCCTTTCCAATCTCCAAGCTCCTCGACTGGAGCCTCGGCTCGGAGCATGGGGTGAGCTTCTCTCTTTCTGCCCCCCCCCCCTCTCTCTCTCTCTCTCTCTCTCGCTCTCTCTCTCTCTCTCTCTCTCTCTCTCTCTCTCTCTCTCTCTCTCTCTCTCTCTCTCTCTCTCTCTCTCTCTCTCTCTCTCTCTCTCTCTCTCTCTTTCTCTCTCTCTCTCCCCCCCCTCTCTTTCTCTCTCCCCTCTCTCTCTGCCCCCCCCCTCTATGTGTGTGTGTGTCCCCCAACCCCCTGTCTCTCTCTATATCTCTCTGCCTTCTCCCTCCTTTTCTCTCTCCACCTTCTTCTCTCTTTCCGCCTCCTGACACATGGGCAAAGCCTATGTGCCGTGGGCAGACCATGTGAGTCGTGGACGGGACTGCATGAGTCATGGGCACACACCATGGGCTCGTGGAAGACCACGTAATTTGTGGGCAGACATCATGAGTCACTGGCCAGCCACTTGAGTGGCGCGGAGGCACCACGGGAGGCCCCTTATGTGGGGAGGCCATATGAGTCATGGGCAGACATCATGAGGCAGGCGGAATGGCAGGAGAGCAGGCCTCTGGAGGAGTCTTGGCAAGGCCATATGAGTCATGTGTAGTCGTCATGAGTAATGGGAAGAGCACATGAGTCATGGCCAGACCACATGAGCCATGGGAACAAACCACATGAGTCATGGGCAGGCGTCATGAGTTATGGGCAGACCACATGAGTCATAGGGCAAGCCGCATGGTCATCGGCAAGCCTCCAAAGTCATGGCCAGACCGCACGACTTGTTGAACCAGCAGACCACAAGAGAGGGCGAGCGGGGGCGGTCCGTGCGAGAGGGGCGTAGAAACTGCACCGCGCCGAAGAACCACGTAGGGTAAAAGCCGCACGCATCACAGGGAGTCATGCGCGATCGTTGACGTGAGGACCGGGGGGGGGGGGGGGACGGGGGCAGGCTCTGTTCAGAAGGAACCAGCTAAAGGCGCTGGTGGACATCCACGGCAGCGGAGGGACTTTCGAGGGCGCCCCGCTGACGGATGACGAGATTCACGTCATTCACGGGGCGTTGGACTTGGCGGGAAAGGACGCCTCCCAGGCCATGACCCCTATAGAGCAGGTTGCCCCCCTGCACGTCCGCCCCCCCCCACAAATGGGGCGAAACAAAGAAGAAGAAGAAATGATGTCTCCTCGAAAAGCATTCCCCACTCGTATGCTCATCTCGTCAGAATTGGGAAGGGTGGTGCTCCCTCCTCTTGTCCTCTCCCTCTACCTCTCTCCCTCTCCTCGTGTTCCTTGCCTGTTGGTTTTTGCCCCCCATTTTAAGTTATATCCGTATTAGTACTGGGGAAATATGTTTTGGAGTTGGGGAGAGGGAGGTTGTGGTTTCGCTACTTAATCCCCTCTATGCCTTTTCCGCTCTCTCCTTTGTTTTTTTGGGTTTTGTTTTTGGGGGTGTGTGTGTGTGTGTGTGCGTGTGTGTGTGTGTGTGTGTGTGTGTGTGTGTGTGTGTGTGTGTATGTGTGTGTGTGTGTGCGTGTGCGCGCGCGTGCATGTGTGTGTGTGTGTGTGTGTGCGCGCGCGCATGCGCACGCGCGCGGGCGCGGGCGTGCGCGTGCCCACAAGCGCGCGCGCATTCGTGTGTTTGAGGGTGGGCTGGAGGGCCCCTCTATTCCTCCCTGTTATCCCACCAGAATTTCGTTGGGTACTAGTTTACTGTGTGGGAGGGGGCCTGGAGAGGAAGCAAGCGACCGGGGGAGGGTGGAGGGAGTGAAGGGCGGCGAGAGGGGCTTGCACTGTGACATGCAAACATTCCTATGTTGAGGCACTGGCAAGCTTTACATGGCACGCAGTGACATGGCCAACGTGACCGGCAGTAGAGATTGTACTCAGGTTCTAAATAAGGAGTTTACAAAACTCGGATTATGATAATGCTGTGACAAGCCCTACAATGGAGGGAGTGACGGGGGTGGCGAGGGGGGCAGGGAAGGGGTTCAAACTAGCAGGAAACATTTCCCTTTCTACTTTTGAAAAGTGCTAGAAAGCAAGAAAGAGGGAAGAGCTACATCGGTCCAGCCCAGAGGGGCATGATGAGATGCAGAGTATGAAACCAAAGGCCAGGAGTGCGAATGCAAGAAGTGATTGGGCTTATGGGCGAATGCAAGAAGTGATTGGGATTGGGCTGGGGGCGGCGGGCAAAGGCAGGTTTTCATGATTTCATCCTCGGCTCGCTTGGATGAGAACATGATCAATGAGATTCTTGCTACGGGTCACAGCCGCATACCTGTGTACCGCCTCTCCAACCGGTACACCCCCCCTCCCCCGGCCCTGCCGCCTCCCTACCCCTTCCCCCACAGGTGTGTGTGTGTGTGTGTGTGTGTGTGTGTGTGTGTGTGTGTGTGTGTGTGCGTGCGTTCGTGCGTGCGTGCGTGCGTGTGGTCGTGCGTGCGTGCGTGCGTGTGTGTGTGTGTGTGTGTGTGTGTGTGTGTGTGTGTGTGTGTGTGTGTGTGTGTGTGTGTGTGAGAGAGAGAGAGAGAGAGAGAGAGAGAGAGAGAGAGAGAGAGAGAGAGAGAGA
>KV908531.1:137500-142500 GCA_002005505.1 Botryococcus braunii
GCCCTGGACGATTGCGAGCCGGTGGGCATCATCACCATTGAGGACGTGATCGAGGAGTTGATCGGGGGCGAGATCTTGGACGAGACAGACCGCTTTGTGGACAACCTCAAGGTGGAACGGGTGCGTCACTCTGCGTTCAACTTGTAGGAAAGTTTTAAAGATCTGATATTCACAAGAAAACTAGCAAGATCAGTTACGGGAAACGGGATGGGAAAACTGTCAAGTTCTCTTAATGACGGAGAAACTATGTCGATCTGTTATTGTCGTGCGCCCAAGACGGCGACGGCGGCGGCCAACCAGCGGAAGCGGCGATAACAATGCGAGGGCGCTTGCCCCCCTCCAGGTTTGAGGCAGACACCAGGGGTTGGCATTGACTACTACGTCTGCACGTGCCTCGCGCGAAGTTTTGTGGTGTGCGCAGAAACAAAATGCTGCGCTGATGCGTGTGATAGTATCACTGATACAGAGTGGGAACTGTTCGAAGCACGTGGCACGACAGGCAAGAGATGATGCTGAGGCCGACCTTTTGGAGTCCTGCACGGGAGGCTGAAATTGGGCTTCTACATACACCCTTTGAACCCTCCGGGCATGGGCGGCGGTGCAGGTGAATGCAGCGATGCTTGTACGTCAGCTGCCCAGCACCTTACGGACAGAGCTCCTGAAGCGGTCCAAGGTGGAAATGCTTGCGGCATCCCCGACGTATTTTACCGTGCTGGAGAACCCGAGCATCCCAGAGACAAGCCCTCTTGCAGCCGGCACACATGATGGGGGGCGGTACGACGGGCAGTACACGTGCCATGACGAACTTGGTTTTGTTGAGGAGGGCAGATCTGCACCGGTCTCTTTCGGCTCGGACCCTGAGCACTTGAGGGGGAGCAAGAGCATCCCTGTTGCGGGTCGCCGCTTCCCTCTGCAACGACGGTCGTCTGATAAGATGGACCTACGACTTACCCGGGTGAGCCTTTCCCCCTCCAGCAAAGCGAGGGCGTTGATTGGTCGATCATGATAATGCGCGCATGCACACACACGCATGCACGCACGCACGCGCGCGCGCGCGCACACACAAACACACACACACACACACACACACACACACACACACACACACACACACACACACACACACACACACGTACACCCCCAGAGGGAGGGATGGAGGGAGGGAGGGAGGGGGGGGGGATCCCTACCCTGGGACAGTGGTGAGAATCGCGTCTATTTCTTGTGGTTTGTTTTGAGGGAACGAGGAGGGAATGCAGGCAAAAGACTTGCTGCAGCCTATCATCAGCGTCACGTGCACCGACAATGGGGAGGTGGCGGGAGCGGGAGGGTCCCGCCCGGACGGTCTTCAAGGAATCCCTTCGGATGTTCGGAACCGTCTGGGGGAAGCTGCCGAGCTTTTGCAGCCCTTTTTGAATCCCTGCGAGCAATAAAGGGCAGGAGAAGAAGAGGAAGAGAGTGCAGTAAAACAGAGGTGAGGGGGAGTGTGGCCTCGAGTGCGGGGAGCGTGGGCGCGGTGAGAGATATGGAACGAACAAGAGGAGGCGTGTCTGCCACGAGGGCTGCTCAAGATAAGCAGAGCCGCTATGCCGTGTTGCTGGCGCGACAGCCGCCGCCTGTGGCGTTCCAGGCGTGTCCTTTCTGAAACATGCCTCGGGGGTTGCATTCGATTGATTGCCTCGGCCTTGCTACAGTGTCTCAAGGGGCTTCTGATCAAGGGGCTTTTGATGCAGCCCGACTTTGCACGTGAAGATGTGGAGGAGGGGACTTTTCATTCTTTGTAGCGCCACGTGACTTTCAATTCAGTTTCATTATTGATGCTGCAGCACGGGCCAGCTAGCTGCTCGGCGGGTGTGACAATCGGGTGGCGTGAGCTAGCGTTCCTTAGATTTTAGGGGCTGATGACTCTTCCCCCGCCTCGTCTTCTTTCATCCAGGCCTGTAGTAACGCACAAGATTAAATTTGTCCAGCTACTCTGGGGTAGCATGAACTAGCCTGACTCGGAGTTAAGGGGCTGATGACTCTTCCCCCGCCTGGTCGTTTCGCATCCACGCTTGCAATAGCGAAGAAAACCACATCTGTCCAGCCATTGCAGGGCCGATGAGGTTGAGCAGCTCACAATCCGAGTAGGAGATGAGCCCAGAGTGCAGAGCGCTCGTTGACGAAGGGGGACAGCTGCACGAAGTTCGAGCAACTAGACTATAAGCAACCAATTGAATTGACGGCCATGAGCGGGTGCTCCGAGCCAAACGGATTTGGATTGGGGACACCTTGGCGCGCGGGGTCCACTGCAGGGCCAGTAACGCTTAGTAAAAGCTTAGTAAAGCTGTTCATGACCAACGCCCCATTCGACACACGTTACACACGTAGTGGCTGGGTGGGACTTTCTTTTGTGGGACAAAAAGACACGGCCGATCCAAAGAAGCCAATGTACATGTGTAGATGCTTGATTTCCAATTGGAACTTTAAATGGATATGTTCACGCACATTGCGTTCCCTGGGTTCGGATGCTTATATATCCAGGATGTGGACGTCCGCTTTTTAGCCCATCCTTTGTGCCCCACTTACAATACGACGACGGCTGATTCGTCTTTGAGCCTTTGAACCGGTGTCTCCTCTCCTTACGTGTGCCAACCCAAGTGTACATACATGTCTTGGGGAGTCCTCGACCATGCACATGCGTTATACGCATGCCCTGGGAGACGCCAAGGAACCGACAGTTGGTGGAGACTCGAGTTTCAGTCCAGGAGTTGAACTCCTTGTGAAGCTGTAAGCAACGACATTCGAATTAGTTCATGGTTCATGGTCCAACGTCGGTGTCGACATGGCTCACGGTGTCGACATGTATGGCTTGCTAGAACATGAGCTTTTACACCCTGCCATCACCATGCGTAGCATTCGCCGCACAATGTATTCGTATAAAAGATTGAAGCCTATCCTAACCGCACCCCATAAATCGGGCACGCGGGTATGTGCCCAATGTATTCATACTAGCCTGCTATATGTCTACACCACATGGCTTTTGCAGGTATCTACTCGCCATATTGTCGAAAGCACTATCAAGTCTGTGCTGGTTTTAGAACTTGCTCATGCAGTATATACCCCCCTGCACGCAATGTGCAATTTGCGCCGACAGCGGCATGCAATATGGCCCGCATTCTGCGCAATACATGCCCGCAATATGCCGGCATGTACAGAGCCAAATTCCTTTAAGTCGTCTACAAAGAGATGAGACTTCTGATAGGGCACGGGATGCGTAAACAGAAGCTATCGAACAAAAATCAACGGATAGCAAACGTGCTCTTCGTTCTAAAAGCATATAACCACCTTTGAAGCACGCTATGGAGCCACAGCAGTAGGCACAGGCCATGCATCGATGCATCGATATCGCCGATGCATGAGAGCGCCAACAACGACCCAACACTGTATAAACGTAGTGTTGTCAACGCCAATGCGCATCGCATCGACGCAAAGCATGCTGACCGTACTGACAGGAATAACGAAATTCAAAAGATATACCTCTAATCTGTCCCAGCAAGCAGCAAGAACTGATGCATGAGGCCAATATGCGTCATAGGAAAGCAGCTGATAAGCTAGTTCGTTACGCTAATGACGACCATGATCGTATTAAGCCTATCAACTATGCAATGTGTAGATCAGACTGCCACGTCCCAGACCGAAAAAAGAGGACTGGGAAACACGTTTACCTCAATCCCACTAGTGTAGGGGTTAAGCGATTGCTGACGTGTGTTGGAGAAAGTTTGATTAAAGAGTCAGCCGCCTACTTGGCGCCAAAAGATGTAAACAAAAAAAAATAAAAAAGAAAAAAAGAAAAAGAAAAAAAGAAAAAAAAAACGGCGGTACAGCTCGAGCTGGGAATGGGAATGGGAAGTTCCTGCGAAGCCCCTTCAATCAGGACTTGGGTTCAAGCTAGTATTGCCTTCAGGAAAATACATGAAGCACAAACAGAGAGAGTCAACTTCCCTGTGGGATACATCGTGCCGTGCAAACGTACACATGCGCCGGGCATTGGAAATAGCACCCTGGGCCACCCCTCCCGAGAAGATATACCCAAAGTGGGGTCTGGATAACAACATCAGCTTCTAAGCTTATGATAAACCTGTCACGTGATAGGATTACGAAACCCATACACCCCGCCTCCTCCAGCAACCCCCCCCCCCCCCCCAGATTGGGGGGTTTCTGAACTGATCAAGGGGCCTTACAAGGCGCTTTAATTGATGCACCGGGTACCCTCGGGGTAATGCAGAGGTTGCTCCGAAAGGGTGGGCATTCTTGAATATACTCCTCGATTTCTACAGTCAACCGGAATGTTAATAGCATCATGCCACATGTTACATTCCGGCCTCACCATTCTTCAGAAGTACGCACCATGATGTGTCCAGTCAGGACCGTTACACAGGCTTCTGAAACGGTTGCCTGCAGACTTGTTCCTTTGTTTGGTGTGACACATCGCCAAACTTTCCCTGCCCGAGAAAGTTCGGGGAAGCCTTTACAGCATAATACATCAGCAAGCATACATTACCCAGAGACAGGCAAGCCAAGGCAGCAAGCAAGCACAGAAACGAACCAAAACGTTTTGTTTTGGGGAGGGTTGGGGGTGGGGGGAGGTAACTGTGTACTTGTTTCTTTGGTCCCAAACGAGACCTGGATCTGTTTGCTTCTCGTACTAGTCTGTTAGAAATGATAACTAGCTAGGTAAACTGTTACAAAGACAAAACTATCTGGAATTGCACGAGAGAGCTCTCGCAAGCTGCGGCCAGTATAAAGAATTGATATAAAGATGTAAGGCCGGATAAGAACAACAAATATACTTGCGGCAACATCTGTGCAAGGAGCAAACACAAGGGTGACGTAATGTTGATTCGCTGCACAAATGTTGCAACTGTCCATTTAGATGAACGGTGAAGCATGTATATCCTAACCTGATTCCCTTTCCATCGGACCGCAGTGGAGATCTCTTTGTGTTCTGCCTGTCCGGATGA
>KV908531.1:145000-155000 GCA_002005505.1 Botryococcus braunii
CTCATAGCTGCTGTCGCTCTACTGCTGCTCTTTTTCTCGCGCGCCCGCGCGCACGTGCGTGTGTGTGTGTGTGTGTGTGTGTGTGTGTGTGTGTGTGTGTGTCTGTGTGTGTGTCTGTGTGTGTGTGTGTGTGGGTTTGTGTGTGTGTGTGTGTGTGTGTGTGTGTGTGTGTGTGTGTGTGTGTGTGTGTGTGGGTGGGTGTCTGTGTGTTGCTGTGTATGTTGGTGTGTGTGTGTGTGTGTGTGTGTGTGTGTGTGTGTCTGTGTGTGTGTGTGTGTGTGTGTGTGTGTGTGTGTGTGTGTGTGTGTGTGTGTGTGTGCGGCGCGCATGTGCAGGCGCGCGCTCTTCCTCACCCAACCCCTCCCACATTTGGACGAGAAATGCATAACAATGTCAAGAACAAGGGCCTGGGGGCATGGGCACTCTTGGGCTAAGGACTCTTGCCACCAGCGGAGAGGGACGCACGAGTGCAGGCGTTTGGGAAGGTTCTTCATCAAGAAGGAAGTGGTGGGGCGCTGGCTGCGATTGTTGTCCACATATTTGTCGGTCTCGTCCACAATCTCTTGCTGCAACAGTTCTTCGATGACGTCCTCGATGGTGATGATGCCCAGCACCACGGGCTCATCACCCTCCAGATCCTCCTCAGGCTCGTCCTCGCTGTCATCAAAGGCGTCCTGCCCCCATACCACTGGTCACAAAGTCTCCTCTGCGGATGCACGATTTGATTTTAATCACTTTCTGTATGGTGAAAGGTAGTTTGGCAACCAACCTCTGACGTACCATCCCACGCCATTCATCGTGGTCAGTGTCACTTACAAACAGCATCCACCCTTCGTCGCGGTCACTGTTACATACAAACAGCATGCACTCTTTGTCACGGGCACTGTCCCATACGAACGGCATGCACCATTCGTTGCGGTCACTGTTACTTACAAGAAACATGCACCATTCGTCGCGGTCACTGTTAAATACAAGAACCATGCACCATTCGTCGCGGTCACTGTTACATACAAGAAACATGCACTATTCCTCACGCCACTACTACCCATAAACAGGTTGCAACCATTCATCAAGGTGACTGTTACATACCCACAGCATGCACCATACACCAAGGACACTGTCACATATAACAGCATGCACCATACACCAAGGTAACACTTACCAACGCAATGCAACATTCATCATAATAGCTCTCAAAACAAACATAACAGCCCCCATCAATCATCGTGGTAATTGTTACATCTATAAAACAGCACACACCACTAGTTATGGATACTCTCATGTAGACATAACAGCCCACACTATTCGTCATGATAACTGTTAAATACACAGGACAGCACAAACCATGTAAAATGCTTATACAGAGCAGCACACACCATTCATCATTATCACAGATGCATTTAGTAGCAGCACTCACCACTTGTTATTGATACTCTTAACTGTACTTAACAGCACACACCATTCATTATGATGACCATTACATATACATAACAAGCGCACACCAGTTCTTTAGGAGACTAAAAAATATATACATAGAGGCGCACACCAGTTCTTTAGGAGACTCTCATATATACATAGCAGCGCACACCAATAATCATAGTAACTGTTAAACATACATTACAGCTTACAACATTTGGTATGGGTACTCCTATATACACATAGCAGCCCCACACAATATACAACACGATGACTGTTACATATACATAACAGCACATCATTCATCAAGGTGGCATTTATCCTGCACATTGGAAAAATTTATTGTACTTGCTGCTGTACCGCACTAGCCACTACCAAGGTGACTGCCCACCAACAGTCAATCCTGCCCTGAAACCCATCTGCTTTGTAAAAAGTCTGGTATAGAAAGAGACACATTTGGCCGGTCTTTTTCATCCCACTCTTGCCCCCCCCCCCCCCAAAAAAAAAGTGCGTCGGGCCAGTTTCATTATTCCTTCCGCTGTGGGTTGCCAGCTAGCTGCTCGCCAGGCATGACTTGTTGCTTGAAACATTTGGGTTTGGGTCGTTCAAGCATTGGGATGGTCTGATTAATCCCACCCACATATTGGGTTCAGGTCGTTAAGGCATTTGGATGGTATTTTTAATCCCAAACGTATAAAAAAGAAGAACAGTACAACTGTCCAGCCATTAGATAGAAAGCTGACGTGGCCATTGTATCAGCAGTCTCCCCTCCGCACTTGCTTAGAAGGTACAAGGTCAGGGCGACTTCTCTGTACCTGCTCATCTGGAGTGTCCAGTGAATCGCCAGCAGCTGTAACTCGTATTTCAGGGTCCACACGGATGTGGAGCATCTCCTCCATCTGCTCCCTGTGGATGACGGATTTGGTGAGGTCCCTTGATGCGCGCGGCGGCGGTACCGATTGCAGTACAGCCATGTGACACCGCCCTGGGGACAGCCAAACCCCCCCCCCCTCTCTCATCCATTCCATGCTTTGTTGAGTGGGGTCACAGGTGGGGCCAGTACAGGGCCTGCGAATACTTAAAGAAATCAACAAAACAACACAACACATGAAACACAACACACACACAGGATGGACAGGAAGGAAAGTAAGGAAGGTACAGAAGATACAAGAGGAAACTGAAGAATTAGAAAAGAAGGGACATGAGGAGGACGAGGAGGAGGAGGAGGAGGAGGAGGAGGAAGGGGAGAGGGAGTGGGAGGAGGACAACGGAGCAACAAGGAACCGCGGAAGAAACAAAAATGGAGAAAAGGAACACAGAGCACTTACCGGCCTCGAACAGACGCAGCATATCATAGAGGTTGGTGTCGCATCGCAGGAATGGAAGGCTGCGCATGGTGATGTCCGAGACGCGCACGCTGGCGTTCATGTCCACCAAAATCAGCTCCTTCACCAAAATCTGGCCCACAATCTCTGACCTGCGACCATGTACAGCCAAGCATTAAAAAAAAAAAAAAAAAAAAAAAAAAACTTCGGTCAATCAACCAATCGTAGTAATAAATCAAACCCATATAAACCCACTATTGCCTTGGCTACATTGACGGGAGGGAGGCCCAGCCACAGAAACACAGTTGTCCCACATAACCTCTCACACTAGTCTTCTTTACGTCACTCTTCAGACTTGAACACTTTGAAGGTCATACATGTGTGGCTCTCTACCCCCGCCCCCTCCCCTGGAATGGCGGTCAACCCTCTTCTCATTTCTTTAGCAGCACTGCCACCCCAGCCTACGGCCCATCACACTCCCCCATGTCCAAAAGCCACCGCCCCCCCTCATCCCCCCCCCCATGCACATGTGCACGCTCCCCCCCCCGCCCCCCCCCCACACACACACACACACACAGTGTGTGTGAGAAATGGAGGAGCAAACATGGGGCGGGCAAGGGAGACGGGGGAATTGAGGCGTGGCACGGGAGCCCCGGGGGGGGGCGGGGGCGGGGGGGGGAGTGGTGGCGAGGCCATGGACAAGCAAGAAGATCAAAGCTGCTACTACAAAGCCGCAAGGGATTGAGGAGTCACCTGTTCCCCGGTTTATGCACAGGTATCCTGCTGTGCCCCGAGTCCAGCACAGATAAAAGGGTCGGCTTATCCAAGACAGCATCAGAAGGAAGCATGAAGACCTGGATACACCTCCGCAAACGAAACAATCAATCAATGTATCCAAGCACAAATCCACGAATCCGCGTGAGAACGGGCGGACGATACATGCACAACGATCAATGTACAGACGTACGATCACAAGATGAATACCCTCCGAAATGCATGACATGCAGCTGCATGTAGAGCTCCTGTAACATTGTTGGGTGTGACCAAAGGGGGGAGGTTTTCCCGAGCTAATGCACCTTGGCTCGGTTACTATCTCTCGTGGTTCCTTGTCTGGAATTCTTGAAAATGTTATATCATCACTGGACCAATGACGAGGCTTGGACGCAACTGAGCAGCTGGACTGGAGTGGAAATGAGAGCCAATGCATGGAAATAATGGATTGACAGCGAAAGGGTGGATGGATGGATGGATGGGTGCATCGCATATGCAGCCTGATAACACGGCATTTGAGGATCGCAACACCAGTGTCGGAGAACAATAGATATAGACAGTTTATGCATAAACTATATCTATAGATCTATGCACTCCCAAGGGGGGGGGGGATTTAACGCCCAGCTGGGTTCAGCCCATGCCTGCAAGGGGAACACAGGAGTCGCACAGTGCCTGGGAGCGATCAAGTCCAGCTGTGGCAAAAGGGGCAACGGAGAAACAACACAAAGAAAACTGCAAAATCCGATTTTAAATGAGGGCTGGGGAGGGGGAGAGTGAATTGCAGCTTATAAGTGAACTGCAGCCTATTCAAAGTGGGGGTGGCGAATCCCATGGTGTCCACACTAGAGGGGAGGCAGCAAGGAACTGCACCTTATTCAAAGGGGTCATGCAGACGAGCGCAGTCTTGTGGCTGAGGTCCAGGGCCCCGCGGATCACCGAAATCTCATCCGCGCTCAGGTTTCCCCCCAACCCCTCCTCCAAACCATGGATGTCCATGAGGGCCTTCAATTGCGCCCTTCGAAACATGTTCTGCAATTCCCGCTTGCATACTAGATGTCAAGCGCACCCAGCTTAGCATGAGCTTAGGCGCGCGCGCGCGCACACACACACACACACACACGCACACGCACGCGCGCTCGCGCGCGCACGCACGCATGCACGCACGCGCACCCACGCATGCTCACACAGACTCACACTGCCTCTTTCCATTAAACGAAGTGGGCAAAAGAGGTGGAGGGAGAGAACTGTGAGAGGGGGGGGATACAGGCAAAAGTGGACGAGTTCGTCATTTCAGCGTTTTGATTTAGACCTTGTGCTAATGCCATGCATCTGTCATCTACATCTCATGCCTTGAATGCAACTAGTATGTTGATACTTAAGATAACATCATTCAGCTGTCTGCAAAGCCCTCGTCCTTCAATACTGTACAGTTTTGCCCATGCAGTACAACGCCAGACCTATGCTGTACTGCACCAGTTACGAACGAACACCATGGCATGCAATGCAAACCACACTCAGAAAGGAAGCCAATAGCACCGTCCCCAGACTCGAAGCCCTGTTGGCTGTATACATAAAAGTTTCTGTCCCCTAACAAGGCCCTCTCCCCCCCTGACCTCCGCCATCCCTTCGGTGTTCGCATGCATTTACGCTGCCGCGTGTATGCATGGGTGCATGTGTTGGCCTGCGGACATGCGTCACGGTGTGTGTGTGTGTGTGTGTGTGTGTGTGTGTGTGTGTGTGTGTGTGTGTGGGGGGGGGGTGTATGTGTTGGGGGGCTGTGTACGTGTGTGAGTGTCTGTGTATATGTGTGTGCGCGCGCGGCGCGCGTGTGTGTGTGTGTGTGTGTGTGTGTGTGTGTGTGTGTGTGTGTGTGTGTGTGTGTTTGCGTGTGCAACCGAGCACGCAGACCTGCGTGCAAGTGTACAGGGGCCGCCGCGGGGCCCCCGGGGGGGGCAAGGGGGTGTTGCATGCACTCCAAGTTGAATTTGGCCGACATTAACTTGCCCCGCCCCCCTTCCCCATCCTGGCCCCGTTGGTACCCTATGCCCCGTCCCCTTTCTATTAGACCTCCTGCACGTGTTTACAATTGGGCAACCATGCTCACACCCTCGACGACCAAATCGGCCCAAGTGGCCCTTTGCTTACCCTCCAACATTGGGGCGACTAGCAAGCTGTTAAGGACCAAAGAGGGGTGGGAGGGGATAGAAACATAGGGTCCAGTGGAGAAACGGGACCAACCCAAAGGGAGAGGAGAGGGGATGGAATGCAGGGGAGGGATGAGGTGGAACGGATGAAAAGGGGGGAGGGGGTAAGATGGAGGGCATGGGGTGGTGAGCAATGTAAGGGAGCACTGGCGAAGGGTTGGGAGGGGAGGGGGGGGGGGGGAAGAGGTGGTTTAAAGCAGGGGACGTGGAGGTGTAAGTGGAGTGAAAGCATCAGCACACCCGCTCTTCAGTGCCCAGGAGTTTGTCCAAAATCTTGCTTATGGGCCACGATATAATGGCTGTCAGGCCCATTAAGATCTGGACAAACCACGCTGAATATGCTCCAACTGCCAACCCGTACCTCGAGCAGATTGCCTGTGGGATAATCTCACCTGCAACCATGCAAGATCCTATCACTCTGTGACCAATGTGTTATTGCTGTGACTTTACCTCCTCCCACTCCCCCCCCCACCACACACACACACACACACACACACACACACACACACGCACGCACGCACGCACGCACGCACGCACGCACGCACGCACGCACGCACGCACGCACGCACGCACGCACACGCAGGCAGGCAGGCAGGCAGGCACGCAGGCACGCACGCAGACGCAGACGCAGACGCAGACGCAGACGCAGACGCAGACGCAGGCACAGGCACAGGCACAGGCACAGGCACAGGCACAGGCACAGGCACAGACACACACACACACACACACACACACACACACACACACACACACACACACACACAGAGACAGAGAGAAAGAGAGGGGGAGAGAGAGAGAGAGAGAGAGAGAGAGAGAGAGAGAGAGAGAGAGAGAGAGAGAGAGAGAGAGAGAGAGAGAGTTAGTTACACACGCATGCATGCAGTGCGCAGGCATGCATGAATGAGCCCAGGGCTGCAAAGCTATGCGTGGGCTTTACACCAAACTGCTTGATAATTACAAATGCAGTACACTTAATCCTTAAGACCCCATGCTTAGCTGCTTTGACCTAGCCTCATAACAAAACTGTGTGAAAATGGTTTCGGGAAGAAACGACAAAGGGGGCTAGAAGAATAAGAGGAAAACCCTCTGGGGCGCGTACAAGTTAAAACAAGAGAAGGGAGGGGTGGGGGGTAAGGGAGGGGAGCAGGTATGCAACAACAGGACAAGCATGGGATTGATCAAGAGGGAAGAGCCTCATGTTCAGGATTTGGAGGCTGTGAAACAAGCCCACGGAGCTGTTTGCCTCATCAAAGGACAAGTTTGGAATGCTCCTGAGTATAAATGTGACACCCAAAACACTTCAGGCTTCTCGCGTAAGCAACTTGTACCAGGACTTAATAAGATGCTAAAGTAGGGGCCGGAAGCATACCAAATATAAGAACAACGGTGACAGAAATAATCACAGCTGTGACTGGATCAGCAAGTCGATCTAAGAAAATGGGTAGCGCCTGCGACACAATGGCACAAATACTGGAATTTCGAGCCAAAACACGACCAAAGCCATTTTAAAACGGTTTACACGAAGGCCGTACCTCACTGGCAATGGCATTGCAGAGCACTAGAGTAACAAGTAGCCAATGAGGCCTTTGCAAGACCTGCCGCAACAAGAGAAATCTTCAGTGGAACCCACATCTAGAGACAAGTCACCTACGAAAATCAGCAGTTACAGTATATCTAAAACTTACAGGTTGAATTCTTTTAGCCTGTTTCTGCTCCTTCGGGGTTCCGCTTCTCCTCAACACCTGCAATCTCATTTCGTTATGATCATCGCCGACACGCTCATTATACATTTCACAACCTGCCCAAACGACCCTTAACATACCTCTAGCTCAACATTTGTCAAGCTTAACAGACCAAGAGTTAGCCCTGACATAAGGCCGGCGAATAACACCAGGCATGCGGCAATTGATACATATGCGGCGAACGCCCTCCTGTCTTCTTTTGGTCCCTTCCCAACTCCATTAAATATATCCAAACGAAGAACCTTCTGAAAAAGGTAAATTGTACCGAACATATTTAGTGTTGTGTTACGGCCTGCAACCCGTCCGGTTGGGGTTACGCAAGTTGATCAACCAGTTGGATTCACAGAGTGCCTCCATTGAACGGACCAAACCCGACGATTTTGAAACTTTAGCCTCTATGAACCGTTGTGCTACATGTATTGCTGTTTTGCAGCAAGTGGACTTTTTTCATAGGGACCATCTGTCAAAGCAGCACGTTCGCGCACGTGCCTGGCCCCCGTGGGGTCATGCTAGGTCTTCGCCTCCCCGTTACACAAGGCTGGACTCTTAATTTTAAATGGTGTGCGGTTAGGATAAGCTTCACTCTTTATACTAAATCCACTTAGCGGGTAGATCTGTACAAACAATCGTGTTGCAGGACGGAAGTGCTTGGGTTGCAGATTGAGTTGTGGATAGTGCTGTTGAGAGTTACATGACTCCTGTTTTCATTCATAAGGCCGAGGTAGGGGCCTCCCTCCCCACTCTGCCTCGTCTCTCCTCATACCACGCATTCATGCTTGTAACTGAAGAGCGTTAGAGGGCATCTGCATGTGTGCGTGTAACGAGTAGTCGCGGCGCCCGCAGTACGGAAAACAAGCACCCGAGGAGGGTACTAGCAGCATTTCAGCGTGCTCAGAATCGTGCGAGCACAAATGCAGATGCCTTCTTACATCTGTCCAGGCTAGAAAGCATGATGATATGTGCACAAACCCATAGGAATGTAGCAGACGCCAAAATTAGGACGCGATGGGCGGTGTATCTAGACGTCATACAAGCAGACGTCAAAGTCAGCGGGCAGACAGGGCTCCGGAAGCGACATTCGAACCCGTATGCTGCACGGAGACTGCATGCGTTATGAGTGTGACTCGTGAAACACCGGAGCGTCGGCCGGAGCGTCTGTACCGGCCGCTCATTCCAGTCCTAATCAGGCCATAAAATTTTGTGAGCCCAACGTTAACGCCTTGAAGGACGGTCGAAGCCCCTTGGATCCTCCCCATTACATTTTCGTGTTGTAGCCGCTTTCCATTGTCTGTAAGTGAGCCTTCAGTACCATTTTCTCCGGGGTTGCTGTTCGGATTATTTGAAGATTCGTCAAACTGCACGGAACGGCTCTACGGGTGGCCTCCTGGCCTTTCTGATCTTTTGAGCAATGCTTGTTTGCTGTGGACTGTGAGGGGTTGGGACGAATTAAAGTAAGTATTTCATTTCCACTGTGCTCATTAAGAGACAGCAGGGATGTCCATGGTTACCGGCTGTAAAGCACGGAGCTGCGCCGCTTCCGTGGTCAACGATAACTTGAAGAGGTCAGTATCAGAAGCATTCTTCCGTGTTACACGGAAAAGTTTACACGTCGCAAATGCGCAGGGTGTTTATAAAGGTATGCAATACCTTCACCTCCTACAAGGCCGAGTGATCCTGTAGCAAGGGGTGCCTTCTAAATGGTGGTTCTGCCTTTACTCGTAGGCCATGGCCCTCCTGCTCCCCGGAGCATTGCCTTGGACCTGGCTGACTATCCACCATTGTTAGGCGCACCACAGTACCCTGCATTCAGAAGGCCATTTACAGGTAAGTGGAGAGAAGATGTGGATTCGGCCAAAGTCATGAGCATCAGCTGGTCATTTTGACTGGGAACTATCATTTATCACATGTGCTAATGAATGGACTGCCTCTTCAGGGCGCCCTTGTGATCTGGTGCTTTCAAGCGGATTCTTGGCCTTTGCAAATCATGCAGGCTTTCTTCAGGCTGTTGAAGAGGTGACATCACGTTGAAGTTTGACACGACATCCAGCTCTGAAAACATCGTTTCGGGGAATCATGCGTGCTGGCTTTCTTGCTCTTGTTTTACGGCTCAAGCTGGCTTCATCATGCCGTCAAATAACATTTGACTTCCATCATTTGCAGGCGGAGATAGAAATTTCAGGCATTATGGGCACCAGTGCAGGAGCTCTCACGGGCAGCCTCTTTGCTGCTGGAATGACGGCATCCCAGGTGAAAACACCAATGTTTGCAGGGGAAGTGTCGTTATTATCTCAACCATCAGTCCGACTGATGGAACTTGGATGGAACCTGCATGACACAAACCTAGTGCCGACTGTGAGATTTACTCAACTTCAATTGCCCGTTTAGGTTGCAAGGGAGTTCAAGCAGTCTCCCCCCATCGAGTATCTCCGCTTGTTGCTTCCTCCTATGCGGGATGGATCTGTCAGCATGATCGGCTTGGAATCGGTGGTGGCAAAGCTACGTACGCTGCTACCACCAACCTTTGAGGAGTTGCAAATGGTAT
>KV908531.1:162500-165000 GCA_002005505.1 Botryococcus braunii
TTTTTAATATTTTCTAGAACCCCCTTTCATCGTACTAGATTGTTGATCAACATTGAAAACAGTGGGTTTTGTGAGAAAAAACACATCACAGTATTTTTTAAATGATATTTTAGAGTCATCGGAACATCCCTGCACCTCAAGGACGCACGTACGGCCGACAAAAACCTCGAAAATAATGGCGCAAATCATTGGGCACACCCTCCGGCAGTTTATTCGATTTCTTTTTAATTTGGGCGCCGAAACATTTATTGCCCAATAATTTGCACCGGTACGGCATATATATATATATATATATATATATATATATATATATATATATATATATATATATATATATATATATATATATATATATATATATATATATATATATATATATATATATTATATATATATATATATATATATTGACATATGTATATATTGGTATATGTATATATATGTATATATGTATATATATTGGTATATATATATATATATATATATATATATATATATATATATATATATATATATATATATATATATATATATATATATATATATATATATATATATATATATTGACATATGTATATATTGGTATATGTATATATATGTATATATGTATATATATTGGTATATATATATATATATATATATATATATATATATATATATATATATATATATATATATATATATATATATATATATATATATATATATATATATATATATATATATATATATATATATATATATATATTGGTCAATTTGTACTTGAAGATTGTCTTTCGCATCGAATGCCTGCCGGTACGTAAAGCAACTGCCTGACGCTCCACTTCAATGCCTGTCGTTACACAGGGTCGAAGTTTGCGTTGCCCACAGCCAAAACGAAGAAGGAATCAAAGAAGTACATGGGGGTTCTACATATCAGCTCCTAGAAGCGATAATCTCATATCGATGCAATCCGCAGTCTCTTGACTGGGACGTTTGGTTTCCCAAGCTCTACCTTGCTGCAATGGTCAGTAGCGCACACCTGCTGGTGCGTCAACAGTGGCCCAGGGGTCTTCAAAGCGGGATCTTCTCAATCTTTAGTGGGGATCATTTATGTTTACGGCTGCTGGATTACAACGTTGCACCCCAATGCCGGTGTCTCCTAAGCTGCTCCAAGAATTTCTGAGCCAGCTGGCCTGCATGCTGAGCCTGCAAGCACCTGTCATGCACAGAAGACGTGATGGGGACATATGTCTCATGGGGATGTAACTCTTTCATTTCTTCTTCCTCATTCGCCTCTCCATTTCTACCAGTGTTGTTGCTACTGCAATGGGCTGCCAGCTTGGTCCTCTGCGGTGTGGCAGCCTTTCTGGGGCTGACTCTTCCTCGTGCTGGCCCCTGTCCATCCACCTCTAGAATGAAGCAGATTACATCTACCAAGTGTCAGTGGCTGATGAGGCGTCATTCACAGTGACAGGGAAATGGGTCTGCGCCCCATAGCACTCGTTGCTGACGCGGACACCACCCCAAGGTCCTGCACTGCAATAGGACTCCCCCCCCCCCCCCCCCGGGGGCCCCCCGGGGAGACAAGAAGATAGATGGAATGAATGCACATATTCAGTGGTCCGACAACCCCACTTCATGTCTCCTTGCAGTGGCCGGTCTTCCTTGGCAGAAAGAGGTGTGCATGAGGAACCGCAGGACTTCCTCTAAGGCAGGAGGTTTTCTTGGAACGGGATAAGTGATTCGACGCTCAATTTGACATGACGCGTGGAACGTAGAGAGGCTTCGCCGGAGATTCTTGGGTTAATCAGATATCGTCGCGGCCTGTAGATTCTTCCGATACTGTGGGCATCCGAGAAAATCCCGAATCCCGGACAAGGTTTGAATCCAGCCCTCCAAGAACTCCGACAATGCTGGCTGTCATACAAGCCAACACACAAATATAACCCATTTCTGAGATAATGATCTCATAAATGATCATTGTTTTGTCTTGGTCTGTTTTATCATCCCAATGTTGGCACTGTCAGCTGCTGTTGCTACCATCTTGACCGTGGTGGCGTCAGCTGACAGGTTCCACAGGCACGAGCTGTTGAGTCAAATAACATGCCATGGTAGTCACTGTAATTCTGATTCAAACTATTTCCCGTTACAAGAAGAACGCACTATTGGTAGTATGCTCATCTTCGAGGTGTGACTCACCGTCTAATAAAACTAACTCTGCAGCCCTACATGCGGAGCGTCACGTTTTCACTTACCAAATAGTGATCATAATTCTGAATTTTAATTTTATGATGCCAGGATCGTAGTTACTTGGCTGTAGTTGTGGAGCTATGCCGGGAAGGATCGGATTCCCCGGCCCTTTCGTGCAACTTGACAGGTGAGGCACTATCGACTACAACTGTGCACCTGCTTTAGAATCCATTGTTATATTTGAATCATGACTGGTGTTTCATGGTCTTTGAAAAGGTTTGGAGAGACGGCAAATTTGTCGACGGCGGCTAACGTCTCCCTTAGCCGG
>KV908531.1:172500-177500 GCA_002005505.1 Botryococcus braunii
TGTGTGTGTGTGTGTGTGTGTGTGTGTGTGTGTGTGTGTGCGTGCGCGCTCACGTGTATGCGCTCGCACGTGCGCGCGTTTGCAAACGTGGGTGCAATTTCATGTGTTCTTTTGTCTTCAAGGGGTGGGGGTGGAGGTAATGTTCAGGGAAGAGGTTTCTTCCCCCAGCCCCGCCCTCCTGGCATCGGGTCTTCTGGGAAATTGGAGGGGGCATTCTGTTGCTTAGAAAATAACGAAAGGCAGCTATGCTGCATGAAACAAGAGCCTCGAAATGCTCCCATCGAGCGTTGGTGATGTGTACTGCATGTGATGTTGAGGGGGGGGGGAGTGCAGATCGGTGTGAGAACTTGGATGATCGGTCGTACGCCTGGGCTTCTGGTACATCGATGGCTGTACCGCACGTTGCTGGCGTGGCTGCATTGTACCTGGCGGAAAACCCCACCGCAACACCTGCCCAAGTGAAGCTGGCAATCTTGAATGCGGCCACCCCCGGGGTCTTGAACCCGCAGCGTCTCCGCTCTGGAACGCCCAACCGCCTCTTGTATTCTGCCGTGACTCGTGCCGACGCTTCTCGTGTCGAGGCCGCAACCGGTCCTTGATCAAGAATCGCATACGGCAGCTGCACGCCACTGCTATGAGGCAGTTTTCACGTACATCCTGACGTGATTTTTCACAATTTTTTGTTGGTGATTCCCAATTTAAAATTTTCTGGCCTTGGCGTGATGGCACACAGCGTTTCTTTACTCAAGTCACACGGACAAGTGGCCGCAGACATCCATGAAAACCTTCTGAAGACTACAGAAATGCTTACTGAAGAAATTCTTTAAAGCCTCTCTTCAGTAAACACCGGATACACATGGGTACACATGGGTGTACATATCCATGCATCCATGGGTTGTTTTGGGTCGTGTTTCAAGTTGGCCTAGTTAGTCATGTTTTGAGAGCACTGGTTTGCACGAGCTTGAGAGGGTTACGGGAGAGTATGTGTGCATGGCAAATCGCATTCATTAGCATCACTCCACTGCCTTAAGGAGTCTGCTTTATCGTATTGCTTGCGATTTGCATGCCATAGCTTATGCACGAGGATCCATCCAACGGGATCTGAGTCTTTGAAAATTGAGGAGTTCCGGAAGTTGTTTCGAATCTGCATCCAGGGCCTAGTCACTATTGGTGAATATTCCCATGCCTCTTTCAGTAACTCTTTCGCGACAAGAAGGGCCGTCCAGATCAGCAGTCCTATATGGGGAGAGCTGTGAACAGCGTGGCCTGGAAATTGCAATCCCGGTATTCGGCTCTATATAGCTATCTACATTAGTGCTGCGTCCCGCAAGACGGCCAGTGGGAATTGTGTTTTTGCAAGATTAGTGTGGATTAATCTGGAGGTGCGTATGTATAGCTTTAGATTTGAGAGGTTGACCGTGTTGACGGGAACGTGGTTGAAGCGTTTTTAGAGGTTCAGCAGCCCTCTATGGCCAACCATATATATGAGGCGCCGGCACTGTTGCCGAGCACCAGATGCCTAGGAACGTCCAAAGGATTTCGCAGGCCACGTCCTTTGGACTTCCTCCTCGTCAAAGAAATGCGGTTCAATTCCTCACTCTTAAACCTAGGTTACGTCTCATTGACGTGATTTGGGAGCTGAAAAGTGATCATCCATTTCGTGCCCTGAAATTTCCCAAAGTGTATACTCCCGAAGATACCCAAAGAGACTTGTCTCCCTCAACTACTTTATTTCACCAGAGGACTCGACTTAGATTCGCAAACGGTCCAATTAGGCTTAGGATCACCACACAACGGTGGTGCTCAGGGACACCACATATATATCAACATTGTGCATGAATACCATATGCCTGTGTAATGGTCAGGCGGCATATGATGAAGTACTCATGTATACATACGCGTGTTTTGGAGAGGGTTATTGAATGATAAGCTCAAGTTTGCAAACTTTTCATAGTGCACTTTGCGTTCTAGGACAGCATGCTGCTGTTGGCACAATACGCAGTTTTCCTTATACGTTGGGTTGGAACGTGCACGAAGTATTGCACCTTCATGCATGGTCAGGTTCTGGATGTTTGACACAAAAAGTTTTCTGCTTCATTACCAGACCTTCAGTTATGAATGTGCAAACGTGGTTCCGAGTTGTGCATACGTCTCGTTCACAGAAGTTCTTTGTGTTCACGGTCTTGTGGCAGGCATCCACTACGCGAATTAGCGTATAAGCTCAGACACTTGAGCAAGAAGATGGACACTCGTGGAATTGTAGGGCTTCCCGGATTTGGTTCGTTCGAGTGGAAAGTTCTATATTAGCTAGCTAGTATAGAAATATAGGTGAATGGGCTTTCTGATTCGGCTGACTCAATGTCAGCTGAGTGCAGTGTCGTAGAAAGTTGGGTGGCTGCATTGCAATGCACGCAATTGCGTGCACGTGCTACCCACGTGGGTAGCAGCAACACGTGAATGGTTGCCTGTACAGGCACCGTGTTGGGCATTCCACGTATACACATCATTTAATAAATTACGCCCGCAGGACCATATGGTACCTATAGACATGGTGCATGCATACATGGATGCGCATGTGTAGATATCTATATAGGTACAATGATTGTATGTATAGGGTGTATGGTACATGTATGGTATATGCGCATGCATACATATTGATATAGGAACAATGATTGTATGTATGGGGTGTATGGTACATATGGCCATATGTACCACACCCCATGGGGTGCGACTGATCTCCTCTGGTATCAGTCCAGACCCCTGCAGGCTGCTGAAAAATATTATTTAATTTATAACTTCCAAGTCGTGCATTGTACATTATGTGCAATAGTCAGAACAGAGTGCATGTTTGTTCACAGAGCAGGCCAAGGCAGGGCTATGAGCATGCGCTTCGACAAGGTTTCTGTTGACAAACCTGAATTCATGCACATTCAGCGCTTCATTTTGTGATACATTCGGCCGGATCATGCACACTTCACACGTTTACTATGCCGGACTGCCAGTACATTTGCTGGTATATCTGCGGTGTTTCATTTGACATGGGGCCGTGAATGTGTAGGGAATATAGTTCCACGTGCACGGTGCTCAGTTGGTAGGATTGTGTTGTGGCGCCTTGCCACGGCAGTCTGCAGATCTGGTACGTACACGGGGATATGTATTTTCATTAGTAAAGTGTTGATTCTCCACTTGATTGTGCATTCACACACACACACACACACACACACACACACACACACACACACACACACACACACACACACACACACACATGCACATACACACACACACACACACACACACACACACACACACGCACACACACACACACACATTCACACACCCACACACACACACACGCACGCACGCACGCACCCCAACACCCACACCCGCACGCACACACACGCTCACAACCACACACACACAACACAACACACACACACACACACACACACACACACACACACACACACACACACACACACACACACACACACACACGCACACGCACACGCACGCACATCCGCACCCACACCCACACCGGCACCCACCCACCAACCCACCCTCCCCCCCCCCCCAAACCCACACACACACCCCACACCTACCCACCCAACCCCCCCCCCCACACACACACACACACACCCCTCCCCCCCTCCCACTTTCACTCACGCCCCTCACCCCCCCCCCTATCCCTCTTTGTCCTCCCCCTCCTCTCCCCTCCCCCCAGCTTTTCATCTTTTCCCCCCGCTCCCCCTGCAGCGAGCGAACCAGTCTGAACTTACCTCCCACCTATCCTGGCAATTTTATTCAGCTTCATTCCTGCCTACCGCATTCCAACAGTATTGTGCTGCAAGCGAAATCAAAACAGACTCTTGGGCAAAACAGAGCAAGCGGACATCCCAGGCGTTCCTTGCGCATGCATGAAACTCACGACTACCCCGACCACAGTTGGAACGGCTTCACTAATATGCAGAATTCGCTTCCCGTGGTTTGCATGAGGATATATAAAAATCACAGCTACCCAAGTCGCACCTGTAGCTAGTGCTAGGTTCCCCAAGCCTGAAATACAGCTATTCTAAAGTCACAGCTGCTCCTGGGTCAAATCCACTATTGGACCACACGTAATCCTGGATCAGCGCTAATCAAGCAAACTTAACATAACGTTGATATATGCTTGTCGTCGTCCGGCAATTGCTCCAGCATGTCCTTCCAGTCCTTCCGTTTCTTCTCACAGGCATGTTTGTAGGTGCGGTCTGCCTCATCCCAACTGAACGTCTGGGCCAGCCGGGGCTGCATGTCAACTAACCCATTCCACTCTGCTGGTTCGATTGGTTCATGGTACACCTGCAACACAATCTGCACCTCATATATCTGAAACAGCCTCAAGGGTTTGGGCTGGCCCAACATACAACCAGCCCGACTCGTTATACAACCGCACACCCCGCAGGCACCAATCCTGGTTTGCACAGGAATATGTATTCAACAATGTGTACGTGTAAAACTGTGTGACTGGGAGACGAAAGGTCGTTACCTACAGAGGGAAAGGGCTTACTCACTTTGCCCGTAACGATTTCCACCTAATACCTAATGACGCTTCACGTCTTACTAGCAGTGAAAGCTGGTTAGTTTGCAACTGTGACATGGTATTGAATTCATCCAACAATCTACATCATCATTCCTTCATCAAATCCGTCCGTTCATCTGTCATTCATTGATACCACATTCATTATTAATTCCTTCCTTTATCCCTCCATCCATAATTTATCAATTCATTCATATAATTATCAATCCACCCTTTCATCCATCTATCCACCCATCCATCCATCCATCACTTCACTCATTCATGTTTTAATCAAGATTTTTATCACCCATCCATCGGATCCATTTGTTCATTCATCAAGTCATTCATTCACTCAAACATTCAGGCATTCATTCGTTAGTTCATTCAGCATTCATTCACTCACTCGTCATTCATTGAGTCATTTAGTTATTCATGCATGCAT
>KV908531.1:180000-213407 GCA_002005505.1 Botryococcus braunii
TGTGTGTGTGTGTGTGTCGGAAAAAGGACTACTGTCATGTGCAGGCAAGGCAACATGCAGCACAAGTAAACAGCAACAAACTTAGCAACAGCAACATCACCGCCCAGAACAATAAGATCAACAACAACAACAACAACAACAACAACAACAACAACAACACGCACGCATGCACACACACAATGACTTCTGATTATAATCAAGTGTCTCAGCACAGTGAGCGAACCAGCAGATGAGAATGGTGCTGGCCGGGTTAGAGTCATAGAGGATTTCTTCCACCAAATCCCTCACATATTCCCTGGTCTGTGGCATCCTGACGTTCACACCCAACCTTCGGGCCAGAGGGGCAATGGTCTGAAATGGCCGATTACTGGAACCCGGCCCCTTCTGTTGCATAGCATACAATACCTGACCCAACCAGAAGCGCCCATCAGATGCGCTCAAAGATCGCAATGCAGAAAAGTTTGAATGCAGACCCCAAGAGAGGTCTGATGAAATATCCACTTTTTCTCCACTTGTCAAGTTTGTTGCAAGTGTGTCCTTGCTGCCAAGATCTCTACATGTAATGGCCCATGTCGCCTGAAGACAGGGACAACCCCAGGGAGTTGCAGCTATCATGATCTGACCCAAGGTAGAGCGATTCAGCACAATTCAGATGCGAATGTCAGTCGAATGCGATAGTGATCATTCCCACAATAATGAGACCACGACATCATTTTGAGACTGCTCCTGTGCGAGGCACTTCTTGACTGGCATCTGCAAAAGGAAAATTTGCATCTCCAGACCACCCTAGGACCTGTATTCTCACACCCGGGAGAGGTTTTGGGGGCTGACCATCGATGCCCATATTCATGGTTCGGATATCCATATTCATGGCTCAAGGGAAGGGATTTCTAAGCAAAACTTTTGGGGCATACGTCGGGAGTGTTGAAAGGCTTGTTGGCCTCCATAAAGTAGGTTGCCAGGAACTCAGCACGGCATACTCCCTTGTAGCTGAGATTCTCATTTTTCTCTTTCCGGTCTTTAAGCAAATGGTTCTCAACGTCCTCGCCGTTATCTGTTCCTTTTGCCTAAGCTCCACCCAATAACCGGCCTTTGAGCAGAATGAGCTGGTGAACTGGATTTTACCGTCCCATCGGGAGCTTCTTTACCCTTCCTTCCACTAACTGGGGGTTTTGGATGCAAATTGCTTTTTTACCACCTCCCTCCCACTTTACCCCACTGAATTCAAGATTTCATTATGCCTTCTACAATTTTTGAATTGTATATACGAGTGAAAAGCGCACTCTCCACAGGACGTGTGCGGCATCAGAAGGTCTTTCTCACAGACGCAAGTTGTAACCAACAAAAGGTCCCTTCACCTCATTTTTGTCAAATTTTTCTTTCTCTGCGTGCCGTATCAGTATGATCTGACCAATGCTGTGCATACTATCATCTGCATTACCGGACAGCCCACTGTTACAACGCCGCGACCTTCCATACGCAAGGACAGGAGTTCATCCCGCGAAAAAACCACCACTTGTAGTAATCAATCGCAAGGGTTAAACGAGATATAGATAAAGTCCGAGAGGATCGCACCCCAATTCTTCGTCCTCCCCATTTAGAACACCTAAAGCAGGGCTTGAAACACACCAGTACTATGCACCGCTAGTTGTTAAATGCTTGTAAAGTTTCTTGGATCCGACACTCAAATAGCCAATTTTCACCGCATGCATAGATAGTTGGGGATTCAGCCCGGTCTACGTGACACTCACCCGGAGCTTGTCCTCACCCAACCGAATCGGTCGCAGTTCAAACCGAACTGTTGCGACCGGCACCATGCGGCAGTCATCCGGAATCTAGAAAATACAGACTGTAATGTACGATTATCGAATCGATCATCAATGTATGATGATTTATCATATGGCGATCGTGTGCAAGTTCACTCTTAATAGTAAGTTGCGCTGCAAACTAGCAGCTGCAAGCTACGGTACAGGTGCGCACTGGGAGGTTGCCGGCGGCAACCATCCACTACACGCAAGTACGCAACAGGTGCGCGCACCAGGGCTGGCCACGTGCCTTGGGAAATCTCTGGTAGAAACTTGCGGCTCCCTTAGTGGGTGTGGGCCGGGGGGGGGGGGGGGGGGGGGGGGTGTCGTTTTTTAAGGTGTCCAGGTAAATCTTGGGGGGGGGGGGGGGGGGGGTTGAACGTCGGTATGGAACCCATGTGAACACTCTCTTTCTGGGTTTTGGGGTTGTCTATATTAGTAACTGCTGGGTCAAACTGCCGGGAGTAGTGGGGTGGGAGTTTAGGGCTCTCGCCCCCATCTTCCTTTTCCTATAGGGGGCACGACGCTCGATTTTAGGGGTGTAGGGTTTCGTGGTGAGGGGGCTGTGATTTCCTCTTATTGTAACTCAAGTAGAAGCTCCCGAAGGAAACACGAGGGGAGATCTAGCATAGTGGCTGGGCAGATCAGGAAGAAGAAGAAGAAGACCATCTCCAACTCCACGCATGGGAGGAGGGTTGCGACCTGTACATCGACATAGTTGGCTCGTCACCACTCAACGTCGGCAACTTGCAGCACTTCGTGACGGGTGGGGCTGCCGCGTGCGCTGCCCAAGGCAAGCAGACCCGCTATGCTGACTTGCTGGCGTGTCGACAACCGCCCGTGGCCCTTCAAGCCTTTTCATTCGAACCCTTTGGGGGGTTGCATGCAGATGCGCTGGCCTTGTTGCAGAGGCTTCAGGGGTTTCTGAACTAAGCCATCATTGCACAGGAAGATGTGGAGGGATATTTTGTCATGCGTCGGGTCAGTTTAATTATTGCACCACTGTGGGTCGCCAGCTGGCGGCTCGCCGGGTGTGACTTGTAGCTTTGGGATTGGGTGCTTGAACAGCTGGTCTTTTTATCCTGCTCTTGGAAAGAAGAAGGAGAAACAGTTACAGATGTCCAGCCACTAGGGCATGATAAGATGTCCACAACACACGCGCTAGCCTAAACAGAAAAACGGGCCGCACGAGGTAGCTAATTGGCAAGCGAAGGCTGGAAACACAACGGAGCAAAAAAGAAAAGGGAGGGTGGGGGGGGGGCAAAAGGGGGGGGCAGCCACAGACATGGCTGCGGCCAAGTCACCGCATCCGGCGTAAGTCTGCACGAGCCTGGAATGCATCGAGATAAATGATACAACCGCACGCAAGTCAGCATGCCAACCAAACTGCCGGATCCGTAGGGACCTATAGGCCAGAGGGACCAACAAACAACTGGGGGTAATGGTCCCGCACAGGATTAAGAGCGGGACAGTGAACAACACTGTGGTGTTCATCACCCACAGTGAACCACACATATCACACAGGCACTCAAAGCGCGGAAGCCATTGCCGGCGGCCCATATCAATGGAAAGGCCATGAACACCAAGACGAAACCTGAGAAAGAGCCGAACCTTGCTAATATCAAGATATAGAAAAAAGAGGCGGGAGCGCTGAGCCTTAAGAGTGCGCGCAAGCCACCGCACATAAGTACGAGCTGGTGATCCGTATGGGCTAATTACATAGGGGGGACATGGAGTGAGGCCACAGGGAGGGTATTGGCCTGCCTAATGAATGCTAAAAAGGTATACATGTCAATGGGGTGCGGACGCTGACAATCAGCCTCATAGGGGTACCCTAAGCAAAAAAGAGCTGACATAAAAGAAGCCGCCCGTGACGGAGAACGAGTCGTAACGCTATAGTAGCAGGAGTCTCTATGAATACATGCATACAAGTGGTCTGCTGGGAGATCCACCAGGCAGGTCCAGAAGGTGACCACACGCAGGAGTGTGACTCACTCCCTCTTATACAGAAGACTCACTCTTCGTCATGACAACCAGCAGTAGAAAATTCTGGTACCTGCCTGCGGTGAGTAATTCAATACAAGACATGACGGCACAGGGCTCATTGCAAGATGTATCTCCCTCCTTTTCTAAGACATGAAATTGGATTATGCAGGACAAGGCCAGCAGAAGCACTGTAAAGCGCCTTAACCCATGGGCCACCCACCCGCTTCCCCCCCCCCCTCTGTGTTCCTCTTCTTCTTAAGCATTCAGCTTGAAGCAGTAGTTGGATTTCAGATGAGTCTCTTTCAAGCTCAACGTGGTGCAACGTGGCGTACAGCTGTGGCATCTAGCTTCTTCGGTTGAGTGATAACAACCAAGAATGTATCCAACAACCAAGAATACCCAGTGGCAACAACCAACACCCAAGACCAAGACCAAGACCAACCACCAAGATTACTAAGAATACATATGTTCAGCCAATCGGGGCTGATGAGGGGGAACGGGTCCCACAGTGCTCTAGATTTTGGAGCGAAGTTCGAAACACTCATCGACGAAGCAAACAACACTGGATGGATCTTTTGCCAGAGAACCATTATTAGAGAACGAGTGGCAGAGGCAAACAAGTGGCGGAATCGACGATGCACAGGATCCAACAGTTTTATCAGTAATGTGTGTTTTTACTAGTAATAAAGGACACACAAACAAGCATGAAGGGGTGCCCATCAGGGATGAGTCATCACCCGCTGTCGCCGTGCGCACATTTCACCCTGATGGATCCGCCACCTCCGGAGGTGGGAAGGGGGGGGGAACTCCCTGCGACGCCCCGTGACTATTGGCAAGCCGTGCACACCCATTCAAAAGCGCCTGAAGACCTCAAAATATCCTCCGCAGTGTACTATTACATGGAGCCCCCCCCCCCCCCCAATACAGGTCCCAAGCGGGTACCGAACACACAGCGGCGGATTTACCACAAAACTAGGCGGGCCTGAAATAATACATATGGGGAGTGCGACGACACCACCGATGATAAGAACATTAGCTGGGCACGCTCAGAACGGGCAAAATCGCGCGCAGTATGACACGTAAATTCTTGCAAGGGCGCAGTGCTGTTGAGCGAAGCATGTCTTTACTAGCCTGGCGGTCAATGTGATGCATGGAATGGGCATCGAATGTATAAGGGCACGGAAGGTGTCGAGATCACAGACGGCCTGACAGACGAACCCGGCCCATATGGCCATATGGGCCCACGTGGGCTGCGGAGCCAGACGCATGTAGTCACACCGAGGAAATTATTTAATTGGTCCACTCTTTATTCTAGATCGTTTAAACAGTCATCACGGGCCATCCAGGCCATGCGGAGAGATGGTCCACAGGATAGGACACTAGTGAGTTCCAGAAACGAACCACTCGCTCCATCCGAGGATCATCAAATGGAGCCAGGCTCCCCTCCTGATGTAAGATGGGGGTGGCAACACTGGTCCGGATGTCTGCAAGCTTGGGGTGACCCAATGGACCAGTGCGCAACAAGGTTTTAGTAGTCGACTGGCCGAAGCTGGCCTATATAGGTAGGCAACACAATGCACAGGAGCCCCAACCGTGGATGGAGACCCAAAGGTCCGAAAAGCCCAGGCCTCACACGCATATCACCCGCCGGGCTTAACACAGGTAAATGAAAAGGTTACCATTATTCCCATATTTTTCTATTAATAACTGGAACACCCACCAGCCCTCACGGCGACGGCGTAGCTGAAGCCAGGCGACCCTCAGTCCTTCATTGCATATCAATAAAGGTCACTTGCACCATCACAGCAAGTTGCACGCCCGGCGGCCAATCTGCGATCAGGGTTGAGACTGCCCCTGATTATAGTTTGCAGCATTCCGTCGAGATCTGACCCGCCAAACTAAAAACAAAGCTGGCCATGTGTATCTCACACGAACAACCACCTATGCACGTATAATTACTTGTTATGCGCACAAGGTACCTGGCCAGACTAGTGACTGGTCGCGGGACCTGTGATTGCATGCTTGACGTCAACGCTGCTTATATTGGAGCGCCAAAACTCAAGCCACTATCATCAACACTTCGAAACAGATTCGCTTCCCGGGAAGAGGTTTCTTAGAACCAAATTTTCAAACTATTACCTTACTCAGTGGCATCTACACGTTCTTCTTTGAGACGAACTAGATGCAGTTACCAGTCAGTGCCGCGCAACATGGGCCAAGCCCAGCCATGACTTGCCGATGTGAATTTGTTAAAGGCAATAGAATGTTCACCTTAAGAAGAATACCCACCACCAGACAATAAGAGGTCTGGTTGCATCTATCAGCGGATGCAATGCACAACCGGCTCAGCACAGCTGTCACATGTCGGTGAATCCTGTTATTCCAAAACACACTGCAACTGAGCGGATGCCCAGTAGCTGCCAGCCTTGCGGAACCGTCATGTTGCACAAATTAGTTCTAACATTATAATTCGAAACTTTCAGACAGAATCCAGACAGAATTCTGCCCGAATTATGGACAGTAACTAAACAGAAGACTTACTATGGCTACTGCTGTTCTCCGCAAACCCAGTTTTACGTTCCAGGGCCTAGGTCTCTAGAGCGTGAAAACATACGTGTACAGCTGTGCTGGTGAGCAGGAGCCCGGCGGACTTGCGCAAACCATTTCCCTCTGGAAGCTGCTCCTACCGAAGGCTGTCAGGACAGTCCGTACTAGCGTACCGCAGAACAGATACGCAGAGACCTGACTAGATCAGTACAGAATGCAACATTACTGCTTTTGATTATCAAACAGAAAGAAAGAAATAACTGCTTTGAAAAAAGAAAAGTGGGAAAGAGAGGGCCGGGGGCAGAACGTCAGAATCCTACGTCCCAGGCATCAGTTTGCAGATGGCATGATCATGGTGCCACACGCGAGGTCCGAACGTCATCTTCGTACATAGATAGCACCGTCCCGACCCGGCATACGATGCTTTCTAGAATCACACAAGCTGAGATACAAGAATGCCAAATGGGGTGTTGGCGTCAGATACATTTCTTTTGGCATTTTCGCAGAATTTTGAGGACGATGGCGGCACTCCTTATGATGAAAAGCGTAGCTACTTCCCTATGACTTGCTTCCAGTCCGTGTCGCGGGCGGCTCGGAACGTGTCATCTGCTTCATCCCACGTGAAGCTCTTAGTCAGGCGGGCCTGCAGGTCGTCCACCCCGTTCCAGGCTGCCGGGTTCTGCGGTTCATCATACACCTGTACATCACACGCATCTGTACATCACACACATGTCACATGGCTCTGGAGCCCGTGTCGCCTGGATCAAAGACCCATACTCGTGGATTTCACGCCATCCACACAATTCGCGCGACTAGATCACTTAATTGAGATTCATCACTGGAGATTTTAGAGATTTCTGGAGATTTTGGGAGATTCAGCACTGGAGCTTTCTACATTTCTGGAGATTTCATCACTGGAGATTTCATCTCGCACGACTAGATGAGTTCTTGAGAATTCACCACTGGAGATTTCCGGCCCAGACACTCTTGCAAAACCCCCCTTCCTCCCCCTTGCTTCCCACTGACCCAGCACTTGTATCAAAGATGCCATTGACCGGGCACATTGGCGCCAAAGTTCACGTGCTTGCGCTCCCCTCTTCCCCCTTCAGCGATAAAACAGTCGCTAATGGAGGCCGCTGAAAATGCCTTGGTTCAATGTGTCAGGAAGGCCTCCAAGCCTGTGGGCATTGCTCGTCACGCGGTCCTGAGACTGTTATTCCCACCTTTTCAAAAGGCAGGGAAGGAGGGGAAGGGTGGAGGAGGAGGGGGGGGGGAGGGAAGGGATGAGGAGTGGAAGGTGATCGGGGGTGGGGGGGGGGAGGTGTGGGAGGAGGGGTGCAACAGGATCTATCAAGGGGGCTCGGAAGGGATGCGGGCTCAAGTGCATCAGCAAGCAAGAAAAGCAAAGGGGGCAGAGAAGATTGGAGGGAAGATTTTGGGAGAAGATTTGGAGAGGAATTGGAGAAGATTTGGACAGCCCTCTTCTGGGCACGACTTCCCTCAACCCCCCTCATCCTCTCCAAAGCTTCTCTGCCCCTTTTGCTTTCCTTGCTTGCTGATGCACTTGAGGGAAGATGTGCAGAGGAGGGATCTCCGAGGTGAGGCGAGGCCATGCGGGCAGGTTGCCTTGCATGGGCACAGACCAACCTTCGTGGTGGTGGACTGGGGTACAGTACCAACACTACATAATAATATTACTAATGTAATGATGTTACTAATATATCGGCAATCCCACCTTTTCCCATTGCGCAATGTTGCACCCGTTAAATGGACCCATACTTCTCCGACCATCCTAGCATGCCAATGGTGCCAAAGCACACTTTTCCTATCCTCATAAGGGCTTTAAAAAGGAAAGGCACAGGCTTTGCATATCCTATCCACGACCACATGCTTTAGAAAGGTAAAGCAAAGCACGTGCGACACCTATCATATTCAGGACCACATGCTTTAGGAAAGGTAAAGCACTTTCATTACGTATCCTGATCAGGAGCACATGCCTTTACTTTTCCTGTTCAGGAGCACACGCTTGAGGGACCAGTGAAAGAAGTTAAGGAACACCGGACAGTAAAACTTCGTAAGGCCATGGCAATATACACCCTGGTGGCAAACATTCTATGTCAAAGATATCAGAATCGAAGTGCTCTGTGCAGGGCGACTCTTAGAGGGCCCCCCTGCCAGCATTTGCATGGGAGCAGTGAGGAGCAAATACAAGAAGGACATGAGAATCTGAGAGTTGAGCCATTTGAGGACTGATAGTTGCAGCAGACAATCACATGGCTTGGATGATCCATGGCCAGCAAGTCTGCGGTACCAAGGCTGTACCAAAGAAACTAATTGCAAAGGAAGCACAGCACGCAGAGTCATATGATCTATGCGTACCGCAAAGTCCAGCCCAGTCTCAGTGGGTGTGATGACCCAAACGGAGTAGAAATCAGTGTCGTCGTTGGAAGATGCATTGAATGGGCTGTCTGACCAGTTCTTGACAGGAATTCCGAAGAAGTTTGCGACTGGGACGAGCCAGTGGTGCTCCCTGATCCCCCTCACAACCAAATGAAACCCATGATGGATGCAAACCTCTTGGCATCACATGCTCCAGGGTAACGTGCGCTCCAAATGCCTTCCCCTCCCCCCCCCCCCCCCGGGTGCCTGCGTGCGCGCGCGCGCGCGCGCGTGTGTGTGTGTGTGTGTGTGTGTGTGTGTGTGTGTGTGTGTGTGTGTGTGTGTGTGTGTGTGCGCGCGCGCGCACACACACACGCGCGCGCGTGCGTGCGTGTGTGAGTGTCTGTGCGCGCTTGCGCATTAACAGCCCCCTTACAACTGCAACAACAATACCAATTGCAACATCACTGACATCCACAACATAACCTGCATTCTTGCAGGTTGTCACGCAAAAGCATTTGATCAAAGTGACCGGACCAGCAAATGAGAACGGTCTGGCGAGACTGCACTTGGGACATGATGTCATCCACCAGATCTTTTGGATGGTCCCTGGTTTCAGGCGCATTCACATTCACACCCAGCTTATGGGCGAGAGGTTGAATTGTCTCAACGGGCCGATTACTGTGATCTTTGTTCTTCTGTGCCATAGCATATAAAACCTGCACAAAATTGATCTGTCCATTAGACACCCCTATTGATTAAAACAACCGAAAGGGAAATGCACGGTACATGCAACCTCGATTGGTATCCATACGGGTATGGTCCACTGACAAAGAATGTTGAATCAGTTGTTGCGCGCCGGCGTCACCCTTATTTATGTTGTCGGAACTTGCAGCATGTTACAGGGGGGAAAATCAGGGTTCGGTCAGCTGAAAAGATCTCTTATGTGGCGGCCATCAGTCACTCATTAAGCAATCTCATTCCCGCTAGAAGAAGAAAGATTTACATCTCTCCAGCCGAGAGGGCATGATGCGATGCGGACTCATAATCTAAACAGCTGGACCTCAATACTCTGAGGGAGATGTAATGCACACTGTTCCTATATTCAAGGTGGCTCGCCCGACCCCGCTGAAAAGCTGTCCCCAACACGTGGGCATCCTCCAAAAGATATTGACTCATATTCAGTTGACCAGAATACAAAGAAAATCTGCAAATGATAATGTAGAACGTACGTCGGGAGTGTTGAACGGCTTGTTGGTTTCCGTGAAGTACGTTGCGAGGGTCTCTGCACGACTATATCCCGCACTGCTCAGGTTTTCAGGGTCACTTTGTACCTAAACCCCCAGCGAAGCTTACTTTAGCGATACTGGACAACCTCAAAGTACTCGTCGCCGGGGCACGACACTGTCAATAGCCGTTCAATATATAGGCATGGTTGATATTTATGGCATGGAGGTTATTGTTTTGGACAGAAAGCTCTGCTCACCTTCTCTCCATGCCTAATCAGAATGACTTGGAGAAAATTGCGCATTCCATCGTCTGCGTAAGCCAGCAGTCCATCATGCCTTCAAGAACGAGGCACCACCGAAGGGGCCATAAACGTGCACGGAGGCACACCCAAGTGGCCATCAATGGTTTTCATGTATAAAAGCACAAGTTCCAAGAAGGACAAAACAAATTCGGTGCGGGGAGGGGGGGGGGGGGATCGCACCCCACTGCCTGGTCTTTCCCATATCGCTCACGGGAAGTGTAAGAACGATAATGCCCACCTAAACTCCCAGGCTTGCACTTGCAATGTTATCCCAGGTGATTCAGCTGGATTTTAGGCGAGGACTCTCTGCTACGAAGTATTTGTCCCTGCGCAAGGAATGTCCGGCATCTGCCCGAATGAGGGAAGATTGCCGATGAGAGACCGGAGCTGCAAGAAGAAGTTGAAGTGAAGCGGTTTCACTGAAGCCGCTGCAGCTTCTTGAACGGGCTACTTCTTGGCTAGTAGCTACTAGTACTACTGGTCTCGGAGCCTACTGGCTGCTAGTAACAAACATATGGGTGAGTGCGGCCACCCACGGTATCTTCCGTTTTCGCTTCGTGGCTACGGCTGGACTAGCAACCAGGGCTAGGGACTAGCACTGTAGCTGCAGAAGGAAGTAACTAGGATGACCACCACCAGATGGATAAACCCAACGCCCTGTGAGAATTTTAACTACCGCCCCCCCCCTTTCTCTCTCTCTCTCTCTCTCTCTCTCTCTCTCTCTCTCTCTCTCTCTCTCTCTCTCCTCTCTCTCTCTCTCTCTCTTCTCTCTCTCTCTCTCTCTCTCTCTCTCTCTCTCTCTCTCTCCCTCTCCTCTTCTCTCTCTCTCTCTCTCTTCCTCTCTCTCTTCTCTCTCTCTCTCTCTCTCTCTCTCTCTCTCTCTCTCTCTCTCTCTGTGTGTGTGTGTGTGTGTGTGTGTGTGTGTGTCCCCTCTCCCTCTCCGCCCTCTCCCTCTCCGCCCTCTCTCTCTCTCCCCCTCTTCTCTCTCTCTCTCTCTCTCTCTCTCTTCTCTCCTCTCTCTCTCTCTCCTCTCTCTCTCTCTCTCTCTCTCTCTCTCTCTCTCTCTCTCTCTCTCTCTCTCTCTCTCTCTCCCCCTCTCTCCTCTCTCTCTCTCTCTCTCTCTCTCTCTCTCCTCTCTCTCTCTCTCTCTCTTCTCCTCTCTCTCTTTCTCTTCAAAAAACTTTGTAAGGTAGCATATATATGCGTACTGTGCTATTGAACACACTTTCAGTATGTCTCGTAACATTTTGAACTTTGGGACGATGATGGCATCGGCCCCGATGTAGGGGAACCGCCTCAGGACAGTGTGCAGCTGCATGCAGTCACACCCTGGATTGATGAGGCGACGCATACAAACAGAACAAACACAACAGAGTTGCGAAGAAATCCCGTTGAAAACGCTAAGAAACAGGGAGAACAGCAAGCACGTGGGGGCAAATTGGCCCCCAATGGCTGTACACACAGCAGGAGCACGTGCAGCCCATCGGGGCGTAAATGGCCATGGGCACAGAGCTGAGAAGCACGGAGAGAGCAGCACGCTGGGCAGGAAGAGAATCCCTGGCCAACGGAGGCCCCAGAAAACGCGAATGGTCAATGCATATACATGCGTGGCAAATATGTGGCATGTCGCCAGGGCGCCACCCGACAGGCATGATAATCTGGTAGCATGAACCTCTGGGTGTGGGGGTGACCTTGCACCGGCTGCCTCTATTGTCTCCCTTTTGTTATTACCTCTTACAAAAGAAGACTCTTGTAAGAATAACACATCAAGGCTGCTTAAAGGGCTGATAAGATGGAAAACCAAACACAGGCGCGGCAAAACACCGAGAGAGACCAGACACAAACGCTAAGAAACAAGACCAGTCAAAACCAGAGAAGCAAGGCCGGTCAAACCCAAGAAAGAAGTGGGGAAGGAGTAGCAGGGAATGAGGGGCAAGAAAGCCCCGCAACACAGCCCAGGAGTGAGCAAGGGCCAGAAAGGGCCAAGACAAAAACCTAAGGCCGAAACAGAAAACATTCAGAGATGAAACCCACTGACTGAGTCAGCTACTTTGTCGTAGGAAGGAAGCAAGGAATATTTCATCCAGGACCAGCCATTCTGGCTGAAAGGATGACGGTGCAATTGTCTAAAATCTAGATCCACTACTAGGAGTTGGATGTCCCCGAAGCACTCATGTAGGCCTTTAAAGCAATAACCGCAAACCTTGCAACCCCTTCAACGTCGTGCTGCCACATGAAGCGAGTAACTGATGGCACTCGCGGTGGAAAAGGTGGTTAAACTGAGATCGAATATGTTCTAAAAATCAACAAATGAAAAAGAAATGAAACTCATCTCCCACCATCCCTAATGAACACCTAGTACAGATCTTCTCATTACGGGGGATCCCTTGCCGTCTACCAGTGTCAATTGGGAGGTCATGACATCCTAAGTATCTATGCGTTCTTCGCATATATATGGCCTATTACGCGGGTGATTTATGTCTTCCGGGCCTCCTGCTTTGCCACTTTTATGTCCGTTCTTACAATGTCGGTGGCTCGTGGGTCGCACCTTTCGTTTCCCTTTCATTTTAATGTTCGTTTTTTGGATGTGTCCTGGTTTTTTTTTCTGTGTATCTCCCCTGCTCTCCTCCCCCCCCCCCCCCCCGGTTTTTCACGCTCCCCTGCCTTCCTTGCTTGTGTCGTTCCCCTTTTGCCCCTCAGATACCGTTCCTTCCCCCCCCCCCCGGGCACCCCCTCTTTCCCCCCCTTTTCTGCAATTCTTCGTCATTTTCTTCTTTTGTCGCCCCGGACGTGTCCCTATGTTTAGATGTTTGGGCCTCGCACGCGTGCTCGGCGCTCTTGGGTTGCGATTCTGCGCGTCCGCCTCCGCCGCCGCCCCCCCCCCCCCGGCCCCCAAGTGTCATGGTCTCCCCGTGACCTGGGGTCGTCATTTTGGGCGCGTGATTGCTGTCTAAAACCGACCCCCCTTTGCCTTCTCCCCTTGCTTTTCTTCCCCTGTTTCGCATGGTTCTTTGGATGATACTGTGTCATTCGTTGTCGTACACTTTCTGTCCCCACGTTTTCCGCCCTACTGTCAGCCGCTCTGCCGTATACACATGGCTGGCTATCTTTTTCTTTCTATTCTCAGTTTTTATGATCACGCTGTCAATATTCGGGTCTTCCGCTGCCGGACTCTCTCTTGATGGCTGCCCCGTTACTTCGTTGTTCGCATCATTGTAACCCTAGCTGCGCGGCGCCCTTCTATGTATTGTTTTGGGTTTGCCGCCCCCGCCATGGGTATGTTTTTACTGCCAACTTCATTTTTTCTTAGGCCATCGGACTGTTGGGATCTTCGTGCTTGGCTCGGCTCTCCATCTGTTGGGATCGTGCTTCGTCTGTTTCGGTGCATTATTCACTTGGCTTCCCGTATTAGCCTGATGTGTTTCTTTTAGGTACCCTCCACTACAGGACATCCCTTGCCTGCCCTCTTCTTTCCCCTTAACGATTTCTTCATGACCTGGCCAGGATTATGCCGCTTTCGGTCTGCAGCTGACTGGGGAAGAGATTCGGGGTTCAGGTACTTTTCGTCTCATATTCTCCCCACATCTAGATGCAGGGCCTTGGCCGGGGCAGTCGTTTTCTGTTTTGGAACTCGTTTCTTCCTTATTTCATTGGATTGTTTGTGCGTGTAGGTATGTGTGTGTGTGTGTGTGTGTGTGTGTGTGTGTGTGTGTGTGTGTGTGTGTGTGTGTGTATGTATGTGTGTGTGTGTGTGTGTGTGTGTGTGTGTGTGTGTGTGTGTGTGTGTGTGTGTGTGTGTCTGTGGGTGTGTCTGTTTCTTTGGGTGGTGGATAGGTTTGAGTGCTGTGTTTTGTTTGGGATGTTGTGTTGTGTTGTGTGTGTGCTTGTGTATGTGTGTGTGTGTGTGTGTGTGTGTGTGTATTTGTGTGTGTGTGTGTGTGTGTGTGTGTGTGTGTGTGTGTGTGTATTTGTGTGTGTGTGTGTGTGTGTGTGTGTGTGTGTCTCTGTGTGTGTGTGTGTGTGTGTGTGTGTGTGTGTGTGTGTGTGTGTGTGTGTGTGTGTGTGTGTGTGTGTGTGTGTGTGTGTGTGTTTCGTTGGGTTCAGTGTGGGTTTGCCTGCTGTGTTTTGTTTACTTCTTGTCAGTGGTGATATCTTGCTGTTACACCCCAATTTTGGTGAGTATCTGTGTGTTATTCACTTTTCTCTCTAAGGTTATGTTACCTGGAAAGCACCCAGTCGCGTTGAAAGTGCATGAAATTGCACGGTGCACAGCTCGCTTAGGTACGAGAGGATTTCGTGGAACTTTCTAGCCCACATGAACTGTCACACGACGTATGAAGTGGCACGACCACGTGAACCGTTCTTCTCAAATGTCCCCGTCGGGTTTTCATGAACTTTACTTGCCCGCTGCCTACCGAGCGTCCACACCCATCGAGTGGCAGGCGTTGGTGTCACCCGACGTTCGCATTGGAGGACTCCACCGACCACAACCCCTTCTAATTAAACCTACCGCAATTGCATAAGTCTTATCTTCAAGTAAGAATCCCCTATTTTCCCAGATTGATATCGAGGAACTGTATGGGGTGCCGCAGACCCAACCTCGTAGGTTGATTTGTTCACGTTATCCACATCAGAGCGTCATTTCAACAATTATCTTGCATAGTGTCGACTGTTATGATGTGTACCAAAACGAGTGTGTAAAAGTTTTATTGATGTGGGTTCTTTAGGGACTTCCGAGCACTGAATCCAACCGACGATCACGATCCCCGGTCAAGATAGTGCCAACCATCTTCACCATTACATACAAGTTTTCTGACGCCTGCTAACATGCAGGCAATCATAATATGGCTTCAAGCACATACTACGCAAGTGGGTACTACGCTCCGGAGTCGTACTTCGCCCCAGTGACTTACTTTTCTACAGGAACCAACTACTACTCGCAAGAAGGTAAGATCGATGCGCGCTCTTCGTTCGAATTAGGCAGACCACAGATGCCTGCATGATCTATTGAAGTTTTGATGCAGTCTTCGGTGCAACCAGTCATGTGCTTCACTGCATGCACCGAAGTTATCTGCGTTAGCCCTAGCATGGTATGCCAATGTATTGAAAAGATTATGATAATCACCTAAATTTTGTGTCCCACATTGCTGATCTGGTTATTCTCAGTTTACTTATTTCTTATGGGGCTTGTTTGGCTCAGGGACTACGAAAGCCTAGATCATGGGAAGGTTTGATTCTTCTTTGACAGTTGGGAGAAAATGCGGGATCACCTGACGGGCAAAAGACCATGCAGTAATCTTCAAGCCTGTCCTACAAAGGGTAATTGGAGTATCTGGTTGTAAAATTTCAGAGTCTGGCATCATTATCGTCATAGCGACATGCTTAGAAATGCCTGAAAGGTATTAAGAGTTAACTCGTTATACATACCGTAGTAGCTGCGCTCAACACACACACACACCACACACACACACACACACACACACACACGCGCGCGCGCGCGCACGTGCGCGCACTGTACAGAGGGAATGGAAAAATCAGAACTGTCTTGACAAGAAAAGCAAACTGCATGGCCGCAACTAGTGCTCAGTGCTTTCAAATTGGAATGTGTAAATGAGCCACCCTTGGATCATGTTTCCACCATTATGTACTGCGCAGAGCCTTGCTCGAACTCTACACACACATGGTCTTGGGCAAACGTCCGTAAATCATATCAAGCCCATATAGTATACCTCCTTGTGCTGTGGACATGTCTTGTCCTGAGCTCACAAATATAAGTCTAGCCATTATGGTGAGCCCTCGCTTTTAGTGTTGAAACAAGCCAAAGACACTTGCCGTGTAGCTGAACTTTGCCCTGCTGTAGTGTCATTGCGCACATTCCAACTATACTGCATAGTTCGCCAAACATGGTAATTCCTTAAGGGGTTAGGGTGCTTACAGAAGACAACCACAACTAGCTGCCCAGGTCCACTGGAAACAAAAGCCGGCACAATTAGCACCTGCTCCAGCCTTACCACGATGTATACAACTCCAGCAATATGGCGTCATTGCATTGACCATGGATGAGAACAAAAGCTGGCAATTGGGCAACGAATGTCTCAAAACTTAGTTTCAAAAAACTGTGAAGCACATCCAAGATCACTTGCGTGCCAAGCACTTATGGACAAATGACAGAACTATAGCTGGCCCCCGCAACTCCATAAAAACTTGCAGAAATCTTACCGGCATAACTGAGGCTGCTCATCTCCAATCAACAACAATCTTCAAACACCCACTTATCGCCGAACTAACCGCAACCATATCATGGAACTTTACGCAAATTGCTTCTAATGCGTCATGTAGGACGACTGCAGCCTGTCTGCACTGACCCAACCCACGCAGCGACTTTGCAATCTCATTAATATGCAGCATCTGCTCACACTGCTCGTAGGATTCCAATACTAAAGGAGAACCTCACCAGCAAACAAAGCCAGATTGGAAGCATACCTCATCAGCCCTTGAACCCAATGTAGTGCAGATACCAGCAGAGTAAGAAGAATGAGGCAAACCACCCTTAAAGTTGGAAAATACCCTCAACAGGGGTATGAGGAGGTACATCTACTTCACTAATGTTGCAGCTAGCGGGACTCCTATGTTTGACATGCAATACTTCACTACAAGATGTTGTCTCAACCACATATAAATCCTGCCATGCCATTCCAAAAGAACTGCACCTGCTGGATGTGTAAAGACCGGTCAACCATTCTACAAAGCCAGAACTTGTGCGGAAGTTCCCACTAAAGACCGCCATACTTTGACTTTCAAACAAACTCATCTTTCAATCCCAACATCAAGCCCATGGAGGACAACCGCAAAGCCCCAGACACTCACAGCCAAGGCCTTCGCCAAGCTCACGAATTACCAGAGACTAACAGCAGCCCCCATTGTGGGTATGGCATTATTGCCGATTCCCCGCGGGATATCTTCTCTTCACCCAAATAATATTTGCAGTGAACCTCTCCAACGGCACTGAGAGGACGTACGGGAATTACCATGACTCTAAAAGCACCTCAATGAAATCTACCGAATGAGGCCCGTCACTGAAAACCAGCGATGACAGGCCACACCAGAATAGGGTCAACGAAGCACCTATAAGCCACAGAACCAGTCGCATGTATGTCCATCCACCAACGAACATGTTAAAAAATAACCGTGCAACAGAAGAAAGTAGAGATTTGCACAAAACCGCAAACTGCAAAAACTGCCGTAAGCAGAATAGGAGAGAGAAAGCGACACACTTCAGTGCCAACAAACTCTCTGTCTCACACTTCCCCGGCGGTGAAAAAGTACAACCTGTGCCATGTACAAATTTTCCTGCGGAAAGATGCTACACCTCACCAGGAGTGATGTGTGCACATTGGGCCGGAGACGAGAAACCTGACGTTCATAGGGGCAAGAAGATACTGCATACAGGGCCAAAACAAATGCATACACTCAATAAGGTCCAATATTCTGCATCTTCACCAATGACACCACATGCTAAACATCTGACATAGCTAGGCATATGAAGTGATCCACGAAATTGACACAGGGCAATCACACAAATAGCCAAAACACAGGGGCAAGATAAATCCCATAGTCACCAGACAGTTGGCTCACAGTATTGGGCCGAAAGAAAAACCGATATGAGATTGCCAGAGCAGCAAGATCCTGGCAGGGAACATCTATGGCCATGCCATATGCCATGTGCTCCGTGGCACATGCCTGACATCGCGACATTGAAAGGTGAAGCGCTTTGCCATCCATCCTTCTTCATGCAACACTTAGAAGCAGAAGGATGTAACGACCCTACAAAGATTTGACTACGGATTCTGTGCTCCTTTACGTGGACGACCTTTCAGAGGGCTGACACCAGAGACCGCAGGGAAAGTTCTCCAAACGTGCGAGCTCCGAGTAGGCCAGCTTGCTGACGCCACGCTGCTCCAGCTCCACTCTCAAAGCCAGTCACATCCAAAGAGATAGGAACGACAGGGTTGCAGAATGCAGAGTACTGCTGCACCAGTGCCTGAGTTTGAGCTTCATGCAGCTGTGCTGCCACTGCCGACATAAACCTGCGAGAGCATACATTTGTTGAATGGGGGGTTTAGCAATGAAACCCTTTCTAATGGATGATTGTGTTGCAAGGAAATAACGTTTTCGCCCTAAATCCCTATCTTTCACCGAACAAGAATCATATATGCTTGTGTACTGCATTCCTTGCAATCAGACCGGTGCATGGGCGGGCTTTAACCTGTCATAAGCCTTGTGTGTCTGTTCATTCTGAGTGTACCAGACCCGATCAGTCGATGATGAGCTCTTCCACAATGCTGTTTGCAGCGGTGTAAGCCCCAAGTCAACATTCCCCTGATGGCCAACAACGCTAATCGAAGTCCTTCTGGAAGAGGACACAGAACCCTGCCTCACTTCGCTGCCGGCCAAATCAAGGGCCCGCATGCTTCTATCAGCTGTAGGTGTCGCCCTGCAGATATTTCTAGCACCTGCAAATATAACCAACAATTCATAGAGGACAAGAAACAAGGCCAAATGCAAACATAACCAAAGCACATGATGTGGAAGCTACATCACCCCCAAGGGCTACGCTGTTGATAACCCATACGTACCAGCTCCCAAATCCGCCGACGTTGATCGACGCTCCAAAGGAACTTTAGTGACAGATGCCGCCTGTGGTGCTGGCTTCCAAAACTCGCGAACGCCCCGAAAAGGGGCTCTTCTTGCTGATCCTCTTTCTCTAGGTGCACCTCCAGTGTCATATGTTGATCCAACAGCACCAAGGCTGTGACCTCTCCTTGGGATGACCCCAGAGGACTCTACACCTGTGTCAAACAGAGGTCATCGCACCCAGGCCCTTGAAATCCAAGCATGTAACACCAACAGCCCTCACTTTTGAGCCAACTAAACAAGTCAGCAGGTGTTTAGCAGGGTCACAACCAGTGCAGAAGAGACCGTGGAACCTTTTCATGCGCCCTTACCTTTGACCAAAATTATATTTCTTCCTTTTTCCCCTCTCTTTTTTTTTTTGTTTGGGGGGGGGGGGGGGGCATACGCCAGCCCTTGTGCTTTCCCTATTGACCATGGTTTTTTTTTCCTTTCATTTTTTTGTTGGGGGGGGGGGGGGGAGGGGGGTGAACACCAGGCCCTTGTGAAGTCATAGGTTGCAATGAGGAACCTTTACAGCAATAGAACAGAACAAAAAGAAGTGCGCTTCACGCTTGTGAGAATTTTCGCTTAAAAGGACGTCTGGATATGGTAGACACGGAAAAGTTTATCGTGCAACCCTTTAAAACAACCCATCAGTCAGCAAGGACATTGCAGCGCGACACACTTGCAATTCACAAAAAGATATGCTTTGCATTTCACACACACACACACACACACACACACACACACACACACACACACACACACACACACACACACACACACACACACACACACACACACAGAGAGAGAGAGAGAGAGAGAGAGAGAGAGAGAGAGAGAGAGAGAGAGAGAGAGAGAGAGAGAGAGAGAGAGAGAGAGACAGACCGCACGCGCGCGTGCACACACACACACACACACACACACACACACACACACACACACACGGGCGCGCGCGCGCGCCCCGATAAGACTTTCTTCAAAAAACATGAAGATGCACAGGGGGTCTGCAGATCCTTTCCCCTTTCCTGGAAGGGGGACGGGGGCGGCATAATGGCCCCGTCAGACATCTCAATCCCATCACAACTTCAACAAGGAACCGGCCTACAGGGACGAACTTACTTATGGGGGAATCTGCCTCCTCTTCGAAGGCAAATGTTGGATATGGAGGTACATGTTCCATGTGTCTGAACTGCAGCAATGACCCATCCGCCTTCAAGCTCCCATTTGGAGTCAACGCCAGAGCATGGGATAGACTGCTGTCTTGGGAACGGCGACCTGCAGGTGGATAGGAAATTCCTCAGTGTTTACCACCACTGCCGAGCGCGTAAATGCAGCACAAGCTCCACCTCCCTCTCACAGATTTGTGTGGATCAATTAGACAGAAGAACATGACATCTTGGCTTCCCATAAAGGGCATTCCTTTACTGAGTGAATGTTTGGTCCACTTGCAGTACTTCATGGAAATCATTCACAGAGACTTCAAAGATTAGGGTTTAGACTTATATTGATACGAGGAATGCAAATTGGAGACATTTTCAGTCTGAAAAAACGTCTGGGTGGCTCAAGTACAAATAATTAAAGGGTTTCTAATATCTTCAAATTTTCACGCTAGGCAGTCAATTTACTTGCAAATATGAAACAGTACTAGTAAGGCTCATGAGCTTTTCAAGGACTTGCCACGACGGAGGGACGTGGATACAAAGAATTGAGCAGGTCAACCCAGACAAGAATTTCTAGGGCTGCAGTATTATCTATCTTCTTACATTACGGAGAGACCTGGCCACTGTCCCAGAAGCAGCTCCATAATGTGAAGTGTGTACCAATGCCTTGCCTCGGGAAGATATGACTTTACTCCTCGTAGAAAACGTAAAATTACGACAATACCATCCCGCAAGTCAAATGTGGAAGGACACAGTTGCTTAGCCTTACCTGATGACTTCTGAAGAGGAGAGATTGGGTCATTACTGATGCAAAGGACACCTGGCCCTGACAGAACTGCCACCCCAGAAGGGCTGGCAGCCTGTGACAATCCACCAGGTGTCCTACCCATGGCACGGGGTACTCCAGAAGGTGACGATGGCATGCTCCACAAGTTTTGTGCTTTGGGAGTTGCCTGGGATGGCACACAGCAATCAAGTGTGGCAGTGATCTATAGGTGGTATGTTGGCCTTGTGCAGTACCCATATATAACAGCATAGGAATAAATCATGTTGAAGTCATGTGTCACTGATCTGCATCATCTTCAGCGACACAAATGCACTTCATACAGGAGCAGTAAGGACTGCTGAGGCGGTGGAAGCAAAACACGATAAATTCATGCTTCTACTAGCCTGATGTAACTTGCAGCACGGTCAGGCAGATACCTGGAGGGGTGAGGATGATTCAGACTCGGAAGACGATGCCAAGGACACAGATGAGTGGACAGCATGAAGGGAAAACTGTCTATGAACAGGTGGCTTAGCACTGCTAGACCTTCCCAGTGGCGAAGCCAACCACAAAGGAAGATATGACTTCTGAGGATCTGCACGTGTCCGTACATCCTGCAAACGACACTTGGATGGCTTGTAAGTCCTAACAAGGCGAAAAGCACCAGCTCCGTCAACAACACGTGTAAAAAGAAAAGTCAAAGTGTACAGACCTGGCACACACTTTGGAAATATTATGAGACGTGTCAATATGAACGGTACATAGAGGTGAACCATCTCCGTTTGGTCCAATAGTAGCAGGTGAGACATGGTGGGCAATGGACCGTGACGAGGTCTCTGTGAGGGGAGCCCACAACGAGGTAATCTTACACAGAAAATAAACACAAGAATGCCCACCTGCATAAAGTTGGGCTGCTTCCCAATTTTCCTGTCAAAAGATTCAAGCTTCGCTCGCTTTGCTTGATTTGCGCTGGTGCGAAATGAAGCCACACCATGCCGACGAGTGAATCCATTCAAGACCGCTGTGGGCACCCTGGACATTGAAAGCTGTGATTCCGTGGCGCCACATGCACGCTCAGCAGTTTGCAATTCCTTCTCCGTGGCTAGCCCACAGGTGCCTGGTGGGCACGGACCCATGTCAACACCTACTGCACCAGCAGGTGCCAGCAAGTCCCCAGCCGTGCCTCCATGTCTATTGCTGCATTCTGGACTTAGTGCAAAATCAATGCCGTCAGGACCAACACTGGTGGATTCCATAGCGGTTCCTGAATCTGCTGACGGAAGGTCTTGAGGAGACTGGCCTCCTGAAACCCAGGTCTTAACGCCTTCATACGGACACGGTGCGTCCTGCACCGATGGCGCACTGGGACCGGGTGCTAGACGGAGTGGTAACTCCGGAATGCTGGGCAGAAGTGATCGCCGAGGAGCTATCATACACATCACACCCCCAATCCAGCCCCAATCAGCCTCTAGTAATAAGGCGAGGGTGGGGGCTTTTTGACTTACAAGCCGCATATCACCTCACCATGAATTTACAGCCTGGTCTCACAGAAGAGTTAGGACATGCTGCACCACCCTTTGATGTCAAATTTGTAGGTTCTACCCAAGTTCTGCACTGTAGATTGAATCTGTCTCTCATGAAAGGGCATAACAAGCTGGTGTTGTTTAGGAATCTAAACCAGCATGTCATCTCACCATCAACCTGAAGCATGGTCCCACAACCTAAAGAAAAGCTACGACGTGCTGCACCACCGTCTTCAGATGATTTTGCCTTTTATTAATTGTCTACAATACGGATGTTGACTAGGACTCAAACAACAATATCTGCACTGTAAAAAAGTAACAAACTGCAAAGGTGTCACGCATGACTTGCACCCTCTCATCAAGGGTGTAGGTGGCATTGGACTCTCAGGGTTTCTCAGCCAGAATTTGAAAAACTTAAGAAAATATTTACCTGAGTGCAGGTACAGATCATGCTCCAACTCCCAGATTGGAGGTGACCCTGTTTTTGGTCGGAAGTGGCCAAGAAATAGATTTATGGCATCCTGACGTTCAGAATCACTGAAATGGTTGCTGTAAAAGCGATGCAGGGACGTCAGCTTGTCCCGCATCGTTGTTGCAGCTTCCCAGTTGCCACGCTCTCTCTGAAACAACGTCGAATGGGCATCGGACCCGCCATACTGCAAAACAACCACTATATTACAACCAATCGAAACTCACATTCGTGTGCACACCCTGACAGACTGCAGCCGATGGAGTTATTAAGCCACAGAGTCTTACCTGACGGGATATTACATTACCCATCTGCTCATACATGTCCATAAGCTGTGCTGCCAAGGAAGAGCGGGGGCTGATGGTATCTGAATCTGATATTTCAAGCGCCCGCAGTTCATGGCCAAGCGCAGCCAAGCCATACGCAAACTGAGCTGCATTAGTGCGGTCCAAGCAATCAATGCAATTCGTCCGCAACACCCCACGTTGCAGCACCAGACTCGGCTCCTGCAAAAGCTTCCTACTTCAATTAACACAATTATTCTCCCACACACTGAGACCAACGAAATAGCAGCCGGGGACCACTAACGCTGGATCCTTTTCTTGCAAAGCAAGCAGCACACGGACTTGCATCACACACACACACACACACACACACACACACACACACACACACACACACACACACACACACACACACACACACACAGACACATGCATGCTTGTTCCTCACCTCCCAAGAGCAATACCAAATGGGGCATACCCAATCCTTAGAGAAGTCTGTCCGAGACGCCACCACTGAGGGTGGCGCCGGTGGACACACAAAGATGCCCGTTCGCCCCAGGGCTCCGTTCAGGACAGGTGCAATGTCCTGCAGGATGTCTCCCCCTGGCTGCTTTGCATGCGATTTAAAGTCCCATGGAATGTGCTGTACCTTTGGAGATCCAGAAAACTGCACAGTCAACCAAGCGTGCGTCAGGATCGACTGTGGCCAGCCGCCAGTGGGCAGGAATCCGGAACTTGCATTTTTTTGAGCAGCTGGGCGAAGCAAGATCAAAGACCTTCCTCAGTTCCTAAATTTTCGGAGGTCTCCATCAATCTTTGATCTTTCTTTGGTGGGTGAGCAATGCGGGAGGGGTATGAAGGAACGAAACACAGGCGCAAGAGAGGCAACAGCAAGTGCTAATAATTGGACATAAAGTAGGATGGAGTGGGATTCCTGCCTTTCGATTGTAGTACTCAATTGCAAGATCCAATTCCCTGCGCAGGATTGACTCCCTTGCAACTTTCTCTGTGCTCTTGACAAGATTCAGGATCAAAAGAGGGCTCCCATAGCGGGACGCCAAGTCTTGGAAATGCAGGCATGTGGACGTGTACAGGGGGTCATAACGCTGCAGATGAATGGCTGGCTTGACTTTTCGCGTCCCCAACTCATGCTCCCAGTACAATGGAATAGAGCCTCTCACCTGCACATCCATTCCGAACTACCCTTATTGCAAGCCACTCCCGATTAATAAATGAACTCCATAGTGGGGTTTTCATTAACGTAAACCGCTTGATAGGCATCATCTGCAGCTCGATTGGGGGTCAACGAAGTTCTATCGTCCATGGCACGAAAAATTTCCAGTCCACGCAAGGATACTTTGCCCAAGTGCTACTTTCACCCTTAAAATGGCAGACCCATCAGTCACTGCTATCCATGCCTTTACTGCTGGTTTTAGTAAGCCTATTTCTGAACACTTTGCAACACACAGTGCACCCATCCCTAAATGGGTGCACAGACCCTAGCAAGCCTCTTCCCCGCATGAATGTGACCCTGCTGCCTTCTTGTCGACCTTTCAACAAATTGGCTCTTGACATGACATGTGGACGTACAAATTCTAGATCGTACATAAGGAAAAGAAAACCACTCTGTCCAACTTATATTTCCTTCAAGCTTGATGAACAGCTGGATCTTGTGGTGCCGAGGCAATTGGCTTTCACTTTGATCTCTTCTGGCCCATAAGTCCTACTGCTCATGCTCATGGGCAACGGAGAATAACTTCAACTTTGAAGAGCTGTCAGCAGAACGACTTCTTGATATGATGAAGGACAATGTCACCTACCCACGGTCAGGAGAGAATGACCGGAAAATGGGAGCGGAAACAGCAAAGAACCTTGAAGCCTTGAGCACCACCAACTGCTGGTCTAAATGAGACACGCACCCTCAACCGTCAGAGGGGCAGAAGGTGCAATACCTGCACCATGCTGGCTACCACTGGAAAGCGTGTGTGCATGTCAAAACCTGCACTTACTATTTGCTCCACCTCGACATGGTTCGCCACTTGGCCGTCGTCATTGACCCCCCGCTTTCGATATCGCGTCCCAGCAAAGAACTTGGACCGCCTTGCCACCAGTGTCACTGTCAAGGCATGACCATCCACATTGAAGGAGCGCTGCTGCCAAAACCCATGTATGAGAGGCTTGACCCACAACGATCCCACAGCATCCCGAAGTGGCCTGCATGCAACTAATTGTCAGCAACAAGTTCCCTGCGTTTACAATCTGGTCCAAACATTCAAAGTAAACTGTTTGCAGTCACAGAGGTACCATGCCAATCAGGATCCGAATACGTCCATACTTGGCACAACTTAACATAATCTTTGGAATAGAGTCATCAGTCCACACCTGGTCAAGTATTCATTCCAAACGAACATATTAGATGGGTCCCAAGGGCCTTGTGCTGCAGAATTCTTGTCCAGGGTGCCTTGCACAGTTTGCCAAAGCGGGTAGTCATAACTGAAAAAGAAGTCCTGCACCAGAAGTAGGCACCTTTGAGCCCCTGAATCCTGCATAGAAAGTTGACCACCTCCTCTAATGGCAACTGCTATCATACCTTCGTAAGTTCAAGCCCACCCAGCAATTTTCGGTACCGCTGTTCATCACGGGACTCCCTCTTGTCGCTGCTACAGAGAGAAACTAAGGCAGATGCTCCTATCCCGTAAATTTTTGAGCCTGCAACAATGCAGAACTCTCAAACCCCGTAAAGATAGAAGCAAAACTGATAGATGATAGGTAAGGCTTTCCTTGCCCAGGTGGGCAGTGCAGCTGGTACTGTCACTCACCACATACTGTCCCCTGGAATCTTTTCTTCGTTACCAGAAGGAGAAAATACCCCTCCAAGAAACGGAAGCAACCTATAATAGCATCCGCCTGAAACAAAGGAGAAGACAACGTTAGAGAGTTTTCGAAGGATATCGGCCCCGTCAATCCTGTGGGCTCCAAATCACTGCAAAAAGAGTTATTCTAACCAGCAACATGTGTGGACAGTTCCAGTACGACTTTTCCGCTTACATCCTCTCATATGCCTTCCGATCCCATCTGACAGGTTCAAGAACTGGGTCCTACCACGCACACAAACTTCAAGCCGCCATGTTGAAGATTTCCATCGTTAATCTGCTTCAGAAGCGCTCTGCACTCCTTCTCGGAATACACTGTCTTGTCGGCGACCACATCGAGTTCTGTAGCCTCGCTATCCCTGCTGAATTTCAACACCCTCCAAGCATCTCTATCCTTTGTCCTCGCAAAAAGATACACTCTTGTCGCAGTGCGGTAGACTGAGATCTTTCTCAGAGGATCTTCGGCCATGACACGCCCACGGAGCACGGAACAGCCCCTACAGACGTATGAACCGTCTCCAAGTGAACTTTCAAACACAAGGCAAATTCAATTCCACCTTGCATCACTGACCCCTAGACCTACTGTTGTTCGGGCCATGACCCAGGGGCCTGGCGTGTCTGGCCAGCCGGCCCTTTTGCAGGCAGACTTGCTAGAAGCACCCGTTACGGAGTCGTCACATGCCACCACGTGGCCCCAGATGCGCCTAGATGGCGTCCGTCCGCGCAAGAATGTCGATAAGATTGACATTGACTTCATCTTATGTAATCAAAATAAAGATTCGATGAGATAAGCGCCCACTAGCCCGTCAGCGGAATTCCAATTGGAGGGTTTGGACATTCCAATTGGAAACTCCCGAGCCAGAGTCAGGCCCATGTCTCTGATTGTATGAATTTCTTGAAAGGCATCTAGTCAAGATGTCTGCAGGGATTCCGCGCCTTCAACGAACACACACGGCCTCGACGTGGCCATGAGGAGGAAGGAAGGAAGGAAGGAATTACATCAACCCAGCCCAAAGGGCTGATGAGATGGAAAACCGAACACCGACGCAGCAAGACACCGAGAGAAACCAAACACAAACCCTAAGAATCAAGGCCAAACACAAACCCAAAGTACCGAGTGGGGAGCCAAGAGCACAAAGGAAGGGCATGAAAGCCCCAGGACACAGAGGAAGGGGCAGGAAAGCCCCAGGACACAGCCCAAGAGTGGGCAAGGGCCAGCTGTAGATAAAACAACATGAAATAAACAATTACTTCAACAATTACTTCAAACCTTGCTGACGGAACACCATCGTCAGTAAGGATAATGCCTGCATGCGCACCGACACCAGGACTTCAAACAAGCCTTATTGAAGGCACATAACAACAAGACGTGAGCCGTGGTCATATAGAAAGCCAACGAACTTTGTTACAATGTGTGTGTCTTGTAATTGTAGCCTATAGCTAAGCAAGCTATAATGAAGGTGATTACCTGCATGCGCACCGACACCAGGACTTCAAACAAGCCTTATTGAAGGCACATAACAACAAGACGTGAGCCGTGGTCATATAGAAAGCCAACGAACTGTTGACTTCAAGAGACTGGCCCTCTTAAATACCATGACAAGCTACGTAGCCGTACCCGAGTCAGCCCAAGTACGTCTACCTTGTACATGGTGTACAATACACCGGACTTCGTGTTCGAATTTGTAAGTCCGAACATCCGGGTCCTGATTCGGACCAGAACACTCATGTTTCTAGTCACGATCGTCGGTGCTGGCTACTAAATGGCTAATCAAGGGGAAAGGACCGTGAATGCATACGGTCAACCTTTCGGTTACCCCTTGGGTTTGCCCACTCATATTTCTATCTCCTGGAGGTGCTAGTTGACTTCCAGAAGTGGCACAACACATTGAGGCTTATGAATTGCCAAGATCTAAGTGCTTAGTCAATTCCAGGCCTCAGCATTTCATCATAAGACTAGACAAATGATAAGGTCATACTGGAGTTCATGAGAGAACACCAAGATCAGCGTCCAAACAGCTTCTATACAAGTATTCACGCATGGAATGCCTTAGAAACTGTCTGAGCACCCGCAGACACTCTTAAAGAGTACATAGACACTCTTGAAGATTACAAATAAACAGCAGATACGTATCTCGCATTGCTCAGTAAGTACAAACCACGTGGCAGATGAGGTCGGCATGGCCTAGATACTTTGTTCAATGATCCTTGTCCCCAAAGTCACATGTCAATTTATTGGATAATGACAATTAGGGTCTCATCTGCAATTAGATTATCACAACACTCCCCCATGACTGAAGGGGACAATATTCATGTAGACTTGTGTCAAGGAGCTACACGGTGGCACGGTCTTCTACGCCGTGTCGTTCCACCACCCTGCTATCCAGCCACCAGAGACTTCCCCCTTTGGGTGCGAAGCCACTCCCACCCTGTGGGTTTATGGTGGAGAAGCTCTATGATACGCAAGGCAATCAAGTAGCAGCTTGACATGCATGCATTATGTCATCGGACAATGTTTCAGTACGTCTGTCAGGGAGCTACACGGTGGCACGGTCTTCTACGCCGTGTCGTTCCACCACCCTGCTATCCAGCCACCAGAGACTTCCCCCTTTGGGTGCGAAGCCACTCCCACCCTGTGGGTTTATGGTGGAGAAGCTCTATGATACGCAAGGCAATCAAGTAGCAGCCTGACATTCATGAATTACTCCATCCCAATCCCAGCCCTCAATTTCTGGAATTGCACTTTAGGCAACGCTTTGGTGAACATGTCCGCCAGATTTGATGCAGACTCCACATAGAAGGGGCTGATTGATCCTTGCTCCACTTCCTGCCTGACTCTGTGGTATCTGACCCCGATGTGCTTCGTGCGCGGCGAGATCGGAATGCCCTTGATGTTGGCCAGCGCTCCCGTATTGTCGGTGTAGATCCTGATTGGCGCTGGAACTCCCCCAAAATCTGACACGAGCTTGGAGATCCACAGGGCTTCCTGTACTCCGCTGCACATGGAGACAAACTCTGCCTCCACTGTAGAGAGGGCTGTGACCTTTTGCAGCTTACTCCCCCATAAGATGGCAGCCGTACCACTGAGAAAGACATGGCCAGAAGTGGACCTTCTGCCATCGACTTCTCCTGCATAATCACTATCGACAAAGCCAGTTATCCCATTCTTCCCTTTATCCCACAACAGCCCAAAATCCTTGGAGCCGAGCAGGTATTTCAGCACAGAGATGCCAGCCCTGTAATGATGACTTGTAGGGCTGACGGCAAACCTAGCAAGGTGGTTGGCAGCAAAAGCAATATCTGGCCTAACGGTATTTGCCAAATACATTATCCCACCCACCAGCTCTCTGTACCTATTCCCAACTGGAAGAGGATCACCAACATGTGCAGATAACTGAAATGCTGTGTCCATAGGTAGGGCTTTGGGTTTTAAGCTTTCTTCACCATGAAAGCTGGTTATTATTTCTGCAGTCAACTTTTCGTTTGACAATTTGATTGACTGCAACACACCATTGTTGTCAAAACTTTGCGTTACGCTCATGCCGAGAAAATACTTAGCAGGGCCTAAGTCTTTCACAGCAAAGTGTGCATTGAGCAAGGCTTTGACAGCAGTGACTTTGTCCATGTTCTTGGAAGCGACAAGAATGTCATCAACATAGACGAGCACATAAACATCATCATCTCCCAATTTTCTTGCTATGAATAGGGAGGGGTCAGAATCAGCAATGACAAAGCCATCATCGAGCAAAACTTTAGACATAGTGTCATACCATGCTTTCGGTGCTTGCTTTAAACCATATAGGGCTTTGTTTAGTTTGCACACTGTGTTTGGTCCTCCCTCATAAAAGCCAGGTGGCTGCTGAACATAGACGGTTTCCTGCAATTTACCATGGAGAAATGCAGTACTAATGTCCAGCTGGTGTAGATGCATTTGTTGCTCTACAGCCATGGAGAGAAGGTACCTTAGAGTTGAGTGTCGAGAGACGGGAGCGTACACTTCTGTATAGTCCACTCCGTATACCTGCTTAAACCCTTTGGCGACGAGTCGGGCCTTGAATTTCTCGACGTCTCCACTCTCTGTCAGCTTGACCTTGAACACCCAGCGTACCGGCAAAGCTCTCTTTGCTTGTTGCTCCGACACCTGTACTAAATCCCAGGTCTCCAAGGCATTTAAAGAACCCATTTCTTCAAGCATAGCAGTAATCCATTTTTCGGCTTCGGGACTATTGATTGCTTCAAGATAAGTGTTGGGTTCTGCATACACAGTGTTTGCTTCAATTTGAATGACACCCTGTACAGAAGTGTCAGCAAAATGTGCCTGTGTTGTGTGTGTGTATCTCTTCCTAACCGGATACCGACCGGCAAATAGACCAGCAGGGGTAACAGGGATTTAGACCCAGAGAAGTCAAACTCAACTACCTTCTCCGTTCGAGAGCCCGAGACTTCGCCCTCTACACTGTTGTGAGTGGAGACTTGTGGAACACCCTTGGGCAAAGGGCGCGCTCCCGGAGGACTTGTGGAACGGGAGGGAATCAAGTGATCACCATGCCCCGCGCCTCCTTTTTGCTCACCCCTAGCCTCGTTTGGAAAGGTATCCTGCTGATCCACTTCCCCATCCCAGGCATCAGCCACTGCAGATCTATTGCCACTAAACTCCATATCAGACACATCAGGCACATACTCTAAATCAGGCTCATCATCCGACTCAGGCTCAAAATCTTCCTCTTCCTCCATTGCACTTAGAGGAGAAGAGACACCAGAAGTGAAATCAAGATCAGAAGATGCATGCGTGCGATGATTTACAGCACCGTAAGGCTGCGCTGCGGAAATCTGCGTGTCGGGTGCGACTTCAAAGCACTTGCAGTCAGCACCTCTATGCACTGTCACCTTCCCATCTATCAAGACCCTGTACTGCTTGCTGTCTCCCTGATAGCCAAGAAAAACACCAGTTTGACAAACAGGATGGAATTTACCAGTCCTAAGGGTCTTGGGTGTCAGAACTTTGCACTTGCTTCCAAACACTCTCAAGTATGAGACATTTGGGACAACACCATACATGAGCTCGTAGGGTGTTTTGTCATGCAAATTAGTAGGGGACAAGTTTCGTACGTGACATGCGGTCAACATTGCTTCCCCCCAATACTTTCGTGGTAGCTCTGAGTCTGCAAGCATGGCCCGTGCTTTCTCTTGGAGAGTCCGGTTCAAGCGCTCAACCTTCCCATTTGATTGATGAGAGTAAGGAGGTGTCACTTGGTGCAGAATCCCATGTTTTCTGCAGAACCGGTCAAGTCCCAAGAATTCAGTCCCACCATCCGTTCTAATGGCTTTGACTGGCAATTCAGTGGAGAGAGAGAGGGTCTTCAACACTAGAATAGCCTCCGAGCTCGCATCGCTCTTCTTCTTGAGTAGCACTGTTACTGAAAAATCAGAACATTCATCAATAATATTTAATGCATACTCTTCCCCCTCAGGTGTGACAGGTCTGATGGGACCCATCACATCCATGTGTACAAGTTCCATCCTATTAGAGACAGTGGACCCTGTTGGTTTGTGGGGAGCAGACGACATTTTACCATCAATGCAAGCTTCACACATGCCATTCATCCCAATGAGGGAAGTCAAGTTCCCCGCCGGAAGAACAACCCCTTGCACGCATGAGGTTTTCCTAATTTTGCTCAGCATAGCAGGAGACAAGTGGCCAAATCTTCTATGCCATAAGTCAACAGACATGGAAGCAAGAGGGTTGGCTTCAGGCTGTGTGTGTTCTACTGGATTAGCAAACGTCACTCGTTTGGCAGGAATAGACTTATCAATCAGCCACCAATAAGGGTGAGCGTGGTAAGCCGCAACAATGGGGGTACCCTCTGAGTCTTTAATTATGCAAGTGAGACCATTGAGGGACACAAACAGACCATCTCTGTATGCTTTTCCAACGGAAAACAGGCGCTTCTGCGTAGAAGGAACATGTTTAACATTGAACAGTTGCATGGTACTGCCATTTTCTAAATGCACAGTGACAGTGCCCTCCCCCAGGATATGTTCCTTCCTACCATTTGCCACAGTGACGTATTGAGGATCAGTGTATGCAACATAATCCTCCATACAAGACATGTCAGAACAAATATGGTCGGTCGCACGGAGTCGACCAACCAACCAGGAAGAGGAGGGGTTGCGCCGAACTCATGAGTTTGCACAACGTTTGCCTGAGACTTGTTCTTTGGGCAGTACGTCCTGATATGGCCTGCCTCCCCACATAGGAAGCATATAGGTACAGGCCTCCCTGGGGTTTGGACTGCAGCCCTTCCTCCCTGCACAGCTTCCTTGACAACTGCAGTGTCAGCTTCCACAGCACCTTCTACAACATTCAAGGATGTTGAAGTTCTAGTGAACTGGGGCCTATTGCCCTGAGGGTGTGGGTTGAAGTTCCTATGTAGTTTAGGAACTTCTGCTGTGGTCGCTTTAGGTGTATGTCCCTTTGCGGCACGCAACCGGATAAACGTAAGTTCTAGGTTGCCCTGCAGTCTACCAATATCCGGGTTATCTTGGACAAGATTGAACTGTGTGTTCTTGTCTTGTTCATATTCAGGAGTCAAACCTGCAAGTATGACATAGCATAGAGCCAGATCTGTGTAATTTTGCCCAAAACTTCTCAATGACATGACAAGTTTCCTAGCTCTGCTGACATACAAGAGGGTTTTTCTCCTGGATTCATCTTCAGAGTGTGAAGCTCTTGGAATAGAGCCATCACCAGCCTCGACTCGTACTGTGAAGATGTTGATTAAACATGACAGATACCATATGCAGATTTCTGATCACTGACCTCAATTTGGTACGCTCTGTCAGTGAACAGTGAGTAGAGTTTGGCTACCAATCGTGGGGATACTGACTACAGTCAGAGTGTATACACATTCAACCCAGCAACACAAGTTGCATGAGAAACCGGGACCAGCTACCCAATTGTGATCGTTTAATTTCATAACGTCGAGCTGGGCAACAGTTTGGAAATATCCTTGCAACGCATCGGAAGAGTTTGAAGCGTTACCCATAGGGAATGGATTTGGGAGGCCAGAACCTGGTCCCCCGGCCCCCTGGCCATCCCGGGCCACCTGGGCCACCTGGTCCACCCCCTGGAGGCCACCCACCACTGGTGGTCCGCCCATGTAGGAGGAACGCCGGGAACGTTTGGATTAAATTCACCTGGTGGCCAACCTGGTCCACCCGGTGGTCCCCCACCTGGCCCCCACCACCACCACCTCCACCAGGCAGGCCTGGTGGTGCTGAGGTCCAAGGGAATACCAAGGATGCCTGACTAGTGTTATTTATACTAGCATTGGCATTCATTGTACTTCCTAGATTTGGATCAGGAGCAGACATGGTAACACCAGGTTGTGGAATAGCATAGATTGCT
>KV908531.1:214473-216973 GCA_002005505.1 Botryococcus braunii
CCGTTGAAGCGATTGCGAAAAATATTGCCAGATCTGGTTTTAGAAGGGTAGGTCCCACCTGGACCAAGCCCTGAACTCATGTTTAAACGTAATGAAGGGTTCAATCAGTGTAAAAGCACGAATTTGCCTCCCATTAACGGAAAACAAAACACCAAACTTAACACAATCCAAAAGCTCTGTGTGACGTGGCTTGGATATATGTGAATTAACACGGATCCTCCACCACACTATGCTCCAACAGCCACGAAGTAAATAGTAGTGTAATGCAAGTGATAAATGCAGTAAGCAAAATAATCAAAAAGCACGACATTAATTTACTTCCCTTCCAAAATTGGTACTCCTCACACAGGCAGATGATGTCCGATCGGGACTAAGATCGCCTCTACTTGCGATCCCATACGACGGGATCGCCGATACCATGTAGATAAAACAACATGAAATAAACAATTACTTCAACAATTACTTCAAACCTTGCTGACGGAACACCATCGTCAGTAAGGATAATGCCTGCATGCGCACCGACACCAGGACTTCAAACAAGCCTTATTGAAGGCACATAACAACAAGACGTGAGCCGTGGTCATATAGAAAGCCAACGAACTTTGTTACAATGTGTGTGTCTTGTAATTGTAGCCTATAGCTAAGCAAGCTATAATGAAGGTGATTACCTGCATGCGCACCGACACCAGGACTTCAAACAAGCCTTATTGAAGGCACATAACAACAAGACGTGAGCCGTGGTCATATAGAAAGCCAACGAACTGTTGACTTCAAGAGACTGGCCCTCTTAAATACCATGACAAGCTACGTAGCCGTACCCGAGTCAGCCCAAGTACGTCTACCTTGTACATGGTGTACAATACACCGGACTTCGTGTTCGAATTTGTAAGTCCGAACATCCGGGTCCTGATTCGGACCAGAACACTCATGTTTCTAGTCACGATCGTCGGTGCTGGCTACTAAATGGCTAATCAAGGGGAAAGGACCGTGAATGCATACGGTCAACCTTTCGGTTACCCCTTGGGTTTGCCCACTCATATTTCTATCTCCTGGAGGTGCTAGTTGACTTCCAGAAGTGGCACAACACATTGAGGCTTATGAATTGCCAAGATCTAAGTGCTTAGTCAATTCCAGGCCTCAGCATTTCATCATAAGACTAGACAAATGATAAGGTCATACTGGAGTTCATGAGAGAACACCAAGATCAGCGTCCAAACAGCTTCTATACAAGTATTCACGCATGGAATGCCTTAGAAACTGTCTGAGCACCCGCAGACACTCTTAAAGAGTACATAGACACTCTTGAAGATTACAAATAAACAGCAGATACGTATCTCGCATTGCTCAGTAAGTACAAACCACGTGGCAGATGAGGTCGGCATGGCCTAGATACTTTGTTCAATGATCCTTGTCCCCAAAGTCACATGTCAATTTATTGGATAATGACAATTAGGGTCTCATCTGCAATTAGATTATCACAACACCAGCAAAGGGCAAGACACAAACCTAAGACCGAAACTGAAAACAATCATAAATGAAGTTAACCAACCTGGGGTGGGGGGAACTGAACCCCAGAGACACCACGTTTGATGACCTCATCGCTTTAAAAGGGTGCTTTCTAGGCTGGAGAGTCCAATCAGAATAGTACGAATACTCGCGGGGTCGCCTTTAGAGGTGGAACCCGACCTGTGCGCTCCTGCACTCTAATTCCTTCTCTCTACCTTGCTGAGTCGGATGTTGGTATTGGCTGTTGCTGTCAAGCACTGCTTCCCCTGCTTGTAGTTCAGCGCGGAGACAAACGAGAAGCTTCAGGCCAGCGGATGTCCATGTCTCTGGAGTCTTTTTTGCTGGTCGAGTGGGGCAAGAAGGGCAGACCTGACAGCTGTGGGGGAGGCAAGAAAACGCCTTACCTCGCAGAAGGAAAGCAATCTGCATATGACATGTAACTTGAAGGAGCGCCCCCCCCCCCCCCCCAAAAAAAAAACATAACCCCCCAATCTTGTCCCATCCTACCAATTGCTGGGCCCAAGTCGTTGGCAAAGGTTCCGCTTCACAAAGCTCATTTATGGAGGTATGAACTCATTATATTACAGTCTACCTGCCATGATGGCCACGTGTGCATGTCGGCCGATTTCTCAATTCGAACTGTACATTATTACAAGTTCAACGAAAATACCAACTATCTACCAAAAACGTTCTTGACTGCCTGGATCCTATGGCCTAACTGCGAAGTCCCTCCCTACTTTCCATATGCTTCAGTAGCTTTCCTTGACTCTGTCATTACGTGTCAATGATACACTTCGTTACCAGGGGCAGCATGTGTTCCTTGCAAACAAAGCTCTTAAATGTTTCACCAACCAGCAAAGGCAAAGAGCTTCCGGATGAGATATGCCTTCAGAAGGGATTCAAATCCCCCCCCCCCTCTCTCTCTCTCTCTCTCTCTCTCTCTCTCTCTCTCTCTCTCTCTCTCTCTCTCTCTCTCTCTCTCTCTCTCTCTCTC
>KV908531.1:221973-226973 GCA_002005505.1 Botryococcus braunii
AGCCTTTGAAAGATTCCATTGCCTCCAGCCTCATGTTGGTGCCTGGCATACAGGATACTGCTCTATATCGCTGGGTCCAGTTGTCAAATCTGCCACGATGTTCTTGCAGTGCGTGGGCTGGCTGATGCCCTGCCTGGACCGTTTTGGACAGGGCTGCTGTAGCACGTTCTGATGGATGAAGGGCTGAAAATGGGCTTGAAATCGCCTCTGAGGTAAAAGATGTTGACTGGCGCAGGCCCGTTCTCCCTGCTTGGTACTGTGAGCCAAGGGCACCCCTGCAACTAAGGATATTGGTTTTGGCTCGCAAATTGTTGAAATTCACCCAAGGATGCTGGGCAATGGTAACATTTCTGTGCAAATATTGAGGAGAAATGCGCCTGCAGTGCTGGATGCACATCAACGACCAGATCACAGCTTTGCCAGTGGCAGCAACTTGTCACTGCTCCCGAAGAATGATCAGGAGAAGTTTCTAAAATTCTAGCGTTTGAGATATATGTGCGCAGTAACTTCCCAATACATTAAAAGATAACTGAAAATTTTGCTACCTAAGGCGGATCGTTGACACAGGCGTGCTGTGCTTTCATCACATGCACAGACCATCTACCAGACTACCAGTCCAGGAATGTTCACGAAAATCTTAAGGTCTATTACAAATACGAAGGACCAGGTTATCGGTGGCAACCCCTTCTGTAGCCCGGAGAAAGCTCTAATCGATGGGTACTGCCTCCAATACTTCTTGGATCAAAGATACTCTCCTGCGACTCTGCTTAAATGCTGAACGTAAGGCACAATGCCAGAACCAGAACTTAATGCGTGAAGTTGCCTGTGGATAGCAATAACGGTGCAACTTGGCTGCACGCGACCTCCCGCAATCCCCATGGGGACTGACGGTGCCCCTGATAGGAGTAGGCCGCCCCGCCGGGGGGCCCACGTCCCCTCTTCCCTCCCTACCCTTCTCATCTCGCTCTCCCCCTCCCCCCCCCTTCTCTCTCTCTCTCTCTCTCTCTCTCTCTCTCTCTCTCCTCTCTCTCTCTCTCTCTCTCTCTCTCTCTCTCTCTCTCTCTCTCTCTCTCTCTCTCTCTCTCTCTCTCTCTCTCTCTCTCTCTTCTCTCTCTCTCTCTCTCTCTCTCTCTCTCTCTCTCTCTCTCTAACTCTCCCCCCCCCCCCTTCACTAGGGTGGTGTTCCGGGACAGCGCAGGTACGCTTGGGACACATACACGGGCTGGTTTGTGAACACCAGCCACGTGGTTACAACAGGCGCTGCTGTGGCAAATGAGGGTTCGAAGGCATACAATGTCGTGGCATCCTCTGCTCGATATGGGGTGGTGTGCTGTGACAAGAGCACTGCTGCCACAGGTCCAGCAAGTTGCCCGACAGCGGCCGCGTACAGTATGAGGCGGGTTGTCACAACCACTGGCTGGCTTAACAAGGGCCAGATATCCAATCCCGGCGCTGTACAGACCCGGCTTGACAAAAATGCATGTCAGGGCCGCCGATGCAGCTGCAAAACCTTGAAAGTCCGCGACTTGGAATGACGGTCAACTAATACGTAATACGAGATGATGTAAACTTGCTACTCATCAACTTACAAATCTCACCAAAAAGTTTCAACTGACAAAAGTTCACCAAAAGGCATAGACCTGGCTCGATAAAAACGCACAACAAAGCCGCCAATGCACTTGCAAATCCTTGAAAGTCCACCACTTGGAATAGAGGCCAACTATTACGAACTTGCTACTTCATCATGATAAACTTACAAACCTCACCAAAAGGCTTCAACTACCAAAGGCTTCAAATGAAAAGGCAATTTGATCAACTTACGACTTCCAAACCTCACCCAAAGCCTTGAACTGACAAAGCTCACCAAAACGGCATAGACTCGGCTTGATAAAGATGCATGTCAGGCCTGACATGCATCTTTAGGGCAGTTAATGCAGTTGCAAATCGTGACCTGGAATGACGGCCAACTATTACGAGACCTGCTTTAGCATCTATGGTTACTACTCATACACATGCCTTTTGGTGAAACATGCCTTTTGGTGAAATTTTGTCAGTTGAAACTTTTTGGTAAGGTTTGTAAGTTGATAAAGTAGCAAGTTTACTTCATCTCGTATTACGTATTAGTTGGCCGTCATTCCACGTCACGGACTTTCAAGGATTTGTAACTGCATTGGCGGCCCTGACATGAGTTTTAATCAAGCCTGATCTATGCCTTATGGTGAGCGTTGTCAGTTGAAGCCTTTTGGTGACGTTTGTACGTTGTAATTTGATGAAGTAGTTTTGTTAGATAATTTGCAGAAATAAATTAAACCCGGGGGGGGGGGGGGGAGGATTGTGCTGTACCTCTTGTGGCTCTTGAAGGCCCCGCGTAAGGATGGAAGGAATACAATGTCCAGGACCAGCCACTAGCGCTGAAGAGGACGGACATAACAAATATCTGCATACTTGCTATCATCTGGATGTGTTTGTTGTGCTACATTGGTACAACTTGAGTTGGTGCACTTACCACACCATTTGATTTAGCCATATAGATGGCGTTCATGCCACAGGTTGCAACAGTAGCCGGTGTGGTGAACATATGCATTTTTTGGGGAGTCTCAAGTTCGTGACTAAAAATTGACTGCAAAACAAAATAACCTTGTTGACAGAGTCAGTACGACTGATTTGAAAAATTACGTTGAGTTAGGAACTTGAAATGGAGGAGGCATCATATGTGCATACTTAGGAGGTGTCACTATTGTAAACGTCACACTACTAGACCCCGATGCAGTACATCCTGCAAGTCCTTAAGTGGATTGTCGACATAGTGATGCAGCGACCGCGTATGCAGGTGCATGTGAATGTGCGCGAGCGCACGTGTGTGTTTGCATGTGTGTGTGTGTGTGTGTGTGTGTGTGTGTGTGTGTGTGTGTGCGTGCGTGCGTGCGTGCGTGCGTGCGTGCGTGCGTGCGTGCGTGCGTGCGTGCGTGCGTGCGTGCGTGCGTGTGTGTGTGTGTGTGTGTGTGTGTGTGTGTGTGTGTGTGTGTGTAGGGGGGAGGGATGTGTGTTCATGAGGAGTGGGGAGGCCGGGGTACTGGTATTAAGACTTGCTTGTAAAACACCATTTACAGGTCACATGGACTTTGCACCTGCAAAACCCTGCACTTATTATAATGGGCGTCGATGAGCAAACCCGTTGTCTGGGCAGCTTTAGAGTAGTACATCCAACATAATTTAGTGTGGGCTCCTTTGCACCACAATCTGTCCGTATGAACAGCTGTGTATAGACGTGCATGGGGCCCTACATAGACCCGGGTTTACGTGTGTATAGACCTGCATGGGGCTTATGTATATGTGTGTATAGACTCGCAAGGGGCTTACGTGTACCACACCCTACAGGCTCCTCCCTGGTCGAGATGGCCACTGCCAAACAGAAGGTCAAGTGCGCATGTGAGGACTCTCCTTAGGCCACAAGTGAGACAAGCATTGCATATGACCTGGTGCATATGGGAGGCCCATTGTGGATGCACATGACCGTGTGCACATGGGCAGCCAATATGATGCATATGACCAGGTCCGCATGGGGGCCCAGCTGTGCTGCACATGACCAGGTCAAAAGGGGGGGGGGGCCAGCTGTGCTGCACATGACCAGGTCCACATGGGGGCCAGCTGTGATGCACATGACCGGGTCCACATGGGGTAGAAACGACCGAAAGCAATGGTTGGATTCGGAAGTAGCATCAGTCTCTTGTATCTCCATGGCGGTCGCATCAGTCCCCAGGGCACCGAGCACCAGGCACCTGGGTCAGCTCCACCCTCCTGACGAGAATAGTGCCGACAGCACTTCCACACGCACATTGCTGATGTGTGTGAAGCCGGCGGGCGAGCTAGATTGCCCCGTGGCAAACAACCATCCCACCTGCACCCCATTTGCATCCCCTTCTCATTTTGGAAAAAACAATGCAGCGGTGGGAGAGAGTGCGATGGGCACGGGGCTCCCGCGGGGGGGGGGGGTGGGAGGGGGGAGGGAAGGGGGGAACAGACGTATGGTGTGTGTGTGTGTGTGTGTGTGTGTGTGTGTGTGTGTGTGTGTGTTTGTGTGCGTGTGTGCGTGCGTGCATGTGTGTGTGTGTGTGTGTGTGTGTGTTTGTGTGTGTGTGTGTGTGTGTGTGTGTGTGTGTGTGTGTGTGTGTGTGTGTGTGTGTGTGTGTGTGTGTCCACGCATGCGTGCGTGTGTGTGCGCGCGCGAGTGCGTGCCTGCTGCGTGTGTGTCTGTGTGTGTAAGGGGGGGGGAGTGCATGTGGGGTTACAAGCTCTTGCAGATGTTGGCTTTTGGGTACCAATGCACAGCCATTGCACATTGATGGTTCCGGCAGAGACGTGCAAGCCGTGCATGCATGAGGCTGCCTGTTAACTTTGAGTTGTTTGTGTTCTATCCAGTGCCACATCCCGGTAGGGTGGATGCGTGCGTGCGTATGTGTGTGTGTGTGTGTGTGTGTGTGTGTGTGTGTGTGTGTGTGTGTGTGTGTGTGTGTGTGTGTGTGTGTTGTGTGTGTGTGTGGGGGGGGGGGGATGGCCCGGGCCGTGAGGTCAGTCTTTGCCACGACACTAATCAAGGGGAAAGGCGGTCACTTTCACTGAGGGCACTCCTGCATTATGCCCGGAGTGCATAAAAGACTTTCAGTATAAACATCACTGATGTCACCGCGGGCACGGATCCAAAATGGAACTGCCATGGTGCCACTGGGAAGGGATCAATCACCCGGGGCGTGGGCCTCCTTCACACACAAGCCCAACATGATGAAAGTTTCTCTACCTCCCAAAAGGAGTGTCGTAAAAACAATGTTTCGTCACCTCGAACGCCGTCAAAACAGTTTCCGGAGAGCCGCGGCCTCTTCCGCCATCTCTTCCGGGGTCCGGACTGTACGCTCCTTGTCCAAATCGAGCCTCTCCGGAACGCAACTAAAACAGCGGGCTCTGTCAAGATAAGCCCCATAGGTATACAGTTTGCTCGCCAGGAC
>KV908531.1:229473-244473 GCA_002005505.1 Botryococcus braunii
GGAAAACAAGGGCTGAAGTTCTACTCAAAGAACTGGCCACCAGGAGGGGGAAGCGATAGAGATGAAGAGTATCTGCATAGATGAAGGGGAACAAGCAGGGCGCTCAACACAAGGTAGCTCCAGTGTCACGTCTTGCAATTCCAACACATGGCCAATGCTTTTTACGGGAATGCATTTGGTCTCCTAATAAAATATGATAAAGATCATTTGCCAGCAGCACCGGTGGGCAGAGGATAATTTGAAGATGCAAAGCATAGTAAAAAGCCGCAGTAGGGATTATTTACTCACCACAAGTCAGAAACTTCATCAGGATTAAGGTCTGCAAATCGAGGGGCTACCCTTTTGGGGCTGACAAGAACATGACCTGGACGTACACACAAGGGACTTGGTCTCAACAGGTGGGCAAAGCTGAAGAGTAAAAATCAGGACATCAAGAAAATGTTAGAAAAATTGTAGAAAATGATACTTGAAGATAAAAAGGATGCAAACCTGGGACGACAGGCTTTAAGTTCACGAACGCAAAAGCCATTTCCGTCTCCGCAAACACCTCGGATCGGCGAATAGGGAAGGTAGCGAATAAAAACCCAGCCTGCAAGCAGCATTAGCTGAAGGTCGATGGCAATGCCTAATTGAAAGCCGCATAGCAACTAGTCGATCTGACGGACTTCCCGGATTAGAAAATGCCGCAAGATATGAATCAGCTTCAATCCCCTAGCCCATCTATTACGACTAGCAGGCTCACATCATTGAGTACTAACAAAAAACTTACTGCCATGTGGTAAGACCTGAGTGCTCATGGTGGCCATGCTGTTTAATACTTCAGGACGTCTCGCCCTTCTCCTTGTCGTTATTATTTGACGTACCGCGTGCACTTTGAGATCACATGACAGCTTTGCACAAGAGCTTGACCTCAGCAGGAATCCAGATAGAGGCAGCATGGTAAGCCAACAGAGTCTCTTCTATGCGATGCGAGTCCAAGTGCCGCGGCGGGCAGATCACTTTTCCTTGGGCGTGCCCTGGTAAAAGGTCGGTAGGAAAGGGAAGATCCGGCAACACCAGACTCGCACTGTGCTAGTCGCACAGCCCCACCTAGGATGTCATGACCTCCCAATTGACACTGGTAGACGGCAAGGGATCCCCCGTGATGAGAGGATCTGTACTAGGTGTTCATTAGGGATGGTGGGAGATGAGTTTCATTTCCTATTCATGTGCCCATTGTTAGAACATATTCAATCTCAGTTTAGCTACCTTTTCCACCCGCGAGAGCGATCAGTTACTCGCTTCATGTGGCAGCAAGACGGTGAAGGGGTTGCAAGGTTTGTGGTTAACGCTTTCAAGGCCTACATGAATGCTTCAGGGACATCCAACTCTTAGTGGTGGATCTAGATTTTAGACAATTAAATCGTCATCCCTTCAGCCATTATGGCTGGTCCTGGATGTAATATTTCCTTCCTTCCTAGGGTCTTTCCCTCGTCGCCCGAGTCGCCCCCTTCCTTTCAGTGGGTTTGTGACGGGGTCACGCTTCCCGTAGTCTGTACTAAGAAATACTTGGGTGTTATGTTATCCTCGGTAGGGGGTGTGGGGGGCACCTTTGGCCTCCTGCATGGCAAAATGTTGGCCACTTGGAGCTTTCTTATGCGTAAGTAGAGTAATTTGCAGTGTGCGGCCTCTATCGGTCTTCGTCTCAAGTTGATTCTCATGTGTAGTACCCACCGCGTCGTATGCTTGTGAGATCTGGGGTTGGCGCTCTTGTCGTTCCCCGGCTACATCGCCTTCTGTTAAGCTTATAGAGTCTAGTTACTTAGTCATGTTGAAGATGTTGCTAGGTGTGCGCCCCTCGGTGGTCATCCCGGTTCTGTTAGCTGAGTTGGGGGTTCAACCCCTCTCTCATCACTGGCATCAAGCGTATGGCCACTTTTTGGAACTCCTTGGCGTCTTTGCCTCAGGAAAGTCTCTATGCCTTGATCTTCGGGACTCGGGTTTTTATGGCGTCACTACCACTGCTCCCACTTGGGCTGGGTATTTCATGAAGGCCCTCATTAAGATTGGGTATCCTTACCAGGAAGATTGTCAAGCCCCTCATCCAATTGATATGCCGTCCCTTTGGGACCTTTTGTGTCAGCATGGCCGCCAACTGTGGGTGGGCTAGCCTTGCATGTTCCTCATCGTCTATGCCCTCTGAGCGGGCCCAGCTTTGCACGTACTCTCGGTGGTTTACTAATCCGTCCCGCGCAACGCTCTCTTGGCTTTTGTGGTTACGTATGAGTGTGTCCAAGTTGAAGGTGTTTCAACGCTTCCGTATGGGGGTTATAACCTTCCTATTGATGTTGGTCGCTGTCGGGGCGTCCCCTGTTCCCAACGGTTGTGTGATAAGTGTCAGGCTGGTTTGGTGGGTGATAAGCACCACCTCGTCTTTTCCTGTTCGGCTCTGCAGCCGCTCCGGGACCGTTATCCCCATCTTGTTCGTTCCCCCTTTCGGTCGTTACGTCAGTTCATCTGGCCAACCTGACCTTCCGTCTGTGGTTAACTTCATTTACGACTGTTTTCAGTATCAGCCTTAGGTTTTGGTCTTGGCCCATTGTGGCCCTTGCCCACTCCTGGGCCGTGTTCTGGGGCGTTCCGGCCCCTTCCTTCCGTGCTACTACTTCCCCTTACTTGGGGTTCGTGTCTGAGCTCGATTGGTCTTATCTTTGTGTCTGGTTTCTCTCGGTGTGTTGCTGCTTCTGTGTTTGGTTTTCCATCTCATCAGCCCTTTGAGTTGGGTTAATGTAATTCTCCTGGCCCACAGTCTACACATCACCCGAAACATTATGTACAACTGTACCATCGGCCCTTCGGAAAACCTTCAGACACATTCTCTCACTGGCTCCTCTGTGGGTGATGAGCACCACTTTGTCTTTCACTGTCCAGCTCTTACCGCGGGTGCGGGACCGTTACCCCCAATTGTTTGTTGGTCCTTCTAGGTCTCTTCGGCAGTTCATTTGGCACGCTAACTTGCGTGCAGTTGTCTCCTTTATCTCGGATGCATTCCAGGCTCGTACTGATTTACGCCGGCTACGGTGACTTGGCCGCAGCCACGTCTGTGGCTGGCCCCCATTGTCCCCTCCCCTCCTTCCCCTTTTCGTTTGCTCCGTCATGTTTTTGATCTCCGTTGGGCCAGCTCTTGTGGTCCGTTCTTCATAGTTTCGGCTTGTGTGTGTGTTGTGGACATCTCATCATGCCCTAGTGGCTGGACAGATGTAACTTCTTCTGCGGTTCAAGAGAGGACTAAAAAAGACCAGCCCAATGTTCAAGGACCCAACCCCCAATGTTTCAAGCTATGAGTCACACCCGGCGAGCGGCCAGCTGGCGACCCACAGCCGCCGCAATGATGAAACTGACCCGACGAATGACAAAATATCCCTCCACATCTTCTTGAGCAATGATGGCTTGGTTCAAAAGCCCCTGGAGCCTCTGCAACAAGGCCAGCGCATCAGCATGCAACCCTCCAAATGTTTCAAAAGCGAAGGCTTGGAAAGCCACAGGCGGCTGCTGACGCGACAACAAGACAGCATAGCGGGTCTGCTTGTCTTGGGCAGCGCGCGCGGCGGCCCCACCCGGCACGAAGTGCAAGAGTGGAGTAAAAAAGACCAGCCCAATGTTCAAGGACCCAACCCCCAATGTTTCAAGCTATGCTTCTTCTGCCTTCTTCTCTGAAGACCAGGAAACACGAAAGAATGGCTTTCTTGCCACGTGGTGGTGTTTTGGTGCTTAGGGTAGACGTTCCGAAGCCTTAGCTTCATTATTAACCTGCCCCCTCTGGGGTGCAGGTTTTCCGGTGTCGGGGGCCGACAGCCTTGGATGCCCGCTGGGGAGGCTCATAATGGGGACGCGCGGGTAACGCCATGCACGCGCCAGAGATCCGAGGCAGGCGTATAATTTCTGAGATTTTTCGGTTGGCAACGGCACTGAAATAAACAGGGTTCAGCTCCGCCAAGATGCGGTGTAGCTCCGAGGTCCGGAAGCTGTCCGTAAGCCCTGTAAATCGCAAATCTATTTTTTAAATCGGAAATCTAGCAGGGAGAGATGGGATTTCGCGGCGTGGCAGCCTGAGCGGAGGCTTTTGTGTACAGGCTTTTGTGTACAGCGCTGTATTGCGGTGTATTGCAGGTAACGCTGCGCCGTGGAAACGGCGCGGAGTCCGTGTGGAGGCTGTTCTGACTTCCAAAGTCAAGCAAACGTAATGAGGCTCAGCTATTTATGATGTTTTAATAGTTCATGGTCTTCTGAAAAGTTTCGAGGGCTGCGAGGGGTGATTTACGGGGATACGATGGAAACTGTTTTCCACGACGAGCGACGAACATCGATGTGCCCACTTCAAGGATTCTGACTTCGGCCATCAAGAGTAAAGTATTAATAACAAATCTTGAGGCATTGTATCTGGTACGGTAAAGTAAGTGAGCGGGATCGCGTTTTTCGGGTCCGCCATCCGGGGAGCACGGACATCGATGTACACAAATACAATTTTCCAGAGCTTGCCCGACCACGCCAACACTGTTTTTAACATTAAAATGAATCGACAGTCTTAATTGTTCAGTAAGCTTACAGAAAACGTTTTCCGGTTCCGCCATCCGCGGCATCTGCCTACGACTTTTACCGTATGTTTCTAGTGCTGCCTTTAACTGTGCATATGTCTGGATCATAACTCATCATTTCAAGATGGCAGAACCAGATGTGCTGCATGATGTTTTTCTCCCCCTGCACATCTCACATACCTTGCTCGCATCCCAACCTAATTGCGCCTGCCAGCCTTTTCCGCCTTCTATAGCGCCTGCCTTTTGCCGGAATTGGGGGCAGGTTCCGCCGATCCGCCGAGGGGATGGCCCTATGTTTCCGACTTTTAGCCCTGCGATATTACGAAAATTTACACTGTTCGACAGGAAGAAGAAGAAGAAGCTCGAAGACGTGTTTTCGTGACCGTACTCGGGGATCCCAGAGCAGTGTGTGTCCCTGGCCAGGAGCGCCGTCGCGCAGACCTCCGCCTCTATGCGTGGGAGGAGGGGCGTGACCTTTATATCGACATCGTTGGCTCTTCCCCACTCACAGTTGCCAACTTGCTGCACTTCGTGCCGGGTGGGGACCCCCTCTCTCCGCTGCTTTTTGCGCTCACTGTCCAGCCACTCCTCCTTGACCTTCATCGGGAGTGTCCCGACGTCCACCAAGGGTGGTATCTGGATGACGGCACGTTTGTTGGTCCCGTGCCCGCAGCGCAGCAGGCAGTCCAGTTGGTTGTTGACCGGGCCCCCGCATATGGCTTGAGCCTCAACCCTCACAAGTGCTGTGTGTGGTCGCCGCGCCCGAACCCTCAGCATTTGGATGGGTTCCCTCTGGGCTTCGTCAATGAAACTCGTGCTGGTTTGATAGTGTTGGGGGCAGCGGTCACCGTGTCAGTCGAGTACGCGGCTTCCGTAGCCCAGGCGCACGTTGATGCCGTGGCAGCCTCGCTCCAGCGTTTGCCAATTCTCCGCCACCCCCAAGCCGAGCTTCTCTTGCTTCGCAGTTGCCTTGGGACCTGCAAGGTGGTTTTCACAGCCCGGACCATGCCGCCAGCTGCAGCTGCGCAAGCTTTGGTGACCTTTGATATGCTCCAAACCCAGGTCCTCCAATCCATTGTCACAGCTGGTGGTGGTGGTTTTGGCCCTTTGCAGCAAACCTTGGCTGGCTTGCCTATTGCCCAGGGGGTCTAGGGGTCACTAAGGCCACTTCCCTTCTGCCTTGTGCCTATCTCGCCTCCGTCACGCAGACAGCCCCCCTCCAGGACCGCCTTCTGGGGACATCCACTGCCCCTCTTGTCCCCGCTGCCCTAGCTGCCAAGGCTGACTACTGCGCCCTTGTTCCTGATTTCGATGCGGCGCTCTTTGAGGATCCGGATTTTGTCCGCAGCAAAGTGCAAGCCCGGCTGTCCAAACCCTTGTCTCACCGCGCATACCAGGAGGTTCTTGATGACCCTGCTCGCTCAGATCGCGACCGTGCTGTGCTCCAATCTCTTACACAGCCGGGAGCGTCTGATTGGCTGCTGGCTCTCCCAGTTCCCCATTTGCAGCAAACCATGCCCCCAGAGTCGTTCCGCTGCCGCCTTCAATACCAGCTCTTGATCCCCATTTTCCACCCTGGCTCCCAATGCCCGTGCTGCTTGAGGGAGTTGGATGTCTGGGGCGACCACGCGGTCCACTGCACCTCAGGGGGGGATGTTGCCATTGTCGGCCGACATTACTCCGTTCGTAACGGCCTGGACGCTGTCCTTACCTCAGCTCGTCAGCGGGTCACCCGGGAACCCGCCTTTCCCACCCCTGTCCCTGGCCAGGAGCGCCGTCGCGCAGACCTCCGCCTCCATGCGTGGGAGGAGGGGCGTGACCTTTATATCGACATCGTTGGCTCTTCCCCACTCACAGTTGCCAACTTGCTGCACTTCGTGCCGGGTGGGGCCGCCGCGCGCGCTGCCCAAGACAAGCAGACCCGCTATGCTGTCTTGTTGTCGCGTCAGCAGCCGCCTGTGGCTTTCCAAGCCTTCGCTTTTGAAACATTGGGAGGGTTGCATGCTGATGCGCTGGCCTTGTTGCAGAGGCTCCAGGGGCTTTTGAACCAAGCCATCATTGCTCAAGAAGATGTGGAGGGATATTTTGTCATTCGTCGGGTCGGTTTCATCATTGCGGCGGCTGTGGGTCGCCAGCTGGCCGCTCGCCGGGTGTGACTCATAGCTTGACACATTGGGGGTTTGGGTCCCTGAACATTGGGCTGGTCGTTTTTACTCCACTCTTGTAAAAGGAAGAAGAAGTTACATCTGTCCAGCCACGAGGGCATGATGAGATGTCCACAACACACACACAAGCCAAAACTAGGAAGAACCGACCACAAGAAGTGGCCAAGCGAAGAGCGAAGGCATAACTGAGCAAACGAAAAGGGGAAGGAAGGGGGGATAGGGGGGGGGGGCAGCCACAGACGTGGCTGCGGCCAAGTCACCGTAGCCGGCGTAAATCAGCACGAGCCTGGAATGCATCCGAGATAAAGGAGACGACCGCACGCAAGTCAGCGTGCCAAATGAACTGCCGAAGAGATCTAGAAGGACCCACAAACAAGTGGGGATAACGGTCCCGCACCGCAGTAAGAGCGGGACAGTGAAAGACAAAGTGGTGTTCATCACCCACAGAGGAGCCACACATATCACACAGGCGCTGAAGGCGCGGAAGACGTTGTCTGCGGCCCATGTCAATGGGGAGGCCATGAACACCAAGACGAAACCTGAGAAAGAGCCGGACCTTGGCAACATCAAGAGACAGATAAAGGAGGCGGGAGCGCTGAGCCTTAGTGGGGCGCGCAAACCACCGCACATAAGTACATAGCTGGGGATCAGCAGGGGCTAACCGAGGGGAGACATGGAGAGAGGCCACAGGGAGGGTATTGGCCTGCCTAATGAGAGCTAAAAAGGTATCCATATCAACGGGCTGCGGGCGCTGACAATCAACCGCATAAGGGTAACCTAAGCGGCGAAGGGCAGCGATAAAAGAACCCGCCCAGGACGGGGAACGAGGCGTTACGCCATAGTAGCATGAGTCCCTATGAATACGTGAATACAAGTGGTCGGGTGGGAGATCCACCAGAGAGTTCCAAAAGGTGACCACACGCTTGAACCAGATATGATGAAGGGGCCAAACGCCAACCTCAGCAAGGAGCACATCGGTGCGGACCGTTTGACGAACCCCAAGGATCATCCGTAACATAGTAAGAAAATCCTTTTCTAAATCCTTAGCGGAGGGCCGAGTGGAAGATGGGGAAAACACCCGTAGACCCCAAACCTCACACCCATATGAGCAGGCAGGCACCACACATGCTAAGAAGAGACGCAAGAGAATACCGATCGAGGTGGCACATTTGAGGTTACCATAACGCGTGCTAATAGTAGACCAGGCCCCCCACATCTTACCACGTAAATGGCCAAAGGTGGCCCCAATGCCTGAAGCCGTAGAAAGCATGACACCTAAATGACGAGCCTGGGTCACCTGAGGCAGGGGTTGACCCTCATACAGCACGGGAGGGGGGGCGTCCTTCGAGGGGGGGAAGACCATGGCATGGCACTTAGGAACACGCACCCGCATACGTGCGGACTGGCACCACTCTGAAGCAGCGGGGAGAAGGTGAGCCTGCAACTCCTCCAGGGACTTGGCCTGGAGTGTATAGTCATCAGCATAACCTTGAATAGGGACACAACGACCATCCCGGGTGGCGGGTCCCACACCCGGACACCGAGCTTCAATAAAACGAATCAGGCCATCCGAATAAAGACCAAACAGAGTAGGACTTATAGGGGACCCTTGGAGGATACCGACCTGAGGCTTCAGGAGCTCCCCAGAGGTGCCCCCTACACATAAAGTGACTTGGGGATCTTCATATAAAGATTTAACAGCAGCCAAGAATTGGTCCGGTACCCCCACCCGAGTTAAGGCCTCCCAAAGAAGGGGGCGAGGAACCCGATCATAGGCTTTACTTAAATCTAAAGAGCATAAGAATAAGGGGTGATCTTTGGTAGCAAGGTCAATGAAGTGTTGGATCGCAAAAAGCTGATGCAATGTGGAGAAGCCCGGGCGGAACCCCGTTTGGGCCTGACAGCGCAACCCCTTGGATTCCACGTGCCGAATAAGCCTAGTGTTCAACAGGGTGGCGTACAGCCGCATGAAGGGTTCAGGGACAGCAAGAGGGCGGTAATTCGCCGGATCCAGAGCGTCCTTTGCCCCTGGTTTGAACACGGGGACCACCCGGGACACATTGAAATGAGGTGGAATTGTCCCCGCCTGAAACATAGCATTGACAATGGTTAACAGAATCGGGCCAGGATATGGGGGTCCTGTCGGCCAGTTTGGGGGTCCGGGGGGCGTTGGGCAAATCGAAGAAATTCAGAGGGAAAACCCTGAAACCCAACACTCCGCCCTGTGTGCAAGGCACTAAGAGCATCCTCCATTTCCTGTAAGGTGAAGGGTTGGTTAAGCGATACGTCGGGTACGAGGGTGGTCGGATATGCCACGTCCGACAAGGGCATAAGGGGTTCGTCCGGGGTGTCAATATCCCCCCGAGTGAACTCAGACATGAAAGTGTTCCAAACCTCATGGTCATGTAAGTGCAAGGGCAAAGAAGGGGGATGGCCACGGAAGGTCCGCCAAAACTGACGAGGGCAGGTATGAAAGAGAGCAACACACTCTTCTAACTGCAGTTGGGACATGAGCCACGCCCGTTTACGGGATCGCACATAAGAGTGGTAGTGCCGCTCGAGTCCACGTACCAAGGGGGCAGAAAACCCGTGGAGGCGACCAGCCCGCCGCCAGTCCCGCTTGAGTCTAACACATTCCTGGTCATAAAACGGCTGATGGGGGCGAGTCCTAGCCTGAGAACCTAACCGGACAGTATGCAGCCGCATGTCTGCAGCGTGAGCAGCATCGCCTAAAACCCCGGATAAGGTATGTAACGCTTGCTCCACATGCCGAGCCAACGCTAAGTCAGCACAACGACCCAAGGCGGGAGCAGCAAGCTCCAAGTGACGCACATAATCTACACGACAACCCCCTTTCCAATGGACTTGTCGCAGGGGCAACCCAAAATGCGAACTGTGAGAAATAGCAGCACAACGCATGGGTAAGGCAAAGGAGGTGGTGATACTATAATGGTCAGAACCCTTCAACTCAGTGGCGACCGTAACAGACTGGATACAGGCATGGAGAGACGAGGAAACCAAAATATGGTCTGGCCTAGTCGCAGAGGTACGGGCGGTGGCCCTATAGGTGGGAGGAGCATGCAAGTCACCTGAGACACAGCCTGTACAAATAACTAACGCAGTCTGATCAGCCAATTTGACAAGTTGGCGGCCACTAGTATCTTGACCACAGAAGCGGCCTAAATCGGCCGAAGAAGATGTGGAAACAGATGCAATGTGTCCATTGAAGTCACCCCCCACAAAGACACAACCGTCCAGGGATGACAAAACACCATAGAGCTCATTGTAACGAGCGGCGAGAGGGACAGGCTGAAGTAACGGAGACCCAGAGGGGGGGATATAGACATTGCCCAAGTAGACGGGGGGATGGGTGCCATGCATGAACCGTAAAGATACCCAGAGTGAGGAGGACGTGTGTGCCCACAGCTGAGCACTATATAATGAACTAACCTTAACTGCAATAAGCAAACCATAGCCTTTCTTTTCATGAGAAACCTCTGGTGGAGAACAAAAAAGCTGATAGCCCCTGAAAAGGTTGGGGTCAATGTATTTCTGTTGTGTCTCTTGCAACAGTACTACATCGAACGCAGGAAAGAAACGATCATAGTCATGGAGCTCATATTTAGACTCGGATAATCCACGGACATTCCAAGTAAGAATAGAGAGAGGGACTTGGCCAACAGATCCCTAAGCACACATAGGAGATGGACCCGCAGCCCCAGAGGAGGTAGAGGGGGTCAGGCCCGCAGCTGGGGAGGAGGTGGGAGCAGGAGCGGCAGTAGGAGCAGCATGAGCAGGAGCAGCAGGAGCACCCACTGGCACCTTGAGAGGAGCTCCCCCCGCCTTCACTTTGAACAATTGGTCTCCTCGCCAAAAAGTGATCCAGCCCTCCCCCCGCAGTGTGTGGACTTCGGGTTGGCGACGCATACGCGCGGCCTTCTGCTGTGGGGTAAGGTCATCATCCATGGTGACGTTGAACTGGCGACGGAGGTCCTTGGCTTTTTTATAAGCCGCGTGCTTTGCTGCAACGGAAGTAAATTTTATGAGCACAGGGCGAGGGCGTGGAGCAGTGGGGGAATGCTTCCCCAGACGAATAGTTTCGTAGATCGAAGGAGCGCAAAGTAGGGTCTTAACTTCAGCAAGATGCTTCTCCCCCAAACTCTCCGCAACCCCGAAAAGGATTGCATGTGGAGAGCGGAATTTTCTCTCCAGAGTTTCAATGGAGAGGAGGCAGTGATTCACGTTGTTGTCGATGGCCTCATAGGTGGCCCTCACTGTCTCATCAACAGTACCCACGCGAGTCGTGACCTTGCTGTCAACCTTTGCATCAAGAATGGAATCAATATTGGAGCCCAAAAATGTGAACTGCTCCTCGATAGTGCCTACCCTGCTGGCCAATTGTCCGATCTCGGTTTTGAGCGGCTCCACTGCAGCCGCTACGGTCACCTCAATGGTGGCCTTCAAAGTATCCACAACTTTCTCGCTCATTTGCGCAACAAGAGATGGCAAAAACTTCTTTAAGGCAGTGAGGACGGTGGTCTCAAGGGGATCATCGGGAGTCGGACTTTCGGAACGTGGGCGTTTCTCGCCAGAATTAATGAAAGTAGACAAGATATTCATGGCTTTGTCAAAGACTCGCAAGTCGCAAGTCGCCCCCCGGGGGAGAGTCCCCCGTGGACCACGAGGGCCAGCACGGATGGTCACGTTTTGACCGTCGTCAGACATTCATGGTGGATCCGGCGGTACGGTGAATTTCCCCACTGGGTTCAGCTCGACTACGATTGGGTGACACGGACCAGGCGTGAAGCCATCCGGAGGTCTGAGTTCTCCACATTATCCTCTCGTCAACTCAGAGACTGGGTGGCCAGCTGGGAGCAGCGAGGATACTTCCACAGGTGCAAATAGGACCCAAACGCCTATTTCTCTTGTTTTGGACACACCGAGGACGATGGCACTGGTTTTGAGTTCTCGGGCCCTGCAAGTGCTTCCCGTCCATGGTAGGTCATTGCCGAGTTTGCGAGAAGTGTGACGGCTTTTAACCGTTGTAAGAAGTTGAGAATATTCGTTTGATAGATCCAACTCCTATTAAAACCGTTTACTTTAGCTGCATTTGTCTGCTCACAGAGGGACTAATTTCGCACAATGCAACATCGTAAGAACGAATACGAGTGCCAATGCAAGGCTTTAAATTGATAATGATTTCATATTTTCATCCTGCCACTTCATGTCTTACGGAAATTGGGGTAGATATGTGTAACTTTGACTGAGGTGGTTCAGCATGAAACCCGTGGACCGTTGATAGCAGTGCAGTTGTGCCTTGCTCCTAAAGCGATGGCAGTTCTTACAAAACGATTTGCTCGATTGAGTTGTCCACATCGACAGAGGAATGAAGGAAGAAACTCTGTATGTCCCTAGTGGTTGCGGGGTGCCAGGGGCTCCGCTTTCGGGCTTTCTCAGACTATTTCCCAGTCAGTGTCGTGGATGGGATGACACTTGTGGTTCTGGGAACCATCGAAATGTCATTCGGCAACTCAGAAGGGTCGCATGTTTCAAAGTAGGGTTAACTTTTAAACCCCAGGTGGTTCCTGGCATAAACAGGTGCACCAACGGGAAGGGGGGTTCCCTGTAAGTTGCAACCAAATGGAGTCCTTCCTACCGAACTGCAGAATAATGCAGTCCCTTTCAAGGTGCGGCCGCTGTTCCATAGACTGGACTTCAGACTGAAGCAAGGATGATGGTGCAGGTGTCGTCAGCACACCATTAATTTGGGCCGTCAACTCCTTGCAGTAATACAATGTTTGGAAGATTGTGTTTCTGAGCTTCCTTGAGTTCTTGTTGCTTTCTTACCTGGTTGAGTCGCCTCAAGTGCATGTCTCCTACAAAGTGGAAGGTTTGCATTTTTACAGTATTTGCAAGCTTGCGTTGTCAAGCATGCATCACAACGTTCTGCACCCGCCGGCCCCCTTACAGCCTTGAGGGGCTGGGGCAGTTGAGGAAGCTTGTGTGTGTTGCATGCTGGAGAAGTGGTGGAACATGCAGAGAACCAAGGGGCACAGGCTTGTTGTTTCCACAAACAAAGGCAAACGACTTAGTGCTGGAATACAGAAAAACTGAGAAGCAGCCATGCAGGGAGTCATTGGGGGAGAAGGCTGTGTCGCACTTTCCCCCTCCCCAACCCCCCACCCCCCCTTTTCTTTTTTTCTTTTTGGGGGGGGGGGGGCGGATTCCAACAAGAAACTGAGTGAGGGGGAGAAAGGAAAGCATATCAGGCTGCAGACATGCCGGAAGGGCTTTGTGTTAAAACCAATGTGAATTGATGGGATTGTTGACAATAAATTACTGTGTGGAGAGCAGACAGCGGAAGTGATGCGGAAAGGTACATGTTTCCCTGGCAGCAGCAGTCATCTTACCACAGATTTGGTGAGTCCTGCCTGTTTCTTCATGTCTGCACTGCCCTAGGCCAATTTCTTGTGTTTGCCTTTTTGATTTTCCTTGTTTTGATGCTGAAATTGTAGGACCTGTCTTGATTTGTTTGCTTGTGTGTGTATGTGTGCGGGCGTGTGCGGCCACGCGCGTGCCCACATGTGTGCGCGGCGTGTGCATATCTCTCTCCCTCCCTCCCCCTCGCCGGCCTGCCTTTTCTGCGGTGTGTGTGTGTGTGTGTGTGTGTGTGTGTGTGTGTGTGTGTGTGTGTGTGTGTGTGTGTGTGTGTGTGTGTGGGTGTGTGTGTGTGTGTGTGTGTTGGGGGGGGGGGTCCCAAGTGGGTGTGTGTGGGGATCAACCTGACCATTCTCAGTGAGGGCGGCTCGGTAAGCACTTCGCCACGATGCCCGCAGGCCGTGAAGCGGGGGGGACCAGATCACGGGGACCGCCCGGGAGCGGGGGGAGCGCGGAGGGCCGCCCTGGTGTGGTTCCGCAGTGACCTGCGCCTCCACGACCATGAAGCCCTTCTGGCAGCTCATCGGGAAGCTTCCTCCGTGTTGCCGGTCTTCTGCTTTGACCCGCGCGACTTCAGCCGAGTAGGGCATTGTCTCATCATTCCTGCCCTCCCCTTCCTTCTTGCCCTGTCCTTCTCGCCCTTTCTCTTGCAGTCCTTGCCCTTGCCACCCGGCTTCGGCCGAGTAAGCTGTCGCCTCTCATTCCTGCCCTTCCCATACTTTCTCCCCTTGTCCTTCCCATCTCACCTCTTCTGCTTCTCTTGTGTGGGCGCGCGCGCGCGCGTGTGTGTGTGTGTGTGTGTGTGTGTGTGTGTGTGTGTGTGTGTGTGTGTGTGTGTGTGTGTGTGTGTGTGTGTGTGTGCGCGCGCGCACACGTGTTTTTAAATTCCTGAATCGTTCTTCATCTGCGGTCTACGCCGGTCTTTGCAGATCAATCTGCAGTGAGCAAATGAATTCCAAAAATGTATGGACATCCAACCATTTCCTGTTGCACACACTAACCCGCACTTTCTATCACTTTCTATCATCTGGGTCCAGTGGCTTCTTCAAGGGCAGAGGTGGTCTTTTTGTGACATGCAGTGATGGTTGTGCATTTTCGGGTGTGCAGCATGCCCTAGGCTTTGAAAAGACGGGGCCATACCGGGCAAAGTTTCTGTTGGAGTGCGTGGCCGACCTGCGAGCCCGCCTGAGGGACCGGGGATCGGACCTGCTCATCCGTGTGGGCAAGCCAGAGGAGGTCCTCCCTTCCTCCTGAAGGCTTTGTTCTGTACTCCTTTAAATTTTCTTTCAATTTCCATGTTGAGATATGCTTGGGAGGTCTTCCTCTCCTTTTTATTCCACCATATATGTTTGTTCCGCAAAGAGATATTTGCTTTTTCTTTGGTCTCCCCGCCCCTTTCATGTCATGGATGGCCTCTCCGCACAATGACTCTTTTGACATTTGCAAGTATGCAAAGAGTAACGGCCCCTTCTCAAACATCATTGACATGTGATTGGAGTCTTTGAGAACCACCTTGGAGCATACCAAAGCACATGCAGCCATGCCCCGATGTGCACTTGGGCGCTTGCGCACACACCATCGCACACGAGGGATGATAGGGGGCCGGCTGCAGGGGGCGAGGGGGGGGAGGGGGAGAGAGGGAGGGAGAGAGAGAGAGAGAGAGAGAGAGAGAGAGAGAGAGAGAGAGAGAGAGAGAGAGAGAGAGAGAGAGAGAGAGAGAGAGAGAGAGAGAGAGAGAGAGAGAGAGAGAGAGAGGGGGGGGTGGGGGGAGGAAGAGAGATTTAGATGTCTCCAATATGATTGAAGGACAGCGGCGAGAGGAC
>KV908531.1:246973-262416 GCA_002005505.1 Botryococcus braunii
GTGCGTGTGCGTGCGTGTGCGTGTGTGTGTGTGTGTGGGGGGGGGGGGGCTGTGTCTGTGTCTGCGCGTGCGCACACACAAACACGGTGTGATCCACATTGATACCCAAGCCTGGGGACCAGGACAAGTTTTGCCCAGTTGTCTTGTAGGAGGGTATGAGCATTGGGAGGGAGGGTGCGGGCAGGCTCGGAGTTTCTGCTAGCGGAGCTGATGTGGCGCGACTTCTTCCGCTTTATCGCACTGAAGTACAGCAGGGCCCCGAAGCAGCAGCCCGTCTCCGCGCAGCACGGGGTGGCCCTGGCGCCCCTCGCGGGAGCTCCCTCAGCTGCAGCCTCCCTGGTCCCCATTCCCGCCTGATGCCCCTCCCCCTCCCTCAGCTGTAACCTCCCTGGTCCCTGGTCCCGCCCGATCCCGCTGCCTTCATGGTTTACCACCGTCAGCCTGGGCCAGGGTCGGAAGGTTCAACCTTCGCCCACCCGCTCGCGGATGCATTTGTGCCTGCACCGTTCCGTGCAGCTGGTGCCCGATTGGGAGAGCCTGGCCAGTCTGATCCTGGGCAAATTGACCGATGTTGACAGGGTAGTGTTGCCCCAAATTTACAACCGTGCACGATAGTCGAGGTTGGAGAAGGGATGATTCAGAAGGTAGTCTTGCGATTGTAGTGGGGACAGAGGCCAAGGGAGAATGTGGCTAGCGATCGTAGCCCTTCTCCGCTCGCGTAGTTGGGGTGGGCTGTTTCGTCAGCGCGTGAGCGAGGCATGTGCGACAGTACTTCAGGTGTAATGTCTTCTCTGCGTGTGCGGGGTCATGCACACTTGACACTTTTTCTTGTTCTGATGGATCCCAGTGGGCAATCCTATTGGGCAATCCAGCAGCGTCGGTGAACTCTTCTCCCCTCCTTCTATCTCCAGCCCACCCTTGGAGCGTTTGGCCCTGAGGAAGAGAACGCCTTGATTTGGTTTGGGGCTGGCTGTGGCTCTGGGGCCTGGAGTCATTGTATTGCAGCATCCGGGCACTGGGTTTCCTCGAGGATGGGTTAGCCTGGATCGCCGGATTTATTTTATCGGATTGCAAATGTGATTGCCCCGAGGATAGGATTGAGAGGAATGCCAACATGCTTTGATTTGTATTGCCAGATTGCTTGCCTCAAGGATCAGATTGCCAGTGTGGAACAAGTCGGGTTGCCAGTTTGCATTGCTTTGAAGATTGTCTTTGTGGTATTGCCAGTATCAAAGTTGTTTCGGATTGCCCCTTCGAGTTGACCTCAAGGAGCGGAGTGCTAGGAATGCCAGGAGAAGTCTTCGTCTCAAGAGTCCATGGCTTGGGTTTGGACGGCCAGACGCGCGTGAGGTCTGTCGAGTAAGGGGGGCTACTTTTGGATTGTGATCTGCCGTGGCTGGGCCTGGCAAATGTGACTTAAGGAGCCCGGAACATGTGACGGATGGGTGACTTGGGAAGCCACCTTCTCGGCATGTGTGACTCAGAGAACTTGGCACAGTGACTAAGGAGCTGGTACATTTGACTGAGGGGTGACTTACAAAGCCACCTTCCTGTGAAATGCGACTCAGGGAGCTTCGCACATGTGACTTGCGGAGGCGGTACATGTGACTTCGGGGGGACTTTGGAAGCCACCTTCCCGCCACATATGACTTAGAATGACTTAGTGAGCCACCTTCCCGCCACATGTGACTTGTTGTTGTGTTCTGAGAAGCCACCCTTGCAAAGCCGCCCCGGGGCAGGGTGGCTTCCTAAGACACAAGTGTTCGGGCTCTCCCCATGGAGAGAGCTATGTGGGTTTTGTCTGAGACTGGTTGTTGGACGCGTTGAATGTTGCGCACCAGGCGTGAGCTTATTTGCTGGGGCGTTATGTTTTTTTTTCCCCTGGCTTCCTACCGGGAGCCTGTGCAATGACAAGTATAGCATGTTTAAAAGATCGTAGTCAGAAGCCGGGAGCAGGAGGGAGCGGTCGGCGGTACCCACAGTTGTGGAGGGCTCTCATTTAAGCCTCGTGCTTTCTTTATGGTAAGGGCTAGGTCTGACGAGCTGATTTGAGCCTCCATAGTGGGGGTTTTTTTTTGGGGGGGGGGGGGGGGATGCAGGGGGAAGAAAGTCCTCGTGTTTGTCATAGCGCTCCGCGGGAATCAACCCGGGGTCGATGTCTGGCTTGGTGCTGCGCTCGACACAGGGAGCGGGCAGTTTCTTGCTGTCATTCCAGGCTTTCAGAAACAAAGGACTATGATGGCATGCGTTGTTAAACGGCATGTGCCTCATCAGGTGGTATGCCAGACAGTTGTTGTGACCATGACAAACTGTCCATGAGATGTCTTGCTTCGAAGCTTCATGCATATGTGCTCTTTGGTCAAGGCACATGTGAGGAGGCACATGCCAGGTGCCTCATGAGGCACATACAGCTGCCTCAAGGAGCTTGGGTGAAGCTTCTCAGGAGTTTGGCAAATTTATGAAGCTCCTCGTGTAGCTCTGTGGGGGTGAGCAGGTGGTGTGAGCAGGGTGGATGGCTTTGCATGACGCAGCGGTGCTGTGGAAGCGATCGCTTTTGTTGTTTTTACTTACTGTCGGTGCAGCTACTTTTGGTCAAAGATCTCGCTTTCGTTATTGGCTTTGTTCTCTATCTGATTTTGTTCGGTTTGGTAGGGCTTTGCCAAGTGGTAGCTTTTGCGGGCAGCTGGTGTTCTGCGGCCCCATATAGCACTGTTTCGCCATGCACGGAGCCCGGGCGTTTGCAATGACGAAAGGTTGGTATATGAGGTTGTCAGGCTAATCTCTTATTTTCTATGAGCAACCCAAGAGGGGTTATGAGGTGTACTGCCAGTACGGACGGGAAAGTGGAATGTCCACATGACTGCTCCCAGGAGGCGGTGTCCGCAGGAACTCCCAACGACTTTCCAATTTGGATGGCTTTCGGGTGCAAATACATCGGGGTTGGAACCCGCGGATGGGTTCATGACATTGTCAATTGCAATTTGTTATGATATCGCACCCGAACTTCCGATTGAGTGTCGATCGGAGTTCTCCGGATGTCGGAGTGCTTTCGGTCGGGTCAAGTGACTCGACTTAAAAGTCTCGGACCGGGCTGGGACCGCGTCGGAGTTCCTCGGTTCCGTCCGTGCTGTTTGCGTACCTCAGGCCGATGCGGGAGGCGCGGACACCGAGTGTTGCCACCCGGGACGGTATGTGAGAGCGTGTGTGTCAGTGTGTGAGAGAAGGGTCCGCTTGAAGGTTGTTAAGGGCGCTGTGGGGTTGGGGACCCGGCCAGCCACGCCATGTCTCAGTATTGAGACATAACTGAACTATGCCTGCTGCAACTGACGATGCCATCTGCTATTTCCTAATCTGTGTTGGCGTCTCAAAAGCATCCAGCAGCTCAAGCTTGTAGTCCCTCAAGGGGGCATGCAGGAGTGGTTGCAGTCCCAATCAGTCGTGGAATTGATGGTCCAGCGTTTCCAGAGCATGCTCGAGGAGCTCCATCGTTCTGGAAACCTTGGTCCTCACAAGGGCGAACCTCAAAAGGAATTGTCGTGTTGAAGTTCCTGCCAGTGGAAACTCCGAAGAGGTCGAATTTGCGTGGCTTTTGGGCGCAAATTTCTTCCTTTCGACTTGGGACCGTCTCGATCGTGGCAAATTTTGGGCTGAACTGCACATGTGAGATATGGATCGTTGGAGTTGCCACGAGATCAGCCCTGGGAGTACTCCCAGAGTTGATCCGACCAGGGATTCCTTTTGACGTACTCCTGCAGTACAGCTGTACACATGTGGCATGCTGTGTAGTAGCTTTGCCAGAAGCAGGAGCGAGGTTGGATCCAAGGAGGAATGGGTATTGGAAGCTTTTGTACCGATCAGGAGTATGGCAGGGGCGTTGTTTATGTCGCAGCCTTGGCATGCATGCAGAGCGGACGCCGCATAAGCCACATTAGGCAACAGGTTTATAACTTAGGGCAACGCCGCGAGTCTATGTCCAGGATCGCTGGTTTGCACGCAAAGTTTTTGAATACTTTGTTTCCTTGTGTGTTACTAGGTAGCTTTTTCGAGGCCGCTTGGTTTTTAATTGGATCTTTTCGTGCCTTTGCTCTTCGATGCGAGCTATATATAGTGCGGCATCAAAATGATAAGATCATTAGCTAGGCCATGTCTTTGGTTTCATTGTGTTTTAGATTTTTGAGGTAGCTGAAATACTAGCTGGCCACCTGCCTAGTCCACCGTGACGCCTTCCAAGAAATTTGTACTTCGTGAAGTGCTGACCAGTGAGATTCAGGGCTAATTCAATCTCTCTTCGTCGAGGTGGTAGATGGCGTAGAAAGCACTGGTGGTCTCATGAAGCTCCTTAAGGGATTAAGGGAAGTCGAATCTGCGTTTCTTATTCCATTTTGTTTGGAGTGTAAAGTTTGGAGGTCCACCACTCATGAATTTTCAGCTCTTAGGTCGACCATCTGTAGTCGGGGATGGTGAAGAGGCGAAGCTTAACGCCCTCTGCAGGATGCAGAGTGAGCTATAGCCATACCTAGCCTAGCTAGGTACAAGTGCGCACCAGTGCACGGGGGATGCAGTCCCGGCATGGTGTTGTGGAGAGGCTCGAGAAAGCTTGCTTCATGATACACCAGAGTCCGTCCAGCGTTCCTTTGGCATGTGCGCAGGAAGGATGCAGATTTATATGAAAGACCCTGCATACGTTCTGCATGGGTCCGTGCAGTGGCCTTTCTAAAGGCTGCCCTATGTGCAGTGCTGCCACGTTTCCAGAAAGGATAAAGACTCGCGAGGACACTCTATGCATCCTATATAAGCACTTATGGTTACGTGTGATATTTGCTATATAAACACATATTTTTGCTGGACATATAAGCGCTATATGCATATAGTGTTTAGATAACCACTCCTCTTGGGACATGCTTTTCAAAAAGGGTCGGCTGTGCAATTCAGGTCTGCTGTACAAACACTCGACCTGCGTACCCCTTTGAATAGCACTGGCTAGGACCCTTCATTTTTTGATTGAGGTGAGCAGATATGTGTCCCTGGAGCGTGGGAAGCGATGCACATGACCTTCAGGATCTTCAGTATTTACGTAATGATCATTACGTAAATATCATGACGGAGTTTTATTAAGGCTGCCCGCAACGTGAAGTACAAGGAAATGCCGCATGAGCATGGGTGTGATGCCCAACACATTTTTGTGGCATTGTTATTCGAGTGTCCTACATTTTGACTAGGAGTTTTGTAATGAGTTATAATTTGGAGATCTGCAGTTTTTGTTATGTGCTAGTGCAAGTTTTGCTGAAGGATAGGACTGCCAATGGACGATGTGCAAATGTACACCCTTTCTTTGTGTATTTTGCGAATTGTCGGTAATGGTGCCATGGGCGTGCATTACGTACATGGTTTGTATCGGCGCAAGGCTAATATTAATATCGATGCAATCTAACGACTTTCTAACGTGTCGAGCAGCGCTGCTCGACAGCAAGACACGCTGTTTTCAATATTTTTGCACTGGTTCAAAGTCTAAAGAGTTTTGAGAGATGTGATCCAGAATTTTCTGCCATGAATGCTATTAAGGGGGTGATTTCCCTGCATATATGCGCACTTGTACAAATGTATTTGGGCACCGGGGGCCTGAGTCTGATATATTTCACTTTTATCTTCAAATGCGGCGTTGCTACTCGCCTCAACCTGCAGGCTGGACAACTGTTGACAGCTTAGTTGCTGGAATGCCACGCTGGATTTAAAAAATAAAAAAAAAGAAAAAAACTGTCATACACGTACGGCCTCTCAAGCTCAAGAAAGTATCACGGCACATGCATCATGCGGATCTTAATCGATGTCCAGACCACGGGTGCACCCTCCTTGAGCGATGAGTTTTGAACTGATTCTAGAGACGTTACCCGCAGGGGAAGATGTTGAGTCAATTTCCAGACTGTGGAGTAATCAATGACTAATATGAACGACCTGCACAACCAATTCTACAAGCTACTCTGCATGGTACATATGTAGCTCGTACATATATATCCACCCTCCTTATATGGTCATGGAATGCTCGCTCGGCTCCATGCATCTCTTGCTCGGTTTCTAAAATTTGTGTGAGCTTGCAAAGCAATTTTTGAACAAGTTCAGGAAGGCCTTGTTAAACATACGTGATTTGGGGTTAGGATACTCTCCACGTTTTAGTCTACAAACAATTTTGACCAGGATTCACAGTTCCCACGCGTACGTACGACGTATACACGTTGAACAGTTGATGGGAATGTATGTGGAGCCAAGCCTCAAAATTTGATGGTGGCAAGGGGTGGTCGGCGGCTGGTACCAAACCCAACCGCAGGGCCCATTCGATGAGGGCTGACCCTTGCGGTCTCTTTGTCACGCACGATTGCATATGCCCCTGGGCCTGGTGCATCGTTTGGAGGCAGCTCTTCCCTTCCGTACACCTGCAGTGGATTTTATTCCTTAGGAACCAATTGGGGTATCTTGCAAGTACAATGCGGGGCCAGCCTATGATATAATAGTATCTCATGAGAATAGCCTATGATACAATAGTATCTCAAGTGAATACTCTCCGCACGTGATCACGTGCGGAGAGTATTCACTTATAAGTGATTACTCTATAAGTATAAGTGTCAGCTCGGGCCTGAGCGCCTTATCTCCAAACATCTTCAGAGCTCAATTGTTTGCTTGCAAGCAAACACCCTTTTGCTTGTGAATAGCCTGGGTACATGCATGAGAGGTGGGGGGGGGGGGGGGAGGGGGGGCGGGGTCTGTTCTCAGCCGTTTAACACACCAAAGAAGAGGGTTTCAACCGCCTAATGAGGAAGTTTGTAGATCAAAAAAGCATGTGGTTCAAAGCAGACATGGTGCCCGGTTGAAGGAACCACTTGCAATTGCTCAGGATATTGTACCCTGTACAGCCGCTCACACAGACGAGGCTGTACAGCTCACACGTGCAAGACTGCACAGTTGAGCTAGCATGCATGTGACTGCATTCTCCCATCAGCCATGTAGACCAGTAATATTACTTCAGCAATTGAAGTGGCACGCCCGCAAGCTTTGCGCACTTCGTATGTGGACTCTACAAGCATGGCATGTCACGCGCCACAACGTGTTAACATGGCGGGCTTGCCAGAGCCCATCCACAGTGAATGCAAATCTCTGTACAGAGGCAGGACAGAATCTTATCCGCGTGTCCACAGCGAAGGGTTGCGCCAGAAGTAGTAGAGATTCGACGCAGCTATGTCTGAACTATAGTTGAAGTTAGTCACGTGACAGTTTTGAAGCCTTTCAAGTAGTTGATAGCACTGTGCAACACGTGTGCAACTGTGCAACAGCCTGTCAGGTGTATTCATTGATCATCTCAGCAACACCTGGATTGCAACCATTGACAGAAATCCTTCAAGTGGGTGAGTGTACTGAAGACAAGCTTGAGAAGTCTTTTCCTCTCCTTTGCTGGGGAGTCTAGCAGGTAGTGTTTTCACACCAGGGTCCTGCGAAACGGGGCGGCTGCCTTCTTTCCAGCTGCTCGATTGGTGGCGGTCACGACATGGCCGTGAGGCACAAGTGCATCGCCCGTTTGCCCTGGATGTCTTTCACTTTTGTGGCTTTTAGAAGAAGATTGCCGATGGGGCTTCGGCAACTTGTGGGACGCGACGTTGTAAGCTGGGCCTGGTGAGTCACGCCCACGACCCACCTGATGCGCTGTACCTGCGCTGGGAAAGCCAGCCAAGCGATCCCCAGCCTCGTGTGCGCACTTCAAGTCTTTACCTCCGCCCTGCGCACATGAACAAACTATTATACATACATCGTTAAAATAGTATTAAGTCTTGCACGGCTTCTAAAGATATATCTGTAGACCTCTTATTTAAAATGTCGAAGTACATGTAATTTAAATTCGTCTAAGTACTTGTATACATATGTTGGATATATCGTATATACGTATACATGATTACTGGATGTTTGCTCAGAAATGGCGGAGCGCCACGGGTGCACATCTACGCAGGTCTGGTCCAGAGAAAGACAGTGTTCTGTCGACATTTCGGGAGAAATCTGTCCTTATCTGCGTCAGGTCTGTACGCCTGTGCAATGGTGCTAGCCTGCCAATATTGATTAATCATGAGCAAGAATGCATTATTCCTTCGCATGAACTATATAATCATGTTTTTAGAAATGTGATTAGTTGAAACTTTTGTAGGTCAAGCTCCCGCGGTACACAACTCCGTGCATGTACAGACCACTAAGGGGAAACGAGTTTTTCGAATTCGAGCGTGGGTTTGTGTGGGGACCCACCGGAGGTCCCATCCTAACGCCGGATGAGGACAGGCAAGTAATGACCGATGGTCCGCACGAAGGCCCAGGAGAGTCGGAACGCGGCACGAATGAATTCCGATCCGCACTTCCAGTCCCAAACTTGACATTTGCAGCTCGAGCCTTATTTGACACTACGGCCCTGCCGTTGTCCTCCTATGCAGCATCAAGGAACATCAAACATGCCCACGCGGCAGGCATACAATGTGATCATGGTGCCTCGTTGTACATCACTGTCGGTGACATAGATCTTGTCGAGCACCCCAGATAAGGCAGCCAAATGGCTAACACTTGCGGCTTTGACAACATGACCAACAACCCTTCAATAACTTCGCATGCACGCCCACGATTGCATTTCAATTGAGCAATGTGGCAGACAATAATCCATAGAAGGAAAGAATTGATATTCTAATATTCCATCCTGAAATCCCAAAGGAATAGATACAACAGCCATCATGATAACTATCTGATCAGCCCTCATGACAGCTATCTGATATAATCATCTTTACAAATACTGACGAGTTCTCTTCCGTGGGCAAGTCACCAGATAAACCCCGGCAAGTTTTCCTTCTGGGATGCGAGCTCCCCTCGAGAGGAGGGCACCCCCGGGGGGATTCCAATGCCCTTTACTGCTGTGTGGCCATTCGAAGCCCTTTAATGTTGTGTGGCCACAACGGTGGGCTATGGCCAAGGCCTTGACCCTCCGCAACACGCCTCTGCTCCCTCCCATGACGCTAGCCTGCTAGCCAGGGGACCAAGCAAGCCTGGCTAGCTAGAAATCCTGGGGACCAAGCAAGCCTGGCTAGTTAGCTAGCCAGGGGACCAAGCCAAACTGCGGGACAAAGAAAGCAGATGGGGCTGGGGTTGAGAAAGTTACCGTGGAGTATGCTCCTGGGCCAGGCACTACAGCAGACCAGTCGCCCGAACTTCCCACTGGGCCGACCCCTTCGCGACCAGCACTTCCAAAAAAGGCGCTCGGTCGTGTCTGGAACCTTCTGTCGATGCAGTCTTCTGCCTTGTACGCCCCGGGCCCTGGTATCCCAACCCTGTGCCATGCCACTTCAAATGATTGCGATCCCGTATGCCCCGGGCCCTGGTATCCCCACCCTGTGCCATGCCACTTCAATTGATTGCGATCCCGTATGCCCCGGGCCCTGGTATCCCCACCCTGTGAATGCCCCTTCAAATGATTGCGATCCCGTACGCCCGGGGCCCTGATATCCCCACCCCGTGCCATGCCACTCCAGATAAGTACGATCCTGTATCCACCTTCAATTGCACCCTTGTAAGAAGTACCCCCTCGGCACCTGCAAAGACATGCACATGACATATATGTTTCATTATATAATGTTACCATACATGTATGCGTGCATTCACAGTTCTGTGATGACGTTTGACCAGGTGCAGGCCTGATCCTAAAATCCTTGCTAGGATCCTGCAAAGCGGTACTATCAGACGCCTTCATGGCCATGTACATCACAAAGGGTGCATATATGCTGCAAGTTTAGGGAGACATTAGTTGAAACGGGGAGGGACGGGGGGGGGGGGGCTTTGATCCCTTCTTTCACACACCCACACACACGCACGCACACGCGCGCACACACACACACACACACACACACACCACACACACACACACACACACACACACACGCACTCTCTCTCTCTCTCTCTCTCTCTCTCTCTCTCTCTCTCTCTCCCTCGCTCTCTCTCTCTCTCTCTCTCTCTCTCTCTCTCTCTCTCTCTCTCTCTCTCTCTCCTCTCCTCTCTCCTGGCACACACACACACACACACACACACACACACACAAGAGAGAGAGAGAGAGAGAGAGAGAGGAGAGAGAGAGAGAGAGAGAGAGAGAGAGAGAGAGAGAGAGGAGAGAGAGAGAGAGAGAGAGAGAGAGAGAGAGAGAGAGAGAGAGAGAGAGAGAGAGAGAGAGAGAGAGAGAGCGGGGGATCTCGAGAGAGAGAGATGGGGGGGGGGAGAGAGAGGGAGGCAGAGAGGGGGGAAGATGGTGTAGGGCTTTGTGGAAGTTTGCGGTGGGCGTTCCTCGATGAGCAAACCTGCCATGGCGTAAGCTGCAAGAGCGTATTCCACTAACGCGCAAGTGGGGAACAAATCGCCGACTTAGGTGCTTCGCACAAGAACTTGGAACCCGACTTGCAAACACCGCGATTGGTCATTACGAGCGCTGATGTAGACACGCTCTTTGATAAGGTAATCTAATATTTTATGGGACAAAGCTTTGAAGCAAGAAATCTCTTGCCTCACTGAAGTGGTTGAGTGCTCTCCGGATAACCCTCTCTGTGCTCGGGTGAAGGAAACTACAGTACATGCTGGGTGGTCTGACGTCCTCCCTAATGCTGGACCAGGGTCATAAGCGCCTGGGCCTGGTAGTGCATCAGCAGTATCCGAGAAAGCTGAGAATATTGCAACGCCACCTGTAGCAATGACAAATATCAGCAGCCCTGACTACCGTATGGATGCATCTTCTGCCAACGCTACGTCCCGCCATTTATATCCAGGGACCACCAACCCTATGTAAAGGTGTCTGGTCTCGTGGAAAAAACGCTTCCGATCTTCGCCTTTCTCTTCCCACTGCCTCCATCTTTCCATCCTTGATTAATCCTTTTCCCCTTTTGATCGCGCCTTGTCAAGTCTCATGAGCTCCTCTTTTTTTCTTGCTCAGGCCTGGAGGCCTGGCAGCCACAGCATCCTCCCGCCTTTATGATTTCAGTTTGACACTACATAAAGTTTGTATAGTTTAGACTTCTAGCTAGTCCCAGGCCCAGAAATGTAATTCCTGCATTCCCGAAGCGCTGTGCTGAAAGCTGTAAGAAAAGATGGCTATCTTTCCTGTTGGCCCCTCCCACCACATATGCAACGCGCAAGCAAGGTTTCGTGTATACAGCCCCCCCCCCCCCCCCAGATGGCGGGCCACTCCCTCTATGCTATTCTTTCCTCCGTCCCTTCTACCTATGTAGGATGCATTCGACTCATTTCAACACACGTTAATTAACCTTATAAGGTCAGGTACGACCTTGTCTTGTGTTGAATTGAACTGTCCTACACAGGCCGAAGAGAGCGCTAGCGGATCCAGTTATATATATGGGTTCACTGAATCTCAATTCAACATTAGGCAAGGAATTGGACTACGTCAGCCACGGACGCTTGGGACTTCGTCCTCTTATTGTAACGAGCACAGTTGTACATCACCAGTTGCTTGGAATATGAGAGAATCGCGTAACGTATGGCTATGTTCTCCCACACGCGTCTCCCTCTAAGGAGGCATGCTTCTATGCAGACGCGCGTGGGACAACATAGTCGTACGCCACTAATGACGGTACTGGTCTAGGCGCATATATGCGCAGCAACTCACCATGTTCATCACCGTCGTACAACGCGTCACCGAAGGGACCGCTCCACGGGCGCGCTGGTTTGGACGGAAACGGGGATCCAAAAACAACAGTTGGGTGTGTTTGGAAACTGCTTAGAGTAGGACTGGCCGTACAACTGCGGCAATTGTGTTCCGATCTCAATCCTTCTCCGGTGTTCCCGCTGGCGTTCGACTCTTCCTTGCCCAAAACCCCGTGCTCCAGAGCTGAGTCATTTGCAGAACAGACGGGTATATACTTGATAAGATTCATGGCGCACTCACGCGTGGCGGACTTCAGCAAGCACTTCCCAAAGGCCATCTCTTATCACAGCAAGTACTTTTGAAAGTACCTCTCCTAGGAGCATTGCTGCTTTGCAAGCGTGCCTTCCCTAAGGCGTGTAGGCTAAGTTTATACAGTGGTGGAACTGCACATATCGTGGGTTTTTATCATGAAGAAGCCCCAAGAACTCTTGGCGATTCTTCAAGACTCCCTAAGCATATGAGGGTTCGAACCCTCAAATGGAAGGACATGTACAGCCATATGAACATGCACAGGCACATCTGGACAAGTCAAGCATGAGGTTAGACGCGGTCATGTCCTTAATTAAGGACGTGGCATGTGCTATAGGGCATGTCCTATACGTGGCATGTCCTTTATCAAGGACGTGCACGTGGCATCATGCCACTGGCATGTCCTCTAGTCTCACTAAGTGAGAAGAGGTCCCAACTATGAGGACATGTTTGGGAGGACAAGCGTGACGACATTAACGTCATTTTATGGTCATACTGTAGTCAGGCAATGACCCTTCCAGGGACGGCGACCGCTTGCAACCCCATTGGGAATTCCCGAGCCGTCGCCGTCACCTGAAGCCGGCGCCGCCCGAAGGGCTTAAGCTTTGCATAAACGGATGCGTAGGGCCATAGGGGTTAGGGGTTAGGGAGTGGGGCCATACACGTAGATATGGACTTTGCCGGTCATTCCATTTTGTCCCGAATGTGAAGGATGCAGGAGCTTGCCGATGGGCTAAGGTGGAGACGCGGGGCAATTTGTACTCTCCGGGGCCAGGTACAAACTTGCCGTCCAGGGGGTTGGGGTTGCATTTTGTGTGCAAGTGTGACAAGAAAATCTGTACCACCGTGCATTTGCAATACCGTGATCATCCGTTAAGAACCGTACCTGTTGTGCACGTGATCGCGTGCACTGAAAATGTGTACTTGGGCAGTGGCAGACAAACAGATGCCTGGAAGTATAAAGGGATATTGCACGACAACATGTAATTAGACTTAAATAAGTCTACTTATAAAGTCTAGTTACATCTAGTTAGAAACTCATAATTTTCTAATTATATATCGATGGAACTAAACGTAACTTGACTTAAGTGACTTAAGTTTGCGCTGCGCACCTTCCTACCTTCTTGATATTTGTCTCGGGCCCTCTGCGTCAACTTCTCAAGCTTCCCAGACGGTGCAAAACTGTACTTTGGTCCGGTTGTAAAATTTGGAGGGACTCGCTCTCCAAGAGTCGATTCTGCCTTGTACAACGCTCCCTGTGTACTCCCACTCTCGGCGCCAGTTGGGGATGGTGTACAGCGGCCCCATAACGGGGTGGACTCAGACCTGTAGTTCGGGATGTGGCAATCCGCTTCGTCGACCCTGCAAGGGAAGGGACATTAGACATACGCTCACATGTCTATATATATCTAAATGTAAATGCACTTCACCCTTCCTCCATGTAAGCATCCTTGTGTAAGGAAGCTTCTTAACCTAAGTGGATGCATCCACTGCCATATGGCAACTTGGTGTATACATACGTATGGACGAAGGTAAGCATGTGACCGGTGACTTCATTGATTTTACCCGGTGGTGGACACTCCTGAGGAGATTCTAAGGCCTTAAGGGCGATGTAAATTCCCTGTACAGGAACGAGAGCCCCTGCGTCCCTTTTCCACCTCTGGAGAATCCCCACAGACAACTGTGTGCGCACGCGCGGACGCAGACACACACACACACACACACACACACACACACACACACACACACACACACACACACACACACACACACACGCGCGCGCGCGCGCGCGCTCCCACCCACACACACCCACCCACCCACCCATCAATACACATACACACACACACACACATACATGTGTGTACACACACACGTGTGTACCACCCCGGGCCCCCCCCCCCCCCCGAAACATGTCTTCATCAGTCTGATCAGTAGTACTCACAGTGAAAGACTTGATTATGCATGTTTAGTTATAGGACATGGCTCGCGAGGGTATTGTCCATTTATCGAACTGATCTGCAGGGTATTGTCAATCCATCGAATTGCCCAAATTTGATTGCATGTGTCCACATCTAAATGCATATGTCCTTGCCGTATGATTGATGCATAAAACCAAGCCAAACGATGAATCAACATGATGCCGACCTGTAAGCTGGCCCTGGAGAATCCACTCCTCGTCGGTTGGCACTGTGGACGGAAGATATGAAGACGTGGTGCGAAGCATTCCGGTTTGCTCTTCCAAATCTTGCGGCATGCACCTGTGTGCCACCGTAGCCGTCTTAACGTGACTTTTACGAGTCAGTAACTCCTCATATGACTCCGTACATGCTATTTCCTCGTTACCGCTCCTCTGATGCTCATTTAGGTTGGTTACATAACGTGTACTGCAAAGGCCTAATTCACAAACATGGTCAGATGAGCCCATCCAGGCCATTGTACAGACTGCCGAGTGGCTGTGCTAAGCTTAGTGCGTGATTGAGAAAGAAAAAAAAAAAAAAAAACAGCCTTAAGACTGTTCACGTACGGGCTAGCTGTTATGTGGCTTCCCATGCATGGGCCCTACTGGCTACAATGAGGGCCATTTGGCGAATTCGTTCGAACGCACAAACATTTCACAAGAAAGGTGCTTATACCGGTGTCAAATAGGCCCAGCACCGCTCCTTTTGGTAAGATGAAGGCCCCAAGTTTCCCTGTGTTCCATGAGCTCGGCCATCGTAGATGTCATCCCTCAAATTTAAAGGAACTTGCTTGTTTGGTGATCCAAAGACAACCGACTTTGAACTGCATACGCATTCAACCATTCTGAGCTGAATCCTAAGTGGCCATTTCGGATTGAAGCGCCAAATGAAACACCTAACGGGGGAGTAGTTACAATAGACTGAGAAGGAAGAACTGGGTGTTCAGGTGTTGCATAAGGCAGTTCCAAAGGCACATGCAATGTACAAACCTCCTTACGTACGTACGTTTAGCGGCCCTTCCAGGATCTCTCTCTCTCTCTCTCTCTCTCTCTTCTCTCTCTCTTCTCTCTCTCTCTCTCTCTCTCTCTCTCTCTCTCTCTCTCTCTCTCTCTCTCTCTCTCTCTCCCCCCCCCTCTCTCTCTCTCTCCTCTCTCTCTCTCTCTCTCTTCTCTCTCTCTGTGTGTGTGTGTGTGTGTGTGTGTGTGTGTGCGTGTGTGTGTGTGTGTGTGTGTGTGTGTATGTGCGCGCGCGCGCGCGCGCGCGTGTGTGTGTGTGTGTGTGTGTGTGTGTGTGTGTGTGTGTGTGTGTGTGTGTGTGTGTGTGTGTGTGTGTGTGTGTGTGTGTGTGTGTGTGTCCCTCTCCCTCTTTCCCCCTCCGAGCTCAGGTCCCCTCTATCGACAGCTAAGATGCTTCCTCTGTAGATCTGAACATATCTGTTCCTTCTCGAGCTCGTTACTTGGTTATACAAGCCTGTCCTTCAGCCTTCCCTTCGAAGGAATATCCCAAGGCCATCCATCACTCGA
>KV908531.1:275955-301367 GCA_002005505.1 Botryococcus braunii
AGGAGCCTCGAACTGCCTTAGTCAGTGTGAGGTGTCAGCCTGCAAACCAAGCTGCAAATCGGGACCATGAGGCGTACCGCCTTCTGACCCTTCGAAAGCGCATTCTTTCTGTAGACTTCCTTCCAGAGTGATGACGCGCTTGTCAGGTTTGTGAGAGGGCCGTGCTAGGGGCACTAGCATTCTTGAGTTGCGAGGGAATGCCATTGTGTCCGGTGCTTAGTGGTTCTCGCACCAAGTGCACATCGCTTGACACACTGGGAGCTTGAGGGTGAAACCTCGCGAGACAATTGTTGGGAAAAACACATTCTGTGAGACTGCGAAAAACGGCTGTCTCGCCCCCTTCCCAGGACATGATGGATGGGCGTGCTCAGAAGCGCGAGGGGATTCCTTGCTGTTGGGAAGCATGCTGAGTTCTGTTTTGGGAGAGCCCCAGACTGTGGATGCATTGATACCTCCACCGATGTAGCATCTTGTGTTTTGATCGTCCCTGGTTGCACATCAGGGTGGTGCTGCAGCGTCTCGGCACGCAGCGACAAGGACAGAGGAATACGTGGGAAGGTTTTGTGTTTTTCTCGCCAGCTTCATTGGCTTCCTCCTAAAGCAATGCTTCGGGGAGGAAATGGTGCTTTTGAGAGTTGCAAACCAACATGGCCTCCCCGTATGTGGATTAGGGGAATCCGTAGTGGGAGTTTTGACCGATGTCTAGCCGCTTGTTTATCGCGACCATATCAAGTGAATCTGTTCTGTATACAGATCCCTAGGCCCCCAACATGGGGACTGCACCGTGTTGCATTGTGGTGCAACAGATTATATTCCAGTGCTAAGATAAAGGGAAGTATGTGGAGCAGTCCGCACTTCCGATTGTCCAGTGCAACATAGTTGGGAGTACGCGGGTTGGAACGAACTCCACCCACCAAATTCTATACAGCTTCTTCAGCACTCTCTCTAGGGAGCCACATTAGCAAGCTGGGTCCAGCTGCTTGTGTATGCATCCGTTGATATATTAATATGCTCAACAGTCATAGTAACATTAGTGTGCACAAATTCCCATGCGTGCCCAGAAATCTCTTTATTTTCTTCCCTCCCCCCCCCCCCCCCCAAACATCAAAATGCAAGATAATCGAAAGGGTGGAGCCCTTTGCAGCACCTGCGCTGAGATGTGATGGCGGCAGCAGAGGCTCAGGGTGCAGATGGTGAAGGCCATCCCATTTCTGGCAGAACCTGTGGCTAGTCTCTCTACTCTAGCAGCCTACACATGGGTGCCGTGCAACCGCATACCCGTGTTAAGTCAGCAGGAGGGGCTGACTCCCCCATTTTCTTGAAGGCTCGTTACAGGATGGGGCCCTTGCGAGTAGATGGTGAGTTAGAAGCTATGCAGAGTGTTTTTAGTTTGTGGCTGACTGTAGCAGATGTAGAGTTTCTATTTTCAAAAGCTAGCCAACTACAAGGTTGTTATCTGATGGAACGCAGAGTGTGTAAGGTGCCAGCAGCGAAGGACTGGTGCAATTATTGCAAGAGCGGGGGAGAGGAAGGAGGAAATATTTACATCCAGGACCATCCATTACGGCTGAAGGGAGAGTGGGTGTGCATGCGACCCGCCTGCAGGCGGACACACACACACACACACACACACACACACACACACACACACACACACACACACACACACACACACACACACACACACACACACACACACACACAAGGGGGGAGGGGGTTTAAGGATTTCTGCAAAAAAAATGCTTGCGCCAAGCGGATTTGTGCGTTGTTTCGTGACTGCTATTGATAGGAAGAGCGGTCTCAGAAAGAAACTCGACTGCAAAGTTTTGCGGTGCACGGGAATTTCTGCAGATTTTTCCATCTGCCTTTTTGGACCACATTTTAGTTGATGGGTGCTGTCCAGCAGTGTGAGACGGTATGCAAGGCGTTCGCACTGCAGTCTGGAGTAGGTTGTGAAGTTGTACTAGTGATTATGCCGCTTTGTGGGCCGTCTCTGTGCGCCGACTTTTCTTTGCAGCTCAATTAGGCTTTTTTGTCGGCAACTTGCTCTTTTAAAACGAACAAGCCCATGAATCATGGGGCTTGCGTTCTCTCATTGTTCCACTTTTAACCTTTGCACGGCAGCGGCACATGGTGCTAGCGCTATGGGTGAGCAGGGGCGCTAGCGCTGTGGGTGAGCAGGGGACTGCCTCATGTGCATTAGCCGGTTGGGACATATATATATATATATATATATATATATATATATATATATATATATATATATATATATATATATATATATATATATATATATATATATATATATATATATATATATATATATATATATATATATATATATATATATATATATATATATAGCCTAAAGTAACGTACATATATTTGGAACATGGCGTAATGGACCTTATTGCACATAACCTTCCACAGAAACAGGCCATTTGTAAGTATGTGGGCGTTGAGGGAAGGTAATGCCTCAGATGGCGGGCGTGACGGAGGGCCTGCCACTGGGGGAAGATACTAGGTTTTATAGCGGGCGCCATGGTGGGATTCAATTGCGCTTTACGATACGAGTGCTGTAAATCTGGACCTTGATATGATTCAGAGTGATCTTGGGGCCCTGCAGATATGCAGAATGGTCATACCAATGATGTATATGCATGAAGATGCATAAATATTATGTATATATACATCAGTATTTGATTACTACCCCAAAAAAGCCTTTCGTCTGGGGATCAGCCCAGGCTACGAGGTACTGCCATGGTTCAGTTACCTGTGGAGTGGAGGTTGAGCAAGCTCGTTCGGCATTTGATGAGGTACAAAGTGTGCCCAGCATATGTGAAGGGCCTTTCGAAGAAACTTTGTTGGGAAAAGTTTTTTGCTTTTCCACATAGCACTGACATTGCTGCGCTGGTGTCAAGGTGCTCTTGTTTCGAGACATCAACCGAGGTTTTAGCCTGAAGGGCTTTGCTGTTGTGGCTTATGATGTGCTGACGGTTCAGACAGGGGATCCGGCTAGTCTGGACATTGGGATGGCCTTTTGGAAGCCTGCTTTTTTGGCATGTGAATTGCTGTTTCCTCTTACAGGCGGGCTAGTCTCTTCAAGGCTTGGGTGTTTCGTCCCGTTGTGCTCTTAAGGGAAGCGGGAAGGGGGCTGAGGTCTAGCTCGACTGCATTTGCACCTCCTATTACATGTAAAAGGGACCCTGTTTCACTTCCAGCAAATGCTGTAGCAAAGATGACCCCTGCCATGTCGGCCTTTGCTTGTAGGTTTTGCTTGCTTGCAGAGGCTACATTCGGAAACCCACATGTGCATTTGTCACCTCAGTAGCTGCAAAAGTGGCTTGCAAACAGTTCCTTTACATTTGCACCACGCAACGCCTGAGGCTTATAACCCTTACATGCCAAGACTATACATTGAGGGGTAAAATATGGAGGCGACAAGAGCAACGAAGGCCGTCGTCTGTTTCACTGGCATGCGTGCACAGCCTTCAAGACCAAATTACGGACTTCCGAGGAGCATTTTGATTACAGATCCTTGGTGAGTGGCCTGATGCCGTCCTGATCCTAGCTCTGCATGCAGAGGGACGACGAAAATCCCTGAGTTGTCAAGATCTGGGGTTTAAAAGAAGATCCTCAGCCACCGTCTTTGATCAGCAGCTTAACATTGTAACGCTCCTTGGATAAATTGTGGTGAGCGGCTGCCCCTACATACTATGCCTTAGCGACATGGTTCTAAGTTTGCAGCATCAGCAACACGTGATTTGGTCTGAAAATCCGCAATGTGGACTTTTAGCTACGTACACCATCCACCAAAAAACGCTTAATGGCCAACACGTTGGGTTCTTGAAACCTGGAACGGCGTCGGCCAGGCTGCGGAAGAAAAGAATGCTTACAGAACTCCAGAGTTGCGGGGGATACCGCAGATCAACGCAACTACAGCTCTAGCTAGCTAGCGTCCTCAGCGAGAGAGGCCAGAGATTACAAGCAGTCACTTCGCGAGTGAGGCTTTGATGGGGACCTAAAATAAGCCTCAAGTGCCTCAAGTGCATGCAGAGGAGATCCCTCTACCAATGGCAGCACATGTGGCTGTCATGCACTGATAGTCACCATGTTGCATAAGGTGACTGGCGGGACCCTACTTCCCCAGTCTTCTGAACCCAGAGGTACAGAGTGCAGCGGAGGAACCTCCTTCACACTCCTATATACATATTGGACACACAGTGTCCATAAAGCCCACTGCGTCCACCCTCATACCCCCAAATCCTTCCACTGCAAGGCGTACTCCGTCCACTCCCATACCTCGCAAAGCTGCGATGACTCGGTTGCCAGGAATTGGAGCGGTCATGACAAGCTCATTGTCATGGAATTGGAGGGTGTGCGACCCCGTGATCAGATCCAAGTAATTTGTGAGTTTGGAGGCTCCAAATTGGAGCTTTAAAGTGTGTCCAAATAATGGTCCGCTCGTCTTCAATGATCCTCCTGAAGCCCCTGGCCCGGCCGGCTGCATGCTTCTAATCGTCCCTTACAATTGTCTATGACAGACATGCAGAAAAACGTTGAAGACGGAGACAAGGCTTCTGGTCTCTTGAAAGCCCACGAGCAGTACAGCTTTTAGGGGACCAAAAGGGCTTCTTGAAGACCAACAAGGCAAAAAGCCAACAAGGCTGAGGATTCTAGAATCAGATCTGCAGCGCGTAGGCAACGACTTCGCGATGGACCAATCGGCTAGGGCCGCAGCTCACAACAATAAACAGGCCAACCCCATAAGCGCTGCCATTGTGTGATCTCATGACAAGCAATTTTGCCCTCGAGACAGGCCAAGCTCTACAACTCGACGTGCATTTATTCTGGACAGCCTGTGGAACAGACGGGACTCTCTCACATGTACAGTCCTTCGGATTTGGTAACAGCGGGACCCTGACCAGCGTATGATCCTTTAAGGACGTACCCCCAAGACTTCAATTCGGCCTTTCCTAACCATGTGCCCGATCAATGTTTCCCAAAATTTAATTGAAAGAGCCTTGCCAAAGGACCCTTCCTGGAGCAATGATTAGATGAACCCTGGGAACCACTGTTCTTCAACGACTACCCCAAAGAGTGAAAAACCCGTGTCTGGCAATTTCCCTGCCCCCTGAAGTTCACTGCTCACAGAGCTGTGAGCAGCTTCCATGGCCGTCCTCCGTTACACCCCACAAGTTCTACAATATTTCCTAGAGTTCGTCTGCTCCCTTTCATAATTCATATTTCCAGAAGCAGCTACGGGTCCCAAGCGAACACTGCCACCGGCAAAGAAAGAGCCTGCCCCACTCAGTCTCTAAAAAACAGAACGGCTATGTACATCGCAGAAAAGACCTCCAATTAGGGCCTCTATAGCCTGACAAATTTGGGCCAATCCTCGAGTAAAGTTATCTGAACAATCTGAATGGTCTACATATACATCCCGAAAAGGGCCCCGAGCTTCAACCAAGCCTCGGACCACAGCCTTTAGGCCCTTGAGGCCCCCGCGACGCCCCCTCACTCCCTCCAGCATCTATCAGGGGACAATGAACATATGTTGCAACGCCCTCGCATTTTCTTGGGGAAGAGGTTACGGAACACGCTTTGATTAACAATCATTGTGCGGCCAGAATTTCAGCATGACACACCATAAATTTGGACATTGGGGCCATCGACATTGGGGGACAAAGGAGGCGGACGGGGAGCGAAGCTGATGTGGGGGGCAAGGGGACGGGGGGGGGGGGGGGGACAATAAAACAATCCCCACATGTTCATTCTCCACTGCTCCATTGCTCTCTGCAAGGAGCACAGCATCGGCGGGGCCGCAGAAAGAGCGGCCAACTAAGAGGATCAGCCATTCGGCGGCTCAGGCCGCCCAAACAAGGAGGTGGCCTGGGACAGGTCCGGCGGGGCAATCGTGGCCGCGGTTTGGCGTCGCATTTTGGAGCCCATCTTGACCGGCCTGCTTCCTTGGCTGCTGTCTCCTGGTGAGTCCCCTCCACTCTTGGCTCCGGAGTCCACCTGCACCCGCAGGCGCTGCCCTTGCTCTGCTGGCACCCCCATTTTATGTAAACCCACCCCAACCCTCCTTTCTCGCCCCCCCCCCCCATACCCCCCACCCCCCCAAAAGAAAACGGAGGGGGGGGGGGGCTGAGACATCCTCCACTGTCCTCATCCCTTTCCCTCAGCTCACACCGTCACCCCCTCAGCCAGTAAGCAACTTGCCGCGCCCCTTCTTGCAGAAGTCATTCAGTCATCAGGACTGGTAACGAGCAGCATTGACTAATTCATTCTTCTAGCGAATTCCCTGCGAGAGGTGCTTACAGGTCGTGGAGAAAAGGATCGGGGACGTAGAAGACAGGGGGAGATCGCAGCAGCCAGCGGGCATTTAGCGCGATAGGGAAATCAGCAGCGCATCGAGGTTGCCTGAACATCGCGTTCCCCCCACCCGCCACCCCCCCCCCCCCACACACACACACACACTCACAGACACACACACATACACACACACACACACACACACACACACACACACACACCACACACACGGGAGGGGGGGGGCGGGAGAGAGAGAGAGAGAGAGAGAGAGAGAGAGAGAGAGAGAGAGAGAGAGAGAGAGAGAGAGAGAGAGAGAGAGAGAGAGAGAGAGAGAGAGAGAGAGAGAGAGAGGGGGGGGGGGAGAGCGCGAGAGAGGGGGGAGGGGGAGAGAGAGAGAGAGAGAGAGAGAGAGAGAGAGAGAGAGAGAGAGAGAGAGAGAGAGAGAGAGAGAGAGAGAGAGAGAGAGAGAGAGAGAGAGAGAGAGAGAGAGAGAGAGAGAGAGAGAGAGAGGAGTGCGAGACAAACACAAGCGTGGATAGCAGAGCACGACCCAGATTGGGGCTCCCTGTTCAGGCACCCTTGAGAACCGTCTTCCAGGATGGGAAGCAAGCGGGAGTGCGCACTTCGGAAGATTCTGGGGCAGACGCTGATGGCAGGTTGGCTTGTTGGGGGGCAGCCATCATCCCGCCCATGCTTCCCACCGCCGGCGCCCCTCCCAACGCTGGCCTGGCTGCTGGTGGGCCTGTGCGCCATCAGACAATTGGAATATGCCTTGATTGAACCGTCATAAAGAAACTATAGAACAGTTATAAACAATTGCAAATTGACTAGGTTGAATCATTAAGATAGATTTAAAAACCAATATTAACATGCCTAGATTGAACCCTTATGAAACAACTCTTACATACAAAGTCAGGGCCCACCATTCACCCCTCGGTCCCATCCCCCCCCCCCCTTCCCCCTCTTAGCCCAATGAGGGACTTCCACTCCATCAGCCCTCATCACTTCTCATCATCTTCCGCCTTGCTGTTAAAAGATGACTGTCATGACGAAAATGGACAGAGAGAAAGGCTGAATGGGACGGTAAGGGTGACATAGGCTGGCTTTTTCAGCTCTTCTCCACCTCGCCTAAACGGTGGCTGTCATGATGATCCCGCCCCCCGCGCAGATGCGATAGGCTGATTGCGACGGTAATCGTGGTTGGCTGCTCTCGACAGTAATGGTGATTAATGATGAGGACGATTGATGAAGGCCGGCTGAGAATGACTAGTGATGATAATAGGTTGATGAGCGCCAACAAAAATGATAGTAGGTTGATGAGAACGCTACTGATAACATGCTTATGAGGATGATGTCGATAAACAGGCTGATAGGCGGTGTGTTTTTGATAACATGCTGATAAGGACGATGTTGATAAAACGCTGATAAGGACGGTGTTCATACCAACATGCTGATAAGGACGGGACTTCAATACAACAGCGTCAGGGCCCACATGGTTCTCTCTTTCCCCTAAAACACTGTCACTGCCCACCTGGGGCACCCTCTGTCCTGCACACAGAGTCACTGCCCACGTGGGACCATTCTTTTTCCTGCAACAGCGTCACCGCCCACATGGGTCACCCATTGTCCTGCAACAGTGTCACTGCCCCCATGGGTCACGCTTTGTCATGCAACAGTGTGTCCGCGTCAACACGGCGAGCATGCAGTGGGCAGGAGCGGGGAGCCGACCTGGCTGCATAGCCAGCAGAGCCTGGGGCAGCAACTGTTGGAGGTGCAGATGAGGCTGCGCCAATGCGGCGGCTGCAGCTTGGTTCTGTGCCTGCTGGCCCACAGCTCCCGCAAGCACCGCCAGGAGTTGCTGCAACACCCACACACGCCCTCTCCATCCCTCTCTACCTGCTTTGGCAGAATGCTTGAGAAATCCTTCTCTCCTCTCACATTTGCGCACTGCGTTGACGGTTGGGGTCGAAAGAAGAGTGCACGGAGCGTGACCTGGGTTGACCCGCAGGGCGTTGCACTCGGGCACACTGGGTTGAAGGTCAAGGTCGAAAGAAGAGTGCGCAGAGCATGACATGGGTTAACCCGCAGGGCGTTGCACTGGGGCGCCCTGGCTTGAAGGTTGCGGTCAAAAGAAGAGTGCGCCCAGCTCGACATGGGGTGCTTCTCCCCCCATAGGCTTAAACATAAGCGAAAGAGGAGTGTGGAAAAGGGCTGGTTGGGAAATCGCACTGGGTTAAGCGTGGGGGTCCAGAGACGAATGCACCGGGCTGAAGGCAGTTGATCAGCAGGAGGTTGCGCTGGGCTTGAAGGTAGTTTACACCACAAGAAGGCAGCAAGAGAGACGCCTTCCGCACTCTATGATATTGCGAAAGCTGGGGTTTTGCCAGTAGAAGCCGGGGAGTGCCTCAGGATTGAGGCGACAGCCAGCATGAGGAAGGACGGGAGGAAGAGGGCATGGTGGGGGGGGGGGGGTCTGGGACATGGCCTACAGGGAGAAATGGTTGGGACCAGGTACAAAAGGGACAAAGATTCACAATATCTGGATGTTTCAAGGGGGCAGAGATAGCAAGAAGGGGATGGAATAGGAACGGTAGGTCAGGTAGAGGTGCAAGCAGCATGCCTGACTCGAAGCTAAGACATCTCCACAGCCCGTGACTCTCGTGATCATCAGGACAGCAAGGAATGTGCCAGATGGAGAAGGGGGGGGGGGGGGTGGGGGAACAAAAAAAAGAAGAAGAAAAAAAACTAACAGAGTCTCACTTCAACATTGGTATAGTGAGAGTGAGAAGGGCACAGGATGCAAGACAAAATGCGTCGTCCATCTTCAAGTTCTCGGCCTGATCATGGCTAGGAAAGCACCTGTGTCATCATGGCTTGCATCCCAAGGGCCAATGCATTTGCTGCGAGAGGTGCCTGTCCAGGCCAAAACAGATCAATCAAGCGGAGGACAGAACAGACGCACAGATGCATCCTCATGAACATTGAACAGTTGCGTCCTTGCAAGCTCATTCACACCCACCACATCCCAAGCTACATGAAACAGAATGCCACTGCTTGGTTTACCCATTTCAAGCCTGGCTCCACGCCAAAAGGGTCCTTGGAGCCGTCATTAGCATGGCAAACTGTCTGCATGTGTTCCCTGTGTCAATGTTCCTACAATTTGATCCCGTAACGACTAGCCCACACCATGCTTCCCGTTTCACAACATGGCCAAAGCTTGTGCCTGCTCTCCCTGGACGTGACGCATCGTTTCCCTTGTCGCTCTTGCATTGTGGCTTGCATTGTATCCCCCTTCTTCCACTTGGCTGCACATTTCATCTTTTCCCCCCGCTGCATATTTCCCCTTTTTCCCTGCCTACCTATCTCCCCCTTATTCCCTGGCCCACCAATTGTTTTTCTGGCACAATCTGCGCAACCGGGAAACCTGGCTAATAAAATCCACTTCTTCACTGTGACCTTGAGGCTACCTTTTCTGTACAGATTTCTGTAAGCTTGGCCGCAGGCTGTCCCCGCCTCTCCGAAAACAACATACAACCCTCTTTTGCAATCTGCGTTACGATTGCTCCCCTTCTTTCCCTGGTAAAAACTCATACGTCGCGTCCCCAGCAAAGCATATACACCCTATCCCTCGCAACATGTAGGAGCCGTGCCCCTGGCAACATCTATGCTTGGTGTCTTCACCAACGTAGCTACCAATGTTTCATCATTTCCTAGCAAAGCAGGCACATCCCACCCTCCCCGTCCCCTTAAGCAGGCTGGGCTCCCCAGCACCATGGTCACATCTCAGCACTCAACAAACTCATAACTCAGGATTACTCTCAGAATTCAGAAGCAGCAGAGGGATTGCCCGAGACACTCAAACAGGTTGGGAGCAGCTAGGAGTAGAACAAGCGGTCACCTGTACTGCGGGCTGAAGGAGGGGGAGCAGGCCGGTCCCTCCAAGAATGGGTAGCGAAGCAGTGCCTGCTTGTCCCAGACCCATGTGAGCCAGTTGGGAGGCATCAGACAGTCCAGGGGCTTGGTTGCCAAGCTGAGGGAGCGCCAGGGATGCAGCGGGATGGGACCCTAGGGGCACAGCAGCTGGCGCACTACGGGGAGGACCTCCCAGGAGGCTGGGCCCTGGTCTTCTGGGGAGCAGCATGCGCACGTTCCACTGCATCTCTGTCGGCAGGCTGCTCAAGGCTCCTCTTGCCAGCAATTGCTGCATGAGATCCTGTACAATAGCCGCTGCGCGCTCAATCCCACGGGCGGGCTTTGGCATGTCACAAATCCACATACAAGGTCTAAGAGCCAACATGTGTGCGTGTGTGTGTGTGTGTGTGTGTGTGTGTGTGTGTGTGTGTGTGTGTGTGTGTGTGTGTGTGTGTGTGTGTGTGTGTGTGTGTGTGTGTGTTTGGGGGTGGGAGGGGTGTGTGTGTGCCCCCCGCCCCCTCCCCAAGCAATTCCCTGTGCATGTCGCCCCTGTACTTCTCCCCAACCCTCAACAGACCTTCCCCCCCCTCTCTCTCCCCGCCCCCTCCCTCCCCCCTTCCTTCCTTCCTTCCTTCCTTCTCTCTCTCTCTCTCTCTCTCTCTCTCTCTCTCTCTCTCTCTCTCTCTCTCTCTCTCTCTCTCTCTCTCTCTCTCTCTCTCTCTCTCTCTCTCTCTCTCTCTCTCTCTCTCTCTCTCCCCCTCCCTCCCTCCCTCTCTTTTCCTCCCCTCCCTCCCCCCCCCCCGGCCTTCTCTCCCCTCCTCCCTCCCGGCAGATTCTGATCCCTTCTCCCGCGCTTCCATTTCCACACCGTCCACTCAAAAGATGCAGTTGTCTGCCACCACGTCAAGATCCTCGCCTGGAGCAGGTTCATGAGTTGGCACAGGGGCTGGACAAGCCAACATTCCGAATGTGGGTAGATCTGGCACACCTGGAGTTCAGATATGTATGACACAACGCGCTTGAGGAAGGTCGCTTTGTCAAGTTTCTCCTCCAGGGGTATCAGTTCTCGCAGAGCGGCAAAACCTGCCTTCTCTCGGTCTCTCCTCTGCTGCTCTGTGATAATGTGTCGAGCTACAGCTTGTGGACCACTCGCTTGTGCCGCCTTCCCACGCTTCCGAGGGCCTTCCTCTGGCTCCTCCTGCCTCACCCGCCTTTGCCCAGCAGCCCGTGTGCGGCTCTGGGGACTTGTCTGTCCTGGCTGTACTGATTGAGGAGCCACCAGAGCCCACCGTTGGGGGGATTCCCCAGAGGGTCCCGCAATGTCCTCAACCCTGTGGGGAACATCCTGTCCTCTGGAGGGTAGAAGGATTTCTGGGGCCCCCTCATGCACATGGGCCAGTGCAGCCACGAGCTGTTCCTGACCTGGCACCGGAATATGACCAGCTGGAACAATGGAAGGCTCGTTGAGCAGAGGGAGTTCCTCTCCATGAGTTTGCATTGGCTCACCAGCCTCAGGCTGCCCTACGTGTGGGTCAGACAGTTGAGGACCCATCTGCTTGCTGGGAGAGGTCTCCTTCATATGAAATTTTGGAAGTCACCCCCTGCTAGAAGGCGTGCGCCAACCCTTCTGTCGTATCCTTTGCATGCCCCAAACGAAAGCTGCTGCAGAACCTTCGCTGCAGACACGGCTGGGCCACGTCTCCAGGCCACTGTTTTCTGCCACCACAGCCCTGCAAGGTGTGGTAAAAAAGTGATACTTCTGTGTCTGCTTACAGAATAGCTAGCTCCAGCATACATCCAATTGCGCCTCGACAGCCGTTTAAAAAATCTGTGGTACCTTGTGCGGGTTTCTGTGTAAAAAGAAAGTGGACAGATGTGAATCAACTGATTGAACAATAGGAATCTCATTGCCAAAGATGGATCCAAAAATCTCAAAACAAACTTTTCAACTCAATTGCTTTTGTGAACAGGGGGCTGGGAAAAGAGAACTAATCCAAAGCGCGATATCCCAGAAGCAGCACCGAACGCTCACATAACCAATCACAGATAATCCACCAGGTATCAGACAAATAGCTAATTAAATAGACGGACAAGGCCTGGCCGGTATCGCCGTGATACAAACTAAAGGGAGAGTGGCGCCGATCTGACCGAACTGTTTCCTCAACTCTCTGGACAAGTAATGAACTCGCGGAAGCAACGTGAATCACCTTACTGCTCCAAGCACAGCATCTCAAAGCTCAACATCAGTAACAGCAGCATGGGCTACAAAGTTGAAGGACCGTCCACCGATGTGCCTTGCTCTCCGCGATTGGGAACGGAAAACCGGTAGACCAGAAAATTCCAATCACCATTCTTGAAAAGGCTGCTTTTCAGAACTGTCAGAAACAATGAGGGGCCCTCTACACCAGAGTTTTGAAGCACAATGTTAAAAATGCAGGCGGGTAAACAACGGCCAGTCAACCTAGTACAGGAGCAACATGTCCCAAGAAAGATCTTGAAGAAAATACTGCCATCTCTAACAAACTAACAAGGCGTCTACTTGCCAAGGGCGGCAGTTTGACTTTCTCGTGCCGGTTAGTTGTACCCCTCTGGTGTTATTGGGACGCATGTCCTCCACAATATGCCCGCACGTGCGATCTCGTGCTGGTTGTGCGACACAAGTTGTTGGGCATGTTCACAGCGGAATAACGGGTGCGATTCCGAGTTCGCGATGCGGAGGCTGTACAGTCCTATCACGGGGACCCCCATGTGGTTAACTCCGCCGACTGGCTTTGCTAGGGAACCGCAAATCGCGATCTCTCTCCCTCTCTCTCACTGTCTCCCTCCCTCCCTACCTCCCTCCCTTCGTAAAATAACCCTAAACCTTCCCTCCCTACCTTTTCCCCCGCCCCCCTTTCCTCCCTCCCTCATTCCCTCGTGTTTTTGGCTACACCACCTTTTATCTCTGGCCCCAAGATTCCGCGCACCCGCATGCAAGATTTCTGCTGTGCGGTTAGGGTAGGCTTCACTCTTTATAAATTTCTGCGTAACAGAAGCGGTTCACGCATATTTCTTGCGTAGTAGTCCCCCCCCCCCCCCCTCCCTCCTCCCTCCATCTCTTCCCCTATCTCTCTCTCCCTCTCCCCCCCCCCCTTTCTCCCTCCCTCTCTCTCTCTCTCTCCTCTCTCTCTCTCTCTCTCTCTCTCTCTCTCTCTCTCTCCCCCCCCCACACACACACACCACGCGCGAGCGCGCGCGCACGTTCCACCACATCTATCAAATCGCGTGTAACTGTATTGGGATTGCAGTCAGCTTCAAAAAACATTTTATCGAGGACCAGGCAACGTCCCCATATCCGGGGGTGTCAATGTTCTTCTACCACATCTCTGCTCTACATGCATCAAAGCAACTGGCACACTCGGATCGTTAAGGAGGAATTTAGGTATCGCACCAAGGTTCCTGCCACGGATCGAGTTATTCAGAACCTCACTAAATGCAAGAAGTCACACATGCTACAAAAGGCATGTGCTGCTCTGACCATATTCAGAAGGTGCTCCGCAGTACTTTGTTGATCGCTTCCACCACATTCTAGGTGCCCATGCAATGACAAAGGCATCTCTTCATGCTGACTGCTAAGGCATAGTCAACAATCAAGCTTGATGGTGGCTTCAATGCAACTAGAACTCGGAATTCCAATGAACCTTTGAGAGGACCTCGTCGGGGTCATGGAAAATGTCCTTGACGGCAGTATACTTTACGTAATTACGTAATGTCCCGGTGACAGGAGGAACGCTGCAACTTCAACTTCTTGACATCCCACTTAACCACAAACCTGCTGCAAAGTTCTACCGACAGGCAACCGTCAAATCTGGTGCCATTGTATAAGGAATTCCAGATGAAAAATAACAAATGCTCCCTCTCATTATCACCTTGCATATTTGGCCCCTGGATTCCGCGTCCCTGCATGATGGATTTATGGTATACGGTTAGAATAGGCTTCACTCTTAATTATAAATGCTGCATTACCACGCAAAGTCCCCAAATCTGAAAGCGGCGAAGTTCAAATACAAATGCCTGCTCATATGCATCAAAGTACCTGCGGCACCAAAATAGTCCAGGAGAAATCTATGTGGCGCGACACTGTATCTGGTTCGCTGCAAGTTGGCAACCACTAATAGAGTCTCCTAACTTGCACCAACAACTCATACATGCTACAAAAATGTGCGGCTTCCATCATGTTAAGACGGTGCTCGGCGGCATTCCATTCATCTCTTCCATCACAATGTGAGATGCCCATAACAATCACAAAGGCTGATGCTCCTCTCCTCCTACGTCGACTGGTCAGGCATTTCCACAAAGTGGCTGATCTGTTTTAGTGCCACTAGTACTTCAGCCGGCAATGAGTTTTTGCAAGGAACTGGTCCAGGTCATGGAAGAAGTCCTTCATAACAGCCACGTCCCTGTGACGGGTGGAACGCTGCAGCTTGTACTTCTTGACATTCCACTTAGCGACATTTGCATCCACCTTCTCATCCTCAAAGATGATGTTGGCCCCCATGGCCTTAGAAAACATATCCACCGTATCGCCTTGGTCCAACCCCTATCCAACCCATCCACACCCAGCAGCTCATTATCAGAAAAGTCCCCAAGGCTCTGTACCCCATGAGCAGCAATGACACAGGACAGGGGTGTAAGACGCACATGCGCCCTCATCCTCCCTGTGCAGAACACACACTCTCTCTCTCTCTCTCTCTCTCTCTCTCTCTCTCTCTCTCTCTCTCTTTCTTTCTCTCTCTCTCTCTCTCTCTCTCTCTCTTCTCTCTCTCTCTCTTCTCTCTTTTTTTTTTTTTTTTTTTTTTTTTTTTTTTTTTTGTTTTTTTTTTTTTTTTTTTTTTTTCTCTTTTCTCTCTCTCTCTTTCTCTCTCTCTCTTCTCTCTTTTTTTTTTTTTTTGTGTTGTGTGTGTGTGTGTGTGTGTGTGTGTGTGTGTGTGTGTGTGTGTGCCCTTTGCGGCGCAGCCCCTTGGATATTTAATTTTCACAAACGAGATCTACACAAATGGATACAACAAACCTACAAATCTACACACTTGCATATGTGCGAACAGCAGACCCATACGGCACAACCAGAGACAACAGGCATATGTGCGAACAGCAAGACCCATACGGCACAACCAGAGACAACAGGCAGAAGATCTGGCAGGGAAGGAAGGAAGGAATATTACATCCAGGACCAGCCACTAAGGCGGCAATACAATGACAGGGGTGCCTACCGGGAAGGGGTAGTCTCTGAACTGCCACAGCTGGCCGGTAGTGAAAATTGCAACTAAACGATACCAATCTTTGTGACCCTTTACAGGTGCTTTATCGGACACATGGTAGATTACTGGCTTGTCCCGCCCAATGCGTCGTTCAAAGACGGCCAAAGGTTGCTTTTTAATCCCCGCCTTTTGGCACTCCTCTGGGGTCCTGTATATGCCAGACTCCAAAAACTCCTGCAATCGTCCCCAAAAAACTTATCACTCAGTCCCCTTGACGCCCCTTACTCCAGCAATGGGGATGTCCATGTTTTGCACACACATAGCTTGGGACCTGCTGTGATCTGAATACTTGGCGGATCGATGAAATATATGCCATACTTGACATCTATCCACGTATGCTCAATGAAGCGAGTAAAAGCTTATCTGCATTGAGACCCGATTACTATGACTCAAGCGTCGGTGCCCTAATCGATATTTTTGTGAGACGCCAATCTCCAATTTTACCCCACCCACCTCGACAAGTTGCATACCAGAAGGTGGCCCTTAGTGTACAGCTTGTTCATGCAGGCCTTGTCAACATCTTGAACATTCTTTCCCGCCCAATCCCGGAGATTCCAGGGAACAGATGCAAAAGTCAGTGGCACATTTAGCTCTGCCTTTCATCTTGCCTGTGTACATTCAACACATGGGCCCATTACATTACTGCGCATGAACGCGCTCCTCAACTGCCGAAATGGAACTACTTGTACCTCACAATGCTGATCCCGCTTTTTGGGTTTCATTTTCAAGGGCACGAGGGGGAGGGGGGGGCATCCACCTTGGCATTGAACATATTAATTCGTGATGTCATAGCAGCCGGAACAATTATGATGGGTGGCCCCTCCCTGCTTGAGCTCCCTCGGCCATGATGCGTCCTAAATACCCCTCAAACCAGTCTGTCAATCCACACACACACTTGAATGTGAGCATCACATGTTACATGTCGTGATGGCTTAATTTGTCTGTCAGGCTAGGCTAGGCTTTGTTTAAATCTAGCCATGCCCTATGAGTAGACAGATTAAGTCCTACATTAACCTTTCATTTGTTCCTTGTAATTTCATCAGCAGAGGATGTGCTTGCAACAGGAGAACTAGCACTTCATGCTCATGATAAATTTGCGACACCCACAGCAATCAGGTCATGCTCATCTCCCCTACCTGAGGGTCATATGAGTCCATCCCAAACACGTGACCTCTCTGCAGCAATGGGTATTGCACGCTTGCAGCAGGGGTGATTGCCTCTTGTCAGGAAACCATTGACCCGCGCTTGCCACAAAAGTAAGCAATCCAAAATGTCACACATTTCTGGTCATCGTTTGCAAGATCAAACCACAGCCGACAACATGTCCATGTCATGGGAAAAAAAAGATTAGTTCTTCTTCTCGTGCGCAAAGTCAACCAAATTGGCCGAAGATTTAATTTTCAGCCAGCCAAAGGGGTGCTTCTCTATCTCGTGCGCATACTGAAGCACAACAGGCCAGGCTTGAGACTGCTAAGGAGCCTGGGTGGGAGGTGGCACACCTGTTGCGGTGGTCATGCCCATGGCCGTGGTGGGGCCTGTGGTGGGACTCTGTGGGAACTGGACGGCCTGAGGTACCCGGGGCCCCAGAAGGTGCTGGGGGCTTATGACCTTGTGAAACCTTGCCCTCACGAGGCGTGCTGCTGTGGTGGTCCTTTACCTTCTGAGGTGCACCCGCTACTCCATAACCTTGAATTTGAGCACCGCCAAGATCAGCCACGTCCATGCTCTCCCCAGTTGGCCTCTCAAACCGCCGGCTCGGAAGAACTGGCAAAGGCCTTGGGGGACCCTGCACGCCCCGTTGAGGCACCACAATGTCACATGCCTCTCTGATACCATAGCTCGAAGTCACTTGGCCTAAACGTTTCGTTGCCAACGCTGCAAAAGGCGCTAGTGCGAATGTAGTTGGCCCACATTACTTGCATCTCCGCAGCCACAACTCCTTTGTGCACACAGCACGCACTGAGAGCACCCTGTTACCGAGAATCGGCCATATCCATTGATTTAAGCCTGAAAATAGTGCGGCTAGCTTTCATTGGTAAGGGCGGTTTACCTTGCTAGACAGAGGTGGTGCACTTGCTGGCTCAGCAGCAGCTCTTGCAGCTGCAGCGCGATCGGCCTCTATAGTGACGCGGTACAATTCTAGAACTCTGCGGCCGCTCTTGTTTGGTACAATTAGCTGGGAGTTCCGGTCCCGCAGAACCCGCTCATGGGCCAGTACATCCTTCAGCTCTGCCGCCACTGTCTCCGTTGCTTTGTTCTTGTCTGACCCCAGAAAGAAATAAGTTTTAGCGCAAATAGTGGGTTGCTGCAATGACTGTTAAGGGTTATGATGTGCCCACCTCCCCCCCCCCCCCCCCCTGGCGGCCTCCTGTCTGATTCATGCAAGCTTGAATTGCAAGCAGGCGCACCAATTCCTAGGAAGACTTGAAAACATGGAACTCCGATTAGCATTTTGAGCACCAATTATTCACCAATTCAAAAAGTCTGATTTGGGGAGATCCGTTACCTGTTGATTCACCCTCAGTTTTTGTTCGTTTCAAGGGCCGGTCACTCCCCAACTGTGGAGTCTGCAAATCCAGCATTAAGACCATGTTATCACAATGCCCCGTTGCACAAGCTGAATTATGATTCTGAGCGTGATGTGACATATTGAGTAGTTTAGGTGGGACCCCACCTCGTGGACCACGAACTCAGGAACCGCATCGTGAATATGGACGGAGGAATCTGTAGCACCGGTCAAGAATGATTCTAGATCCTGCATTCAAAAAGTCACCATTAGTGCTTGGAAATACCTTATTTGCAATATGAGGCCGGCTTGAGTTTACTGGCCCTCAGTACCATACCTTGCGGTCTACGAAAAGAACATGCTCAAGTCCTTTAGACCGAGAATGTTGCAAGTAGTCCGAAAAGGATGCAGCCCCTTTCCCTCCGTGAAAAAATTTCAGAAAGTTAAGAAGTGTTTCGATGGTGTAAAACTTTCCTTTACCGAGTTGCGACTTGTACGCGGTGGGTACAGACTTTCTGAAACTAAAGTCGTCCCCAAATTTGATGCGGTCATCGACAGTGACAATTTTATCTAATTGGTTGTTTACAAAGAAGTTTCGAAGCAACTGAAGCGGATCCATGCGACCAAGATCTGCAGAGCAGCCTGCAGAATTTAACTAGAGTCTTTAGGAGACACAACACAGAATGATCCGCATCAAAACGATGTCCTTGATGTGTCTATCATTCTCATTGTCGCTCTTTATTAGCACTTCGAATTCGTGCACTCCGAACGGATATGGAGAGTCTCCCTCGGAGACTCTCCGGTATGGAAAGGGTAAAGGAAGGAAGGAAGGAAGGAAGGAAGGGTAAAGGGGGGAACCGCTGCAAATGGGGAGGGACGCGCCGTGGCGCGTGGAGGGCACCGAACGCATGTGGAGCATCACGTGGCTTCGGGTGCTGCGGGCCACCCACGCGCACGTGCCTTCCTGTCTGTGGCCCGGGCCGGCCGGCCCAACTGCCAGTAGCGCAGTGGTCCCTCACACGCACGTGCCTTTCCTGCCTTCTCCCCCCCCCCCCCCGACCCTCTTTTCCTCCACACCACCATGACCACGTATTGATCAACCACCACCACACCATTTCATGACAAATCATGGGCGTTTCATGTAAAAGTGTGCGCACATATGCGTCAGTTATAACTATCACTAAATGCAATATTGTGTGCATCATTGATTATGTACATTGTAGGCAAAGATGCATGATCAGCAGATGCAAATGGGTGTTAGGAGATGCTGGCATCCATGCTTGCCAATGGATGCTTCATCTGCAATAGCACATACATCATCATGAACCCATGAAATCCCGAATTCATAAGTCCGGGGAATTGCCACAACCTTTGCTGTTCCTGCCTTGGCCCCATTACTTCATGGTTCGAACATAGAATATGTCAACACGATTTCAAACCTACGCACGCGTGATGCCAACTGCACAGTATTGAAAAATGCTTGACCCCGGTTATGCCAAACAGCAAAGTATGCTGAACCCACACATCTACTGCACTAGTTTTTTTCTCTTCCAGGAAGTTCAAGTACGTAACATCTGTTTGTCTTCTCAGGAAGTTGAAACACATTTCAACTTCCGTCCATACGTAACGTATTCCAGGAGGTTGAACTACGTAATCTCTGTAAGCATGTATCCTTACAGATCTGACCGTGACCGTGAGTTATATTACTAAGAGCTTCCATGGCGCCATCTAACAAAATGTCCCTTAAGGGCTTAGGGCCCGTCTGCCTATGCAACAGCAGCTCCACGTATTCCAACTCTACCCAATCAGATATCTGTGCCTAAACACAGAACAAACCCCTTCCCACTTTGCCCTATACTTCAATTGAGTCCCTGCAATCTCTAGGCTAAATCCCCACAGTTCCATCGAGTCCGTGCAAGCTTGGGGCTAAATGAGGAAATTCCTTGAAAAGAGTTTCAAAACTCTAATGTTGCATCGATCTCGAGTGCAAGAGTCTGGGGACAGCTCTCCCCAGACCGGTACCCTAGGCCTACCAAAACCAACTTTCTGTGTTAACATCAGCTTTCCGACTGAAAAGTGGAGGGCATTCCTGCAGGTCTACGTAAATACTCAATTGACTTGCAGTTGCATGAGCAAAGCAGGATAGCCCAAGGCCATGGCTGGCCAGCCGTGGCCATGCAGCTGTACAAGAGGAGCTCGGCGCAACCAACTGATCTACTAGCAGTCTTCAACAAACCTATATGTTCATTTCGATATAGAATTCTATAATTTTTCGAAACGACCCCTTAAAGTCCCCTCAAGACTTGTTTAGGAGGATCTCCACAGGGAGTTGCTGTACAGCAATTCCTTTGTTACTTCCAGAGATTCGGTTACTGGACAGCGTGTTATCATTAAAACAATCATATCCTCCATATCGCTCCGGCAGTTCCCAAGTTAGAATTGCATTTTGCTACAGCATCTTGATCACCCGGCAAGTCTGGCTTGTTCCTTCATAGATACCTGCATCCATATGCATACCCCAATTCCTCCCAAGGACAGAGGTGTAAACATACGTCTGCGATATCTCTTTCGAAACGTGTTTCTCCCGGTATCCTCGAGGAGCTATAGAGCTCTTCGCTTGAGCGCTTTGCATGAATGCAGAAAAAAAGAATCTGCAAGCCAACACCACACAACTTCGATCCTGAAGGCCGACAGCACAACATCCTGAGAGCCAACAGCCAACGGATATCCGGATTCGAACGAGTTCGAACAACATTAATATTACTGTAAGATACCTACTCATGTGCATGTGGCCACATGTGGGTTTAGACCATGTCCTCGCCACAAGCCTTTGCGATTTTGGAACACCGGTGCTGCATGCAGAATGATAAACCATAAGCGAACCTAAAGACAGCTTCTAGGTACTGGCACTTGTATTGTAGGATCGATGGATATCCTGGGATGGCCGATTTAACAAAGATTACATTCCAAACCCCTATTGAAACGCTTTACTGCGTTCCCGAGCTACACAGCCTTTGAAGCTCCAAGCCTCACAGGTCAATTCGAGATTTCCAACCTTACATGGAGGAAAATCGGAGGCTTAGTATGACCGTACGGCCATTAGTAAACCCAAGCATGTCCTGGTGGAGCTTCGGCTTCCGCCTGTAATGTGTTCAAACTTGGGTGAGTAAATAACGGCACTTGACACAAACCAATCAATTGATTGATTTTCTCAACAGTTATTTGCCCAACCTCGAATGCATGGATGGGGGCATTTCCATCCAGTGAAAATGGTACAGAGTCTGAACTAATTCAATATGGAAACTCAATGAAATAGAAGTGCGGAAATCACATGTACATGACACTGAGACCAATGCAGAACACCTGCAGCCGAGACGGGAACCTTCCATGCAGCACTACGTGCATGATTAACACACAAAAACACAAGGGACATCTGCCCGATCAGACTGACCTGCCTGCCTTATGAGTCACAAGAAAGCGTCACGACGTGTCTCCAGATTAGGAATGAGCTACGGCACCTCTGCAGAAATTGAAAGTTACGCATCTCACCCTGTGCGTTCCCCGCAAGTTAAGTTTCCTGACCACATCGATGGAAAGGGGTGGGCCAGGGTTCCAAATCGGGAACCCCTCCCCTTACTTCCTCGCATGTGCCTGTACAAACTTGGGCCTGTACAAACTTCAGTGAGCCTGCAAACATACGTGAGCCCCTCCTCTTGCGAAAGGGGGGAGGGGGGGAGACAGTTTGTTCAAACTAAACCTTGGCCGTCCCTCGCCCTGCACAGAGGTTCTCTGCGAACTTTACCCCAAGCTACGCAAGGACGTCACACAGAGGGGCGCACGGACGTGTACCCAGGACATCTCACTCCACACCCAATATTTCCATTCCTTTTCAAGTGCGCAGATCCCCATCACCGCCTTCGAAACACAAACACAGGCCGTGTCCAATCCCAAGGCCAGACAAAGCCTGTGGCTGCTACACGTGCGCTGCACACGTTCATAAGCCTTGGCAGCACACAGGTTCGTAGTAACAGACCATAGCATAAACTGGTGACCAGTACAAGTGCGACCCCAGTCAACAGGAATACGGACATACCTCGTGGCCTGCCAAGCCAACAGGATCAATAGAACCAAAAACCCAATGCCAGCGCCACCCACGAGACCTGCGGACCACCTTTGAACATTGCCACCTTGAAACATGACTTTCCCGCCAGGGAAGGAAGAGCAACCCGGCGTGTCCTGTGCTGCACTTCGGCATTCCACTGATTTCCGGGAGGGGACACCTCCCTGCTTGGCATGCATGAAGAGCATCCCTTGCCCTCCCCCTCTCCATTCTTTTCCACCCGGAATGAAGTGAAACCTTAGAGTGGCAGCGCGCATGGTGCTCTCCCCCCCCCCCCCCCCCAAAAAACCAACGCAAATCGTTTGAAAAGCAGGGGCACATAAATCGACCCGCTCGACCGAAGCGTGAAGCTTGAACGGCTGGAGAATATTGACCCCCTCACCTCAACCCCCCGGGCTTCAAAACAAGCGGATCATTTGAACTGCAGCAGCATGTTGTTGTCAGGGGGCAGCCCGACAAGAGCGCGCAGGAAGTTCTCGAGGCAGGCACGCTGCCTGGCCAGCGCGTTGATGACCGGGGTACCTTGCGGGACCAGGGGAGCCTTCGCCAAGTAGGACAGCAGGCTGGCAATGGGATGCAAACCGTGCATCTCCTTCTCCCCATCCCTCCGGAACTGCACGCACAGCATCCCCTCATCATCCAAAGCCTTTCCACCTCCCTCTTCCCACCTGCCACGGAACGTGCACACATACCTACACCACGACCTGCCAGCCCATGCATTTCCCAGCCCTTCTAAAAGTGCCACGCAAAAATGCCCACAAGCACAATTCTCAGCTACCCTGAATGATCCCTCCTCTCCTCGCCCCAGCCCACACCCCAAAAAAAAGGGGGGGGGCTAAGGCACGGGACAGAAAGGCCGGGAGGGAAAGGGAGGGGGGAGGCAATGGGAAGGAAAGACCGTGGGGGGGGGGGGGGGGGGGCAGTGCATGGCAACCCCAAGAACTAGAAGCCAGCATCTCCTCTCCACAAGCAATATCAGAAGCCCAGCATCTCCTCTTCACATGCAATCTGAGGCCAAACAAGTTTGACAGTGTGAAACAACCCACCTGGACGCGGGTGAAGAGTTCGGCCAAGATGACCAGGTCCAGGATTATGGGGGCTGCCAGCAGCGAGTCTTCGCAGGTGTTGTGGATCACGATGGTGGAGCGGCCCCCCATGAAGATCTCGCTGGTGTACTCGTCCATCGCCCGCTTGGAGTCGGCTACGTACGGCACGTACTTGATCACAACCACATGGTCGGGATGCTCCCCCGGGCTGTACAGCAGCGGGTTGCTCGCCACCATGTCGTCCACCACGTTGCTCTTGCTTATCTCCTTGCTGTGAACGCCAGCCCAGGCCCAAACAGCATTCAGCGCAGCCGCCACCAGGTCAAAGGGAAGGGTGGGAGGACAGGAGGAGAGGAAGGAGGGGAGAAAGCAGGCAGGAGAGAATGGAGCAGCGAAACGAGGAGAGGAAGGAATAGAGAGGAAAAAACGGACACGAGAATCAGCGCGAGTGCACCACCCAATTACAACACACCAGCGCACAGGCAAAATTCCCCCCTCCTTTGCTTTCCCCCCCTCTCACGCACACGCACACGCACGCCCGCCCACACACACACACACATGCACACGCGCGCGCGCGCGCGCACACACGCTCGTGCTCGCGCTCGCTCTCTCTCCCCCCCCCCCTCTCTCTCTCCCCCCCCCCCCCCCCCAAACTCCTCAGACCCTAGCACCGCATCAAAACTGGATCAAAGCTTTGGAAAGCTCTGAAACAAGCAACCCAATATCAAGATTCTTGTGGACAAATGAGGACTCCCCCTGGCGACGCAGTCAGTGTCAGAAAAAAACAAAATGCCGATAAGAGTGAAAAGGCCAGACCTGCGGAACGTCTGGGGGGCGCTGAGGTTCATCCCATCGTTGTTTCCAAGATGATTGTACGACACGATGGAGGTGGGTTTCAAGCCAGCCCCAACCAGGAAGTCAACCAGCACGCTTTTTAACTTTGTTTGCCCGCTCTTGAAGTCGTCCCCGCCTATCAAGACTCCTCTCTGTACTGCCAGGTCTATCAGGCCGGGCACGAACGTGTTCTGTAGCGCGAACCCCATCCAAATGATCCCTGTCAGTTACCTGTCTTCATCTCTGCACGACACATTAGTCAAACAGTCCTACTACTGATTCTGGTGCCCATTATCTTTCCTTAGGGAATTCCCCGCAGGAGAACTCAGGAAGTCCAGTTTTTATTTGATGGTCAAGGACTGTTGCTCCCCCCCCCCCCCAACCGAAAGCAAAACACTACTTTACTCGTTGAACGCCACTCTTCACATGATCAAACTGCTAGAAGAGTCCACCAGTAGCGCGTTGCCCTCGCAGTCACTCGTAGTCTGGTGCAACCAGAGGGAGAACGAACACACACAACCACACACACACACACACACACACACACACACACACCACACACACACACACACACACACACACACACCACGCACACCCACACACAACCACACACACACAACCACCCACCCCCCCCCCCACACACACACACACACACACACACACACACACCACACACACACACACACACACCCATCCACCCACCCCACCCAATCACCCTCTCGCTCTCCTGCGCGTACCGGGGAAGGGGAAATAGGTCACACCATGGGGTCACACTGCCGGGAATGTCGGGGTGAGAGTTTAGGGCTTTCGCCCCATCTTCCTTTTTCCTTCCGCACGTGCGCTCCCCTCTCTCTCTCTCTCTCTCTCTCTCTCTCTCTCTCTCTCTCTCTCTCTCTCTCTCTCTCTCTCTCTCTCTCTCGCGCGCGCGCGCTCCCCCCTCCCCTCTCGCTCACACACACACTCTCTGCCCTTCCTGTTCCCTCTCTCCACCCGAGCATACCTGTGGTGAGCCGTTGATGAACGGCACGCCCTCCAAAACTGCGGCAGCGGCATAGATGCTGCTGGGAGCCACTTCGGGATCATTCTTTTCGATTGAGGCCAGGAACGTCTCAGCTGTGTCATTCAAAGAGTCCGCCACCTGTGCCACACTCATCTTACTTCAGCCTATGAGGGGGTCGAAGGGTCACACAATTGGCCTGCCTCCGCAATGCAGATTGATGCCGATTCATCATGCGAGACAAATCCAGCAGACACAGAGTACACTAGTTTACAGTAGACACAAAAGAACCAAGGGCTCCCCACCTCCCCCCAAGAAGAGGGGGCCGGGGCGGGGAGAGAGGGGGGGGAGAGAGAGAGGAGGGGGAGAGAGAGAGAGGGGG